>JAODKL010000135.1:3702832-3729906 GCA_026780765.1 Petrocephalus schoutedeni
GCCCACCCCCCCCCCCCCCCCCCCCCCCCCCCCCCCCCCCCCCCGCCGGCCCTCGCTTCAGTGCCCAGGGTGTGAGAAGAGCCCCACATTTGATGCCTGACTGACCAAATCTTCTGCAAGATAGTTGGCTCTATTCCCCGCGGTTCAGAGGACCGCGATCAGGAGCAGCGGCTGGAGAGGGGAGGCCGCGGTAATTGTATCAAGGTCCGCTGAGATTTCCTCAAACAGCTCCCTGTAAAAGGAAGAGGAGTCCCAGGACGGCGGCGGAACCTACTCCAGAATGGCCGAAAAAATTCCCCACTCATAGACGAATAACAATCAATTTATAGCGGGGGTGACCTGTGCGTCGCCTCGAGCATGGAGGCTTCGCCACTTTCACTCGTCTCTGTTTTTGCTCCTTAAAGGAAGTAAGACAAATTATTTACAGGCTCATAACAAGCTAAAAATACACTAGAATTGAAAAAAATAACCATATAACACATACATCTACAAATAAGTGAGCCAGTGAAGATATGCAGATTTAGATATACATTCTCTACTTTTCTTCTCAATTCCTTCAGCTATCAAGAAGCTTTTGACCTGCTTTGTGCAATTTTTACTCCAGTTAAAGATCATTTGATACACAATATCACAATAAGACACCAAAATTATATACAATAAATTCCTTGTAGAGACCCCCTTTTAAGAAGAAGGTGTTGTACTACTGAATATTTAATGACTTATCTGAGTGAGAAGTTCAAATGGCCTTACATGGATCCAGGAACACAAACGCTTGTCAAACTCTACAGCCCCATACGGTCGTCAAATGTGGCATGTTTCTGGGCATATAAAATGAATCACATTGCATGGGTTTTTATTCTGGAATTTTCCAGCACTGATGCTGTGCGAAGTGGAGCTGAAAGACGAGGCAGCATTTTTGAAGGTTCGGTGTCTGTAGTCCTACATAGTTTCCTGTCACCTACCAGTGTCACCTTGGTGGCAAAATACTTATTTTAAGTAAAAACAGGCAAACGGAAAAAAAAAAAAACATATTGCAGTTAAGTTCCAAAAGCAAAGGCAACATGCATTAAATTGCTAGTTTAGGGGCAAATTAATAAATAAACTAAATGTAAATATACCTGCTGTAGTTAAACTAATTGGGTTAACAGATTTATAAATACCATAAATCACACATTTTCTAATGTCTAAAATGGCCAAATAGAACCATTAAAAACAACATAGCTGCACAGAATCATCATATTTCATACACACATAATTTCCATATGCATGTTTCATACCTGTAGATATACTTTATATTCGAAGGATCTCAAATTTGTTGTGTTTAGTAGCACTGAAGAGTTGGATTGAACTGATGATTCAAGGTGTATAAATCCAATTTCTGAAGAGATTAAATACAATATTAACTGATTAAATAGCTCCATCTCAACAGACAGATGATACTAGGATTCTTAAAAACAGATCAGTGTATTATTTTTTAAGATAAAAATGTACACTTCTGAAAAGCAATTCAGTGGTTTCAGAAAAAACTGTTTTTCTACTGGACTCTATACTATAACATACTGTTTGTAAGCAGACAAATGCATACAAGCATAACGTACTATAGTTGTGAAACTGTCCTTCCAGAAAACACAGCGATAATGTACTTTCATCAGTTAATTATAGTTTGATTCATTTTATTTATTTCACATTTGGCATTATGGCCGCCGTAAATCAGACTGTTGGTCACAGTCATGGTGACATTCACGGTCACACCTGTGAATCTATCTGGCATCCGGTCTCCTGGCATCATGGCTGGAGCTTTGGTGGCCTTATGGATCGTCGCCGTATATCAGACTGTTGGTCATAGTCAGATGTGTCGCGACCCAGCGCCCGTGAATCTGTCGTCCGGTCTCCTGGCATCACGGCTGGAGCTTTGGTGGCCTTTTGGATCGTCGCCGTATATCAGACTGTTGGTCACAGTCAGATGTGTCGCGACCCAGCGCCCATGAATCTACCGTCTGGTCTTAATAGGGAAGCTGATCTATAGCCCTACATTTAAAGAGCTCTTGATTCATTGCATCTTCACCTGCTATGCGTAGATCAGCTTTCTCAGACAATTCCATGTGTTTGAATGTCTTAAACCCGGTAAGAATGATTATTGCGCTTTAAAAAAAAAAAAATATATATATATATATATTTTTTTTTTTTCTTAAGGATTGCTCACCTAGACTTTCTAGACGAACACAACACAACAGTGCTACATAAACACCCAAATGCAGATCAATACTTCTCTGAGCTTATTACTCAGTGAAAGGCTGAGGAATGTTTCATTGTCATGGGTCTATTTAACAACCGCTCACCCTGGACACACTGGAGTTGGAGGGGTGGAATTACAGCATATCCCAGGCAGTACAAGACTGAGGGATGTCCCAGAGAGGATGCCAGTCCATTGCAAGGCAAACACATGCTACGAAAAATTTAGGGATGCTAATCAGACTAACTGCATCTCATGGGGCTGCAGGAGTACTGTGGGAGAAAAGCCACTTAACTGGAGCAAATCAGACATCTTTGAACAAACGCTACCCACAAGAACCGTGTACTGGATAAGTGATTAGAAGATGAATGGATGGATGGGAAGAAGTATCCCACCCATAGAGTTCCCAGCTCTATGACTTGTTTCAGCAGCCATACCACCTGCAGTTTAGACCAGATAGTCTATTTGAAGCTGAGCTAATTTAGGCCTGGCCAGTATTTGGACGGGTGACCAACTCAGGAAGCTGGGTTGGTGCTAGAAAAGGTGATGGTGTGACCAACAGGGAAGCATTAAAATAAAAGGTAATTGCCCCCTAAATCTTATAACTGGTTGTGCCACCCTTTTCAGCAAGAACTGCAATCAAGTGTCTGAGATAACCGGAAATGGATCTTGCACATCGCTGTGCAGGGATCTTGGCCCACTGTTCTTTGCGGAATTGTTTCAATTCAGCCACTTTGGAGGGTATTTGAGTATGAATGGCCTGTTTAAAGTCATGCCGAAGCATCTCAATTGGATTTAAGTCCGGACTTTGACTAGGCCACTCCAAAACCTTCATTTAGTTTTTTGAGCCATTCAGAGGTGGACTTGCTGGTGTGTTTTGGATCATTGTCCTGCTGCATAACCCAAGTGCGCTTGAGCTTCAGGGCACAAACTGATGGCAGGACATTCTCCTTCAGTATTTCCTGGTAGAGAGCAGAATTCGTGGTTCTATCAATTACAGCCAGTTGTCCAGATCCTGACCCAGCAAAGCAGCCCCAGACCATCACACTATCACCACCATGCTTGACTGCTGGTATGATGTTCATGCCCCAGACCATCACGCTACCACCACCATGTTGGACTGTTGGCATGATGTTCTTTTTATGGAATGCTGTGTTAATTTTACGCCAGATGTACTGGGACGCAAACCTTCCAAAAAGTTCAACTTTTGTCTCATCAGTCCACAGAATATTTTCCCAGAATCATCAAGATGCTTCTTGGTCAGCAGTGGTTTTCACCTTGGAACTCTCTCATGGATGCCATTTTTGCCCAGTCTTTTTCTTTTCTTTCTTTGCTGAATCATGAACAAAGACCTTAACTGAGGCAAGTGAGGCCTGCAGTTCTTTAGATGTTATTCTTGGGTCTTTTGTGACCTCCTGGATGAGTTGTCGATGCGCTCTTGGAGTGATTTTGGTAGGCTGGCCACTCCGGGGAAGGTTCACCACTGCTCCAGGTTTTCTCCATTTGTGGATAATGGCTCTCATAATGGTTTGCTGGAGTCCCAAAGCCTTAGAAATGGCCTTATAACCCAGATTGATAGATGCCAATGACTTTGTTTCTCATCTGTTCTTGAGTTTCTTTAGATCGAGGCATGATTTGTTGCTCTTTGAGACCTTTCAGCCTACTTCACTTTGTCAGACAGGTTCTGTTTCAGTGATTTCACCACATCAGGCCTGGGTGTGGCTGAAATTGAGCTCAGCTTTCCAATAAATGTGGTTGATCACAGTTAATTCATGATTTACCAATGGGGACAATAACTTTTACACATAGAGCCAGGTAGGTTTGGATGGCTTTTTTCCATCAACAAATGAAATCATCATTTAAAAATTGCTTTTTGTATTTACTCTGGTTATGTTTGTCTAATATTAAAATTAGTTTGACGACCTGAAACATGTAAGTGTAACATGCATAAAAATAAAAAATCAGGAAGGGGGCAAATTCTTTTTCACAGCACTGTATTTCAAAAGACTAAGGGCAGTACCCCGATGCCCAGGCTAAAACTGCCCATTGTGGCCCTATCAGATCTGGCCTCCTAATCATCCCTTATATCTAACTGGTGAATTGTCCCCAGCCCCATCACCACCTTAGCTACTGTGTGGTGAGCATACTGGCACAGAATGGCTGCTGTCACATCATCCAGGTGGGGGCTACACAGCGGTGGTGGTTGAAGTGGCTCCCCATTGGTTCTGTAAAGAGCTTTAGGCGTCCCGAAAGTGCTATATAAATGTAACATTTACTCATTCATTCATTGTGCTTCCTAGCATAGGCTCAAATCGGAATTTGTGTGGTTTTTTTTACCTATATGCGTGCCCTGAGCATTTTTGTGTTGTTAGTGACAAAGAAAATGTGTCAATGTCTGCATGTAGACCGTTTCAGAGGACAGATTTTTTACATTACAGTCAAGTACAGGACACTTGTAATTATGAAAGTGAACCATCACGATTGGCAAATCTGACCTGAGCAAAAAATCTGAACTGGACAATGAGTCATGTAACGTGAACGTAGCCTAGACACATAGATAGACATCAGGAGGGGCATGTAGGAATCTTAGTCACTCATTAATATATAGTGAATCTCCATGATTCATGTAGCCTTCAGCACTGTGATGCACCCAGTATGCTTTTGCTCTGTGTTAAGAATCTGCAGACGGTTGCTGGTGTCCAGCAGTGAGAGATGCAAAAACTCAGCTTTGCCAAACTGTGCATCACATGGCCGCTACCCTGTCAAACGCATGACACTCTTTGGAACGGGAGTGCTCAGGGGTGCACTAACCTTTCCATGAGGTGTGCAGGGCGTGCTGCTCACAAGGCAGTTGAGCCTGATAGAAAACTGTAAATCACTACACCGGGGGGAAAATCACAGAAAATAGACTGAGAATAGACTGACATGCCTCCCTCATAAAAACAGAAATGTGTACGTCAAATCTGCAATATTGGGTGGCTATATGACTGACATCCCAAGATATCACTTCCTTTGATCCTCAGTTGCCCTGGAAGGCATAGTCATGTAATATGACCATGGAATATCTGTAAAACTGTTACCTCACTGAGTTATGTTATTTATGTTTGTTCATATTTACATTCACATTTGTCATGTCATTTTCTATGCTGACAATCCTTGAGCTGCTAAACAGTCATTTGTTATTTTCTGAAAAAAAAACAACAATAAAGATCTATTCTATATGAGATTGTTGTATATTTACATTTAGCATTCTTATACTCTTTAAAGCACCACTTGTATTATTACATATAACTTATATGTCTGTTTGGACTAAAGCATTATTATTTACTAAAAGTAAATAATAAAAACAATAGTAGAATTAAAGTCCCACAAAGGACTGTTTAGTATGTACAGTATATATCTATAAAACACCTGCAACATACTTTGCTGGTTGTCTTTGCTCATTCTTGTATTTGTTCATGTTTTTAAACTTAATCCTTTTACACTGAAACATCAACCTTTCTGCCACTGTAGGTTGCATGGCTGACTGACTATATATAAAATGGAAGAAATTACACTCTCAGTCTTAACAATCTAGGAATGTCAGGAAATCAATCATAAAACTGAAAGCAAACAAGTTCAGTTTCTAGCTTATATTGCACGACAAAAAGAAGATAATCAGCTTTAGAGACTAACATTTACTGACTTCAACACACACGCATTCAAGGGCTGATGATGTGGTCTCTTGCCTTTATTTGTTGCAATGACTGCCAACTTTTGTAAGATGATACCCCACCTACCTGTCTTTTTGTCACTACTGTTTTTAAATGCAGTTTACAAACAGTAGTGTATAACAACTCAGACAGACAAATAAAATGCATGAGTAATAATTAAATAACTCAGTTCTCAATGAGTGGCTGATGTTTTCATTGGTTTATTGATACAAAATCAGGCAGCATTGGGTCTTCTACTACTAAGATTGCTAATGCCAAAATCCACATAGATTTTACCCTGACATGTTACAGATGCAAATTATGCGCCATCTATTTTAGCACAAATATTTTGGTGCTGACTGGCTCCTGGAAGGAAGGTTTCAGTTCTGTCAATGAAATTCGTGATGTCACCTTTGACCCCAACCCATCAGGTATGGATCCCGATGACAGGTGGCTTACTAATGGCATGCATAATGTCATCACTTCCGTGACCCCACTGGCAAGACACCAAACCCTTTGGAAACACAGGTGACCCGTTCCTCTCACCCATGACAGACAGATCAAGAGGATTACATAAAATTGGAAAAGGATAAAATTTACTTTGAAGGACCGTTTTATTTAACAAGACAAATTGACATTATTATTATTATCATTATTGTCATCATTGCCTTTTTTAACCTTATTCATTACACCTGTGATCTGTTGCAGTTGCTTTGTCAATAACTTTTGTGCCATCTAAAGTAAGGCTATCATTATCGATTATATTACTAATAGAGTAATCTAATCCAATTAATATGACGATTAATCGAAAAATCGTTTAATATAATATAATATAATATAATATAATATAATATAATATAATAATGTAATGTAACGTAATGTATTTAAACTAACGCCAGGTAGGAACGGGCCGCCAGCCTATTGCAGGGCGCAGACTTCAATACGGACAGTTTACACACTTTCATTTCACTTACAGTAAGTTGCAGGCTCGGATGACGGTCACACACACTAAGTGTCGGTGTGCGGCGACAGCGCCGCCTACTGCGCCGCCCTCCAGGCTCAAGTACACCTCGCTGCAGCCTGCGGGATGGGGCGGGGCGAGAAGCAGAACTTAAGCATTTCAAATTTAATGTTGGTTCCCTTTTCAGCATTATCAAGTATTTATTAAAAACAAACATACAAACACATAAACAGCTAAAGTTTACTTCTGCGTGCGCTCTGCAGGCGCTCTCCGAGACAATCATAGTTTTTCCTAACCTTAGTGTTAAATTCACACAAACACGGCACCACCAACTTTGGCCGAGCATATGAAAATAATTCTTTGGTTATTACATACTGCATCGTGTAAGGTGACGGGGCTACGCGACGGGGCTAGCCTTCGTTATTCTGCGATACAGGAATCCATGAAAGCAAATTAAGCAAAATAATTCAAGTCAAAATGATGGTAAAGGCAGGCTAGGCTACTCCAAGAGGCTAAATGGCACATATGCTTACAGAACTAAGCATTATTAGGTAAGTTCTGCTTTGCAATACTGACAGACCACAGCATTTTCATTCGCTTTTCATTAATGTGAAATGCTTCCACACTACCGAGGGGTTTCCTCTTCATTTGGGCCCTCATCTACTTTCTGCCGCCTTCGTTTTCGCCATATTGGCGAGTTATTGCCGAGGCTCCTGCAAATTGTAATCGATGGTTTTTTTATTCTTTATTTTTTTTATCGAGTAATCGAGTTTAATCGAGCAAAATATTGTAGAAGACATGAATGCATGCCACCATGTTACTGAAATAATCACACAGCTCCAGCTGTCCACCACAGGCGTAAAAAAGGATTCTTGGATCCATTTGGCGGCAACATAGTAACACAGTAAATTTAAATGAAATATATATTAGCAGAGCATTGATATTTCTTGTGAATTCAGTGTATTAACAGGAATATACAATAAAAATAATGGAGACATTTTACTTCAGGGGACATAAGTAATGTAGTAGTACACTCTCACAAGTTTAATTAACCAGAAGTGTTAGTTACGCACTGATCCCATGTTCGTGGGTCATTAATCGATCATAATGGTTCATGTATTTCGTACAGTTAAAATATTTGTTCATGATGTATTTCATACAGTTAACATATTTGTTCATGATGTGTAATTTAGTAGTAACTGGGTTAATAAGTTATTGTGCCCCCTCAAGTAAAGTAATATTAAAATAATTATATAGCAAAAATTATATCACAAATAATAAATAATGGCAAATTACTTGCAGCTTATTTTCAGAGCTTCTAGGCAAAAGACAGTATTGCCTCATAAATAGCTTTTTTATAGACCCCCTCTTACTGCTATGCATTTGCTTTACTGTAAAAACGAAGGATGTGGAGTGGCTGGTATGACCTTTAATTTAAGGAAGACATATGACATTAAAAACCCTTCTTAATGAGACAAAGAAACACAACTTCCCCTTAGGCAGAATCATAGAGTTTAACCTGCCAGACACTGACATCACTGGGGAGGAAAGAAAATTGTAAAAGCAGTTTTTTTCCCCATAATTTGTAGCATGACGCTGGAACAGAAAAGTAAGATGAGTAGATAAAGGGGAACTTTGTGTAAATGCAGTAACGCTTTAAGTGAACCATATGAGGGTAAGCAAACTATAGATGCTGCAGCACTTAACCGGCAGGCTCTGTGCATGTGCACCACTCACGTATACGAGCTGTCAGCCCAGGAGCCATTTTCATTCACTGTGTTTAGTAGCATTATAGGATGAGTGAGGATTTAGAATAGAAAAATAAAAGATGTGCTTTTTCTGTGGAGACCGGCCTCTACCTGGGATCCCATGCTTCTCCGGATGAGCTCCATCCTCTACTGGCTAAGGAGTTACGGAAGACACATGGAGGAAGGTATGATTTGTGTTCCTGTTTTAAGTCAGGGGTAGGAGACCCTGTTCCAGGATTGCCAGAATCCAGCAGGTTTACCATCCTACCTGATGAGTTACTATCTGCCTGTGATCAGGTGTGGCTCATCAGAGACCAGGTATAGTGTAGAAAACATACTGGGTACTGGCACTCCAGGAATAGTGTTGCCTACACCTTTTTAAAGTCATTGTGCGATAATTAGAATTGTACTTAAAAGTAGTAATCTGTGTCATACAGCTTTAATTTTAGAAGTTTTGCTGTGGCGTTGTGAGTGTATGAGCAGGCTGGGCACTCCCCCAGTAACCTGCAGTACAGCAAATATGTGTATGAGCAGGCTGGGCACTCCTCCAGTAACCTGCAGTACAGCAAATATGTGTTTTGCATAGCCATAGCTCTGGGGACCCTACAGACTGCTCACCTTCAGCCAACTCCTAACTGATATGGTTTCACTGCTATTGTTTAATGGCTTTCACATTTTGGTACGAAACTGTATCAACCAGACTCTTCTACCTCTAAATATGCGATGGCTTTGCTGACTATGAAATTCCCATTGTTAATGATTTTGCATGTCATTCACACACTCTCCTGACTGAGCCGTAGCAGAACAGCTCACTGGTACAACATCAGCTCCCTCTGGGTGAGAGGCAGCATTCAAATTACAGGTCCAGGCCTTTATCGGCAATGTCCTGGGACAGTATGGATTATAGCTGTTATAATAAGTAGTATAAATGGTATAAAAACTTTGAAGAATACAGTGAAATTCTTATGCCACAGTTGCAGGGGAGGGGACATGTCAATGGGGGACAATAGGACAACACAGTGCAATACAGGACAGAAAGACAAGACAAGGGACAAGACAGTCCAATATAACAACTAGCGTACAATAAGTAAGCCATAAATGTGCAGTGGAGATAAGGATGTGCAAATAACCGCAGAGATAGTGAAGTACCGGTAAAGTGCAGATATACAATATTATATGAGTCATACGAAACACATGGACTCATTATACAGTGTTTAAACACATTACTGCATTAGACAAATTACATGCTGTATTTGTTATGTGCCAAACCCTTTCCTGCTGTGGGATGGGGTGAGGGCGGGGCCTGGGAGCATGAACCCATCAAATCGTAGAGAGTATTGTTCAATTACAGCAAGTGGAGGAAGAGGGTGGGACTGTCCCAGAAGAGGAGGAATCAAGAGAGGAGGGTTAGGGAGGAGAGGCGGCAAAGGCCACAGGGGAATCCTTCTCCTCACAGGAGGTCATCCGTGACATTCGTTTGCTTTTTTCAGTTGAGACTGTTTCTACACACAGACACACACACGCACACACACAGTCCGTCTTTATGGGGACTCTCCATTCATTCCTATGGGCATAACCCTTATCCCATCTATGACATCCTTAACCCCTATCCAGCTGTAACCTTAACCATAGGTAACCAAACAAAATATAAGACATTTTTTGATTACATTAACAGATTTTCCCCTTGTGGGGACTCAAAGAATGTCCCAAAAAAGTCAAAATAACAGGTTTTATCACATTCTGGAGAACAAAACTCCCCATAATGTAATATATACACACACACACACACATACACACACAGAGTCTCTGAGGTCACATTATTTGCTCATACAAACAGTGAATATCTCCAGTATATACAGCATGTACGTATGGTAAAGCGGTTCAGTTTCCATGTGGCTCAGACGTGCAATCTAAGCGACTTTAAACGTGATAAGATTGTTGGTGCAAGATGCACTGGTTCCAGCATCAAACAGTCCCTCTCCTGGGATTTCTGCACACAACATTGCCTAGAGTTTACAGTGTGATGAACAAAAACACTCAGCTATCTGTAGTTCTGTGGCAGGAAACACCTTGTTAATGAGAGAGCTCAGAGGTCAGAATGGCTAGATTCGATTTGATATAAACATACATACATATATACACACACCCGTATATGTGCGTTTGTGTGTGTATGTATTTTTATTTATAAGTCTTATATATATAAAACTTTAGCTACTGCTGTTGCTATTGTTTTTATGAAAGTGCCGGATAAACAGTAAAAGGTCATTCTATTACAGCTGACCAGAGGGGCATTATGTAGAGGAAAATTACAGTGTATTGGTTTTGTGACTGAGAAACTCAAACAGGATTATTGGAAATTTGACCTCTTAAAAGGTGAATCGGGACAAAATACCCCTGGGATGGCCTTTGTGTACTGAACCGAACCATTCACAGCATCTCAAACAGAAACAATTAGCAGAACATATTTAAGACACAATTGAGTTTTTGTGTGTCAATTTTTATGCTACACTGTAAAAAAAAAATCACATTATTGCTATTATTATTTTTAAGTCACATAACTGATATGTCATTGCACAATAATTACATATTATAAATACCATAACATGAATTTTAATCTTTTATAGAAGTTGCTGTTAAAAAGTATGTATACTTTTACTGTAGAATTTTCTTTGTTTAGAAAGACCTCCATATTAGCGATATATGTAAGATGTATTTTTAATATTGATAAATGTGCAGGTTACAATATATCTGCCACCTATAATAAAAAAATATAAAAATAGCTTATAATAAAAGACATAAATTGACTCCTGATACCTGAACAATTTTCTGTGTTAGGGGAAATTGTACAAATGATTAGCTAACAAGTAGCTCTTTGCAGTGGATTCACATGGATATCATTTGTTATGGACTGTGAGAGTAAATTCAAGTACTTTTAGGTAAGCAGCCTCAACAACAGCAACAAACGAAAAGCATCTCTAAGTTGTCTTATGACAGTACACGACTGGATATATAGCAACACATTGAATTTAGAAACGTTAGAATCAGAAGTTAATTCATTCCAGAGAATTTGCAAGTAACGTGCAAGTAATATTTAAAACAAATAAGTATACTTTAGGCTATACCGTACTCGTCCATAACTAATGCATGGTTATGCTTTACGCAAATATTTCCCTTCGTTTGCATGGCTGAGTTTTATCCATTTCAGAGTTTAATTGGCGCCACCTGCTGGTCATTGGTGGTCTTTTGCCCAGACGGAAACACCAGGGCAGCATGCTCGGTCTCCGTTACTGCATTTGCGGCCGTTTTCTCTTTCAGTGCCTTTTGTATTCGCGTTTTGTTTTCGCGCCTGTTATGAAATGATTAACATACTCACGTTTGATAATGTATACGCCTATATTGGAAAAAGAAAAACATTGTGCAGTTATATACATTTTAGTTCACAATATGTACCAAAATAAAAAAAATAGATAATTAAAACGAGCATTCCTTTTTACATAAAGGGGAAATATAATTAAATGTAGTGTTTCTGTATTGAATTTATAATCATTTATGATTCATCACAAAGGATTGCACTCATATATACAGGCCGGAGTATTGAGTTGTTTGTCTTACAAGTTACATATAGCCCTAGAAAGGGGGGTGGTAAAAAAAAAAAAACAGGATGTATTTACAGATGTCTTGTTGCAATTCACGTGTGCGCCTCTGCTGCGGAAAATGAGCGCCTGTTGCGAAACGGGCAAAGACCCGCTAACATTTGGCTTGTGAGCGCGGGCGGAGTAAAAGAGCACAAGTTTAACATCGGACAGCGCTGTGGACAGGGATGCCGGCAGGGCAGCTCCGTGAGGGGGCACTTTCCGTATTCCCGGCGCGATCCCGCCTGACAGACAGCGCACGGCACCATTACCGCCGATTAGCTAACCTTTGCGGTGTTGGCACCTTCACCGGGTTTCGCCCCAACGGCGATTCTTTTGCTTCCTTGTCATGAAATCAATGCAAGTAAAAGGCTGCGGATCTCTCCACTTACAGCGTCGCCCGAGTATGTTTCGGCTGGACGGTCTTTGTGTTTTCCTGGGTTAAATATCAAGATCGTATTGTAACATATCTAGAAATATAATTCCTGGTGCTGGAGCATTTGATCAGTTATGGCCTTTAGACATTCAGTAGCAGAGAGATACCGGCAGCAGTCATAAGTCCTGACATCGTCTTTCAACACTTAATTATTATGAAAATGTTGGGGGGAGGGCAGTTCTGAGATGATAAAGAACATTTGATTAAAGTGTGAATAGTGGCTTTTCAAAGGAGCCCAGATGCCAGGATCACTAAGATGTAGCTAATAGCCTGGAGTCGATTGGTTCACTGAGATATTAATTCTAAATTGCACAAGTTAGTTTTAGTCTGCAGACAAAAATAATGGCACCAGCCACTTTATAAACATTGGAGTTCATTTCAGAAATGCTGCGGATTAATTTTTGACTTTACAGGAGATCTTTCAGGGCAGCCCTTTGAACCTTGCCTCCATATAATAATGAAGTGTACATGACACATATAGCACAGGGTCTAATTACGTATAAAGGTCATTCCTCCTGAGAAGAGAGATGCTGAAAAGAGCTATTATTACCGATCACACTGACCCCAGCGTTTCACCAAAAATAAAAGACTTAAAAAAAGACTATAAGGGGATGCCACCTTAAATTCAGGCTTATTGCATTCATTTCTCATGAACGCCAAATCATTATTTTGGCATCAGGAACTTGGGCTTCTCGACAAAAGCAACTTCAGATTAGTTTGTATTAGATTCGAATCACTGAGGGTTATGGATTTCATCTGGAAAATAAATCTGAACATCAGGGAGAAAAGGTAACAGCTGAGATACATATAAAAAAAATGTAACGGGAGCTTTAAACAAGCAGAGGGAAACTTAAGCAGCCTCATGGCATCTGGAGGATTCGGGGGGGTTCAGATATTAATCAATAATGCAATGGCCTGGACCCTCTCTTTTGACCCAGTGGATATCTCAGCCTCCATCCGGGGGGCTCCCGTCCACAGTGTGGTCCTTATAGTAAGTGGAGAGACCTACCACCATGTCTCCTGTGAATTGGCAAGCAGTTGATCCATGGTGGATCCCTGAACCCCGCCCCCCCCGAACACTCCTAACCACCCAAGCAGATTGTCCACTTAGGGCTTTAATCCCCAAGTTACTCTTTACGCCTCAAAGTCCATTTCCCTGATGCATAGATCTCATAACGTTAATGACGTTCAAGTGGTTTGGACAGTTGTAGACAGCTTGTTGGAAACCGGACCTGCCACATGGCTTATTTATTTATTCATATTCCAATTGATTAATGGAGGAAGAGGTCAGAGGTCACAGTTTTTCTGGCAGACCAGGAGTATGTCTTTTCATTGGTCACTTCTGTTTTTTTCTAAAACAAAGTGAATTAAATATTTTCAAACCCAGTTTCCAAACCTGAGATTGGTGTTGTTAAGGATGTTTTGAATACTTAGTGGTGTTCATAGAAAACTTAGTGGTAGTTAAGGCCTTAGGAAATGAGTGAGATTCCTCAGGGGAGCAGCAAGCTCCCCCATCCTTTATCATGTCTTTTTGATTCAGTGATTATGAAAATCTTAACTTTTATAAGTCTGACACAAACACACATATATGTAATATTCCAATACCTCTTTAATGCCCATTTTCCTGAATGTTGAATCAGCATCAAGGTAGAAATATAAAGGCAGTAGTTTCATCAGAAATATAGAAGCAGTAGCAGTGCTGGAACATTTTTTTTTTACTGTCTGGTTTTTGGTCCCATTTTGTCTGACAGGAGATTAATGTAGCGAGCTGCAGATATGATCATGTGGCTTTATGAATATAGGTGGTTATTGAGTTTATCAGCAAATTATCCAACCATATCAGACACATAATTCAGCGATATCTGTATTGATCATTAAATCGTTTAAGTTAGTTAAGTTGGAAACAGACATGGCAGAAATACTTGTTTTGTTTATAATAATCTGTTATGTTTCACTTCAGTCTTTTAGTGTATTTTATGTCATCTGATGGATTACTGTATCGCCCCACCTTTTCATCCTCCCTAGAGAAACTTCTAGTAACGTCAGTCTAAAGGTCACGTTGAAATCAAGCGTTGTCGGATGTGTTTCCTCTCCGCTTTATTCGAATAGCTTTCTCACACTGCACTGAGCAGACGGAATGCTATCGAAAAAGCACCACTTAAGCTACGGCTCTCGTCAGAATGCTCGTTTTCAAATTAAACCAAAGCTCAGCAACAAATGATTGACAATAAGGTGATTTAGTGGAACGGTAATCAATCAACATGCTTTTTATGCAGTCTAACACAAACGATTTCTAGATTCCATATCATGGCATATGGCATTTAGCAATATTCTGTTTCTGACATCAGTTTATGAATTCATGGATTGTTCAGTAATATTTTAAAAATGCATAATCTTTGCCTGTTTTTCACATTAACGCAAAGGTGATATTAAACTGGACATCAACTATACATGATCAATAGCAAAAAAATATGAATACACATTTAATTATTTTAGGGTATATATTATTGTTTAACATTCTCTGGTGAAATTAATGTGTTTGTGTCGTTTTCACCAAAGGAATTATGACCTCATCCTGAATTATGTAGTGTATGTGGGATCTGAAAGTATCTTCAACATCTAATCAGATATGAATAAGGTGTCATTATTAAATACAGAGCTAAACCTTGCATTCTTCGCATATTTTTTACTTTTTTGCACTATAAACTATTTTTATTTTCATTCTATATTATATATTAACAAATTTCCCCCTGTGATCAATAATGTACTTCCACCTATCATCTATCTATATCATAATGTGAGAAGGGCTGTTTGCTCAAATAAACGCAATAAATCACAAATAAAACCATTCACTTCTAGCCCAGTTGTTTTAGATCAGCCATGCTGTTATTTTCTGCATAGTCGTAGAACATTATGTTCAAATGGCATGACTGTACAGACATTGGGGAATTTATTTAATTAACTGGAATTTGAGATACCCTGTATTTGCCTCCTGAAGCACTATTCAGCTTTTCTGAGAAAATAACACAGAAAGTCATACAGAAAGCTGAGTACTTAAAATACCGTAAGAGCTTATTTCGCTCCAAGGCTGAGTGAGTTAGCTCAGTTTAATTAAACATTTCTCCCTTAAGATTTATTACTGTTGTGTTAAAACAGTTGTTCAGATTCAGGCTGCAAGGTTGAAATACATACAGATACAGCAACAGGCACAGAGAGGTACTGATAAAATGGTTTTTCTTGGTAAACTGTGCCGTATTGTTAAGATATAATTTCCCTCAAGATGCATCAGTAGATAATATATGTAATTTTCACTTTAACTATGCAACGAGGTATTCAAGCATATAATTCCTCATTTATCAAAAGGTCACATTTCACTTGTATTTGTAAAGGATAATAATCAACTGTGGAAGGGTTTCATTCCAGCATATATATTAATGATGTAATTATAATAGACAATGTTTCCCCAATTTTCACTTGAAGATGTAGACGCTACAATGCAAAGACAGGTCGCACCAACAAATCACCGGGGCATAACTCTGGCTTTCTGATTAATGGAGGGTCAGAGACCGGTAACCCGTTTTAATTTGATTCGACTGCCGGGTGAAAACGGCACTTTTAAGAGCCATTTCCAGTGGGAGGCTGCACTCTATAATTCCCTTTGATGGCTCCACTGGGAAACACGTTTCTCGCTATTCCGTGTCCACTCTAATCCCATCACAGATGAGAAGAAGCTTAAATGGCTGCGTCACTCTGTAATAAAATATCACTCAACTGTTTGCCTGATCAATGAAGAGCAGAAGGTGCGCTAGCCTGGGTTAATGTGCGCCTTTTCGCTGAAATATCACGTTTCCTGCTGTGAGAACTCATACCACGGCTTAGGTTACTTTCTTTGGATGTTGACTCCAGAAATCTGCCATTGGTCCCTTCCAGAGTAATGTGGAAGGGAAACTTAACGAATGTCTAATGCATGTAAGCCACATGAGCATGTAGCGTTTGTTAGTATGTTGTTGGTATGTTAGGTAGCTCTTACATAGTAATTCCAGACAGAATGATCTCTGAAAACTCTAACACTTTTCATAAATTCATGTTTCCAAACCAAGGACCAAAACGTTCAACCGAATGTACTTTTTGATTATTTTTTTTTTTTCGTTTTGAATCGTCTTTAAAATGATCTGTATTTCGGTGCTTAATAACTTAATGAACACCTAATCTGTAATGACAGCAGACTTGTATACTGGCTGGATGGAACTAGACTTTGTTGAGCACAATCGTATAAAAAATTATTACTTTGAAGTGTTAAATCAGATTAGCTGACTGCTAACAAACTACCAAAGTTAGACACCTAAATACTTTATAGCACCTGTTAGAATAGAATAGAATATAATAGAATAGAATAGAATAGAATACCTTTATTGTCATTGCACACTACAGGTACAGTGAAATATAAAAATACTGGTTGTTTCCACATGGAAGGTATTGCTAACTGATTCCACCCTACTGTCTAAGATTAAGATACTCTAAGTGTACAATATTTACATTTATTGACTTTTCAGATGCTTTTATCCAGAGTAGGGTCAGACGGTCCCTGGAGTATTTGGGGTTAAGGGCCCTACAAGGGCTCTACAGTAAAGTCAGTCTGGCCAGCATAGGATTTGGACCGGTGACGTTCTGATCATGGGCATCGAATTCTATCCCATAGAGCTGCATATTGTTATTTTCTGCTGTGGCTAAAATTGATGCAGCCAAGAAGGCAAACATGGTGAAAAAAGAACAAGCAGGCTTGATGCTCTTGTCTTTGGTGAGAAGTTTCTGGCACAGAATAACTATAAATTCTAGCTCTTTTAGCTTAAACCGCAAAGCAGTATCAGAATTATAACATCACTCATGTTCATGGGTGTTACTCCTATGCTGTAGCTAGAGTATTTCACTGCGTGTTCTCCAAGAGTGTAATGAATACGATGGTTCTCAGCTGCTAGGTTTACTCTTCTACAGCTTGTTAACTCCCCAGCAGTGGGGACTTGGGCCGTTTGGGATGGTTTCTAATTAATGCTCCTCAATAAACCACATTCAGTTTGGTTTTGGAGAAGCTGGCTAACCCCCTATATAATCTGACTTGTGTTTTTTTTCCAACTGACATTTAATTCCCATTATAATCTCCCAGCTATACTGTGATTTGTCTCTTTGTCCGGGCGAAGTAATATCATATAGGTGTTTAATTTTCCAAATCAAATCAAACCTCAAAAAATTCCGCCTTTCTTTATTTCCTCGTCTCGTCTCGCACAGGGTCTCAGTTGAACTACTGACTACACTGCCCCTGCGATTGCTCATGGTACTGCTCCATTTCGTCTGTATCTGTAAGCCCTCTGAAAACAAATTTGCAGAAAAAAGGTAGAAGAAATAAACAGTGAGTATAGACAGAAGGCTCCATCGGTATTCGTGTTTAACGTTGAGCATAAATTGGGGTAATAATGGCATATTTGTGATCAAAAGGTTACAGTTCGAGTCCCCGACCCGCAAGTACCACTGAGGTACCCTGAGCAAGGTACCGTCCCCAAGCTCTGCTCCCTGGGTGCTGAATTAGCTGCATCTCTGTGTCACAATATGGGTTAAATCCAGAGGACACATTTTGCTGTTGTAGTGTGTCAACAATAACAGTTAATCACTTCACTTTCAAATGAGCCTTTAGGCTATAAATAATGGGGGGAAATGACAAAAAAGTATATATATTATAGATGTAGTGATATTGCTACTTTACTACTACATTAAACTACTTTTGCGTTATAATTGAATTTTTGTTTGGTGCAGTTCATGATCAGCGTAAAGTTGGCAATGTCTTGGCCCATTCTGTGACTAAGCTAGGCTAAAGTATCCTTCTTGTCAAAAAATGAAAAAGAAAACATTTCAATTAATTTTACTGTGGAATTTCAGTTGTTAAGTTTGCCTCTTTCCTCTAATGTACAGCTAGCAGCTGTGTTGACTGCAGCTCTATGTGCAACCGCAATAAATTACAATGAGGAACTACATACGTTACTATACAGGATGCTACACTATCATTGTTTCTATCATTATTTGCGTAGGTGTTTAGTTGCAGTGTTTAGAGTTGCAAATTAGTGAGCAAATTCAGTGTGTTTTTTCAGGTAGCTTCACACTAACATTATTTTTAGTATTTCTTTGTCTCACCCACCCAGCACTGTGCATACGTAAACTGTGTTATATTTATGTAGTAATCAAAACAAGCAGCTAGATTTTGCATATTCCACTGTTGGAAAGAATTCAGTTAGGTGATTAGTTGGCTTTAAATTGCCCTTAACACACAATTAGAATTGTGGTTGTGTAGCTAATTGTTGGCATCCCATCCAGAGGGTACCCATGCCATGTGTCCTATTCTACCTGGGTTAGGCTTAATTTTCACTCATACATTTTTTTTGAACTGCTGATGATGATAATGATAATAATGACTAGAATGTTAATTTATCTAATTACAGAACACACAATTTGTTTCCGAACGGCAGTAAACGACTGATTGCCGTGTTCAAGGACATCACAACCTCTCAGCCTGACGTTTTCTCCGGTAGCATTCCTCTGTAGTAAAGGCCTATATCTTTGTACACCACCATTGATCCACAACCCTTTGTAATGGACCCTAATAACAACTCCATTACCAGTGACGCTCTGATTGGTTTGCGCAGTTACAAAATTAGCTGCGAAGGAACAAGCCTGTCAATATTCATTCTACAACAGAGATTACTTGTTATTGAAGAACAAAGGTGTTCCCTGCTTGGCCTGAGCGACTTAACTACTTGTCTCATAAAATTTAAGATAGCTATTGATTGGTTTCTCACATTGTGCCGAAGAATAGTACACACGCGCGCACAGACACACTGCTCATGTACAGAGGATGTATATATCTTTCCATTCTATCGTACGAAGTGTTCAGCAACACGAGGCAAATTAAATCAATGAATTCATCCTAGCAGATGGGTGCTTTAACAGTCAGTTAGCCTTTAGATAATTGAGGCGTTGACTCCAGAATCATAAAATGGATGGCTCGTTTATACATTTTACTGAAATAGATCGCAGAGGTTAAATAAATGAAATCCCATTTGTCAGCTGGTAATAAATGCCCCCCCCACCCCCCCATCAACAGCTCTGTTTGGCCTAATAAATAGAGGAGATGTAAGCACACTCCTCCATTGATAGGGTTACAGCTTAATGAAATGGTATTTCCCCGGCTTGTTTTCGCCTCCTCCTGCACACTGTGATAAGTAGCAAACCAACGAAGCCTGTAATTACAATCTTACAGAGAACCCGGCCAATCTGTATATAAATCTCACCATCCAATTACAAGATGTAATAATTTTGCAGTCAAGCTGGTAATGAGGTCTAATGCTCATGCATGTGATAATCCCCCCTGGATGCTGACTCTATCAGATGTTGGCTTTGTAATTATACTGGCAGAAAATCATTATTTCATGTTCAGCAGAAAAATGAGGTTGGTGGGAAGTTAATTTTCTCTATGCTCTGTGAAGCATGGACAAAATTTTAATGATTTAATCATTACCACTATCCTGTTTGCAATTGACCCGTGTTACTTGTGTGTGGAAACATTTGCACATTTAAGAGTCTCTGATACGTAATAAAGCCTTCCCAGGTATGCCTCTTTTTTATTTCATAATTATGCTACAATAAAACTATTACTGTAATGGAAAGGAAATCTATATTGTTATGCAGCAGCGCCATTTAACAGCTTTATGGAACATTAATCATATTTTTAATAGTCGACGGTTAACATTTCCACATTATTGCACACATTTTATTGAGGAATTGTTTTTTTAAGCTTTGACCCAAATGGTCAAAGAAAAGGTCAATAATAGCAGAAAAGTCTAAAAAGTGAGGGATAAGGGTGTAATTTACTACAATATGCATATATATATATATATATATATATATATATAATATACATACACACACACAAATACAAGCACACATAGATATCTATACGTGTGTATGTTTGTGCTTGTA
This sequence comes from Petrocephalus schoutedeni, assembly GCA_026780765.1. Classification (NCBI taxonomy): domain Eukaryota; kingdom Metazoa; phylum Chordata; class Actinopteri; order Osteoglossiformes; family Mormyridae; genus Petrocephalus; species Petrocephalus schoutedeni. Next base: position 3,723,557 of record JAODKL010000135.1, read on the forward strand.
TGTCTGTGTTTATATAGAGAGAGTTTAGTGCTGATTGGTATATGGTGGATATATGAAGTCATGGTGGTTGTCGTCGTTGTTGCTTTTCATTGTGGAGTGTTAAAAACAAAACAAACAAATCAATAAATAACGCCGACAATTATGCAGAGAAAAATCCGTTTGACAAAAATCGTAAATACAAGAGATGCAAAAGAAGAAAAAGAAAACGCGAAAGTGCGAGAGAGTGGGAAAAGTGCGTTACGCGAAAAGCTGCATCTTGGCTGCGTGGCGAGCAGGTGGATGCATGGGTGCTGTTTGAGATTCCTGTAAAGCGCCCGTCGGTGGCAGAGGGGATGTGGGGACTCTCATGTTCGCCATTTCCTATTAACTGTTATTTAAATGTTGTCAGTCAAAGGCCCTGCGTCTGGCACTCATGCCACGTGAAATTTATTTATTGAAAGTTTTGGTCACACATGGAAAGTTAAGCAGATGGTGCATCCGCACAGATCGTTGGTGGGGCCCCAGCCAGAGCCCCCCTCCTCGCCCCTGCCCCCCCTCCCCCGTTATATATTATCTTTTACGCCTGCCCGTCTCCGTGTGCATGCCGCTCTTGTTTTGCCATTTTAAACAGATCTAATCAGTAGTGTGTTAAACAAGAGTGGATCTTTTATGCATTGGATGTTAGGACATGCGAATCGCCACTGTAGATCACGGGAATAAACAACTCGGCCTGATTCAATTACAACAGCCGCAGCCACTTTTATCTGCCCGTGACATCATTTCAATCAAAATGTAAAATAATCCAATCCAATAGATGCAATGGGCGAGATAGGATACAGACTGCTGCACTTAGTCATTTAATAAAAAATAGAGGAAATGCTCCCTCTGACAGCTATCTGGAAGTTCCCATTCCAAAACTCTATTACCTTGTGTAATAGTATTCAAAAGAATTGAAAGCAGGAGATTGTCTATTACTTTTTTATTAGTCAAAGTTGTTATAGAGGATACAGCCTGCTGCACTTTTCGTCATTTAATTAACAAAAGCATAAAATTCTTCTCCTGGCAGACAACTAAATCTGCTCGCTCCTGCAACACCCAGGACCACACCGAATCATATTTAGGGTATGTTGGGGGTGGGGTGGGGGGGTGGTGGTGGTGGTGGTGGGGTTTGGGGGCTCGGCAACACCGGTATTAATAGCAGATTGTTGTAAATGTTTTAAATTATGGATTTGATGTAAATAGGATACAGGCCACTGCACTTTCGCCCATTTAATTAACAAAGCAGAAATGCACTTTGACAGAAATCCGGAACATTCTCGAGAATAAAGGAATCGCTTTGAGTAATACTGTTTAGGAAAATTGAATGTAGGGGAATGTACAACAATGTTAATAATACAGCAGGGCCCGAATACGACAATGTAATGTAATAGAAAGCAATTAATTCAGGACACAGGCTACTGCACTGTTTAGTCATTTAATTAACATAGGGTATATTTTGTGGCGGTCGTATTATAAAGCTTTATACGCCCTGACAGCCTTCAGATGATGTTTTAATGGCAGCGTTTGTTCTGGGATTTTCTCGAATGACTTGCAATATCAGGCCAATAAAAGCAGTTTTTCTATTCCCCCTGTGGAACTTAGGTCAGGAATGTCGTATAAGAAGACTAAGAAATTTATAAATTGGACTGCATTTAGCTGTATAGTATATCATTATTTGTAATGAGTCAGTATTACGGTACTAAATTCTGTGAAAAGTCATTAGAACTTTCCTCCGTAATGAACATGACATTGACATGTCATTAAGCATTTATGATGCCTGATGACTTAAAGCTGTATAGAGTAAACCTTATAATAACGGAGATGTATTCATATTAATTCTTGTGTTTTCCTTGCCCCTTCTTTTTATTTGTGTACAGGTTCTTCTGTTATGCCCCTATGCTGAAATGTTTGGGCCTTTGGCTTGACTGGACTGCAAAGCTGAGCCTGGTTCCATCTTTGACTGGTCCAGGAGACTAGGGAATAAAAAAAACAAAACAAAACTCATATTTGCGACAAACAACGCACAGACAAATTCTTGGCTCTTTTTCTGAAAGTACTCATAACAATAATTCATAAATCATAGCAAAACAGTGTAACTAGTGACTCCTCTGGGTATTACCTCATTCACCTTAGACCCCGGGACCCGCGCTGAACTTCTGCTGACTTGTTACCAAATGGAAAGCACCAATACTAACACAGAATAATAAACACAGCAGTATTAATTAAATAAAAAGATGAATAAAAACATCAGTGTAAATTGTTATGGTTATTCTTGTATTCTTCTACCTTTTCTTCTTATTATTATTATCATCATTATTATTACTAATAATTAATCGTTTTACACTTTTTAAGGTGAGAAGTGAGGTATTTGCCCTTTTTTCCCCCCAAACATGCATTTTATAATTCATCACTGGCCATGACAGATGAGTTGTGCTGGATATTAGAAAATGTCTCAAATCTAATATATATGCTAATGGTATGCCCGAGACTGGGCTGTGGTGTGGTGGGCTTTTTAATCTGTCCTGACCAGTAAGGAAAGTGAAGGAGACAAGCCACTGCACTCCGCTATATACGATCAAACAGCGCAGGTCGGCGGGAAGAGAGAAGTCGACGACAAGTCGCAGGAAGACGGAGTCACTCCGTAATTTAACAGCGTTGTTAGTACAAATAACTGGCTCCTGATTTTCAACATCACCTGACACTGAATTAGTTTCTTGCCAACATTATTCATTTATATTTTTTTCTGTTTTGATTTATTGCATATTGCTTTGCAATCAGATGCATAATAATTAAATGTAGAGTCTAGTAGCTAGATTTTGAGAAAGACTTTTTTTTCCCTTATTCAATAACTATACATAGATCAGCGTCATACTCATGCCACGCACCTAGAATATTGTTAATCTATAAAATAATCTCTTGCCAGATGGTTCTGTTACTTTTGGTTGATGTTGCGCAAGTTTAATGTATGTAATAAACTTTTCTTTTCTAGGTTGATAATAAGTTTGCAGGGCCAGACTAAATGCCCTTAACTCTTAACCCCCACCCCCCAGGTGTAAATTGACTTTGTAATCTATGACTTCCATTAGAATTCATGATGAAAATGTCAATAACGAATGAAAATAGAAAACTAAATTTTAGTTTTCCTTTCCTTTCATAAGGAACTCAACTTCATTTACTACTAAATTAATGTTTTATTAAACGTAATATTAATTTGAGTCATGTTGTCTGTCTATGTCCCTTTTTTCTGTAGTTATATAGTGGTATATATATATATATATATATATTCAGACTATTTCAAGAGGAAGTATGTTAAAGGAATTTTTTATCTCATGTTCTTCATGGGACAACAGATTATAGTGTAAGACTGTATTATAAAAGATGATAACATTTTAGTGTAATCACTCAATGCAGATGATTCCCTGCTCTACTGGAGCCTGTGATGAAGTATTAATACTGCGATAGCAGGTGCTTTAGTTTTCATAAATTATATATGCCAGAGATAACGCCTTTGTTTGGTACTCTGGATTATCTGGCAGAAATAACAGTTGATATGGGGCATGAGTTTCTCGATTGGTACTCTGTGACGATGTCATTTTACAATGCCATATCTTATTATGGCATCCTGCATGTTAGAATGTCTCAATGGTGGTGGCTCAGTGGGCAGTAGCGTTGTCTCGTGCCTCCTGGGTCCGAGATTCAGATCCAGCCTCTTTCCTCCTGCTGTCCAAAGACATGCAAGTAAGTTATTCTGCATCTATAGATTGCCCAGGGATCGATTGTGCAGTCAAGAGTGAGTTGTGTTTCAGTCCAACCACAGAACGTAGTCTGCCAGTTAGTGACCACTGGCATAGAACATGGGTGTGCCCTGCAATGGACTGACATCCCGTATACAGTGTAGACACTCCTTGTGCAATGCATACAATCCAGGTGACTCTGACCAGGAAAAATGTTTAGAATATGGATTGAACATCCATATAGCCGTCCATTATCTGTAACCACTCATCCTATTCAGGGTCGCGGGGGTCTAGAGCCTATCCCAGAGGCTACAGCCACACGACAGGAAACAGCCAAGGATGGGACATCAACCCATCACAGGGCAAACACACACCATTCACTCACACACACCAATAGGCAGTTTGGTGACTCCAATTAGCCTCAGCATGTTTTTGGACCGTGGGGGGAAAGTGGAATACCTGAGGAAAATCCCACAATGACACAGGGAGAACATGCAAACTCCCCACACATGGAACCCCTGCAGATACTCGAACCCTGATCCTAGAGGTGTGAGGCAGCAGTGCTAACCACTACACTATTGTGGATTGAATATTATGAAGTTTAATCATAGACTACATAGATATTATAGGAATTAAACATTCTGAATTTGTTTTCAACACTGATATTTTAGGTGTTCTACTTTTTCATTTGTATATAAAATATACTATTAAGGCCCGTAGATTTACAAAAGTCACTAAATTCCTTGAAGAAGAAGCAAACTATTCTTATGCTTCACTTTCATGCATTTCCACCAAGAATTTGTATCACTTTTAAAAATCAGTATTACCCTGGTGCTGACCAATATTAAGGCGCATGTTAATCTTCTGTTGTTTTTAATGTTATTAATAGCACAACAAAATCACAAATATATACCACAATAGCAAGGAATCATGCTTCACAAAACAATGGAAAAATGTGCTTTTCAGTGATGTCTCAGTAGCATGCCGATTCCTGGCACGGTGCTGCTCAGGAAAGGGTTAAATCCCATTGCTGTGGCTCATAAGCTGAAAATTCTGTTAGGGCCCTGCGGGGTCGCCGTAAATACTTAGTTTGTACAGAGTTTCATGTAGTGCCCTTATAAACCTTTTTAGGTACAACCAGCAACTAGATAAACACCATCTTACAGACATTATGAGAAAATCAAATTGAATATAGTTGCATTTTCCTTTTGCTTGGAGGGACCAGAGATTAAGGAAATATTTGTGCGTTAAGATATGGATGCTGAGGAACTGGGCCGGCTTTCAGCGGATTAGGGGAGGCTATTTCCAACAAGGACCATTTCCAGATTTTTTAAACCTGTTCCTGCTTACCATTGCGACTATGAAGATCCATGACCCTGTCATTTTCTGGACGATTAATTGTACAGTGGGCAAAAATTAGTGACCAAGCAGGTTTTAAGAAATTCTTATTTTATCGAATCCCTACATAAGTTATTTTTTAGGATTAACTTTGGAGTTCTTTGTGAATCGATGTGCACACACTTTACTACATCAGCTGTTTAAATAACGTGTATTTGACGTTTTCTTTTCTTATATTTATAGGGGTATGTCTTCCAAACACCCCCCCCCCATCCTATACCTCCCCCCACACTCTTACATACTGAGGAGTAACTGACACACTGACAGAAAATTATTACACGTCATTACACTTCTTAAATCACAATTTACCCAGCCTCTGCAAATTACTCTCTGGTGAGCATGAGGGGTAATGGAAACTGTCTTCCTCACTTACGTTCAGCTCTCTCATCTTCTGTCAGCTGAACCAATTGTCTGTGTTGGCAAGAGGAGAGGAAGTGATGCTTTTTTTCATAATAAATGCCTCAAATTGTATCAGCACATCATCCTGGTTGACTTCGCCAGAGTAACTTGAGCTTGTGGCTTCACATTATTTTTTTTTCCTAATAGTGGACTGCCTTTGCCTATTTTATAGTTTTATTTCATAAAGTCCAAATATACACATTACTTCATATATACACGATGACAGACACACATATATAATCTGTTTTGCTAGTGTCTTATTCTCTTTAAATCGAAACACTGTTAATAATTTGCAAATCTATAATAACAGGAACAGTGGTGCTGCTCGAGATTTTGGGCCCCATGAAAGCATTTCATATTGGGCTCCTAACTCTGACCAATCCAATTATGCTCCAGATTTTTTAGGGCCGTTGTCAGTCAGCCTTTGGAATCGCCTAACTTATTTTTTTTATCAGTTGCAGACCACTTACATTAAGTCCAACTGGTACAAATGTAGCTGGAAGAGCCACTATTAGGCACTATTACAGTGAATCACTATATAACACTGTAGCACTATTACAGTCTAGCTATTACAGTATAGCATAATCGCAGTCTAATTATTACAGTGTAGCACTATTACAGTCTGTTACAGTGAAGCACTATTACAGTATAGCATAATCGCAGTCTAATTATTACAGTGTAGCACTATTACAATCTGTTACAGTGAAGCACTATTACAGTCTAGCTATTACAGTATAGCATAATCGCAGTCTAATTATTACAGTGTAGCACTATTACAATCTGTTACAGTGAAGCACTATT
>JAODKL010000135.1:3737633-3764509 GCA_026780765.1 Petrocephalus schoutedeni
GGAAGGGGGGGAGGGGGGTGCCACTGAGATACTCCCCAGATCAGCAGAGTGAAGCTGCTTAAACGTGAGCTAAGACTTGAATTAATCCTTTTAGCATTTTTTTTGGTAGTGATGGTGGGGTGGGGTGGGGTGGGGGGGCAATAGGAGGGCACTAAGAGCATCAGCAGGGCTCTTTCTCCAGTGGCCCCCACAGTGGCTGAAGAGTTGTTAAGAGCTGACTGCGTGAGTTGTTTTTTTTTTTTTTTTTTTAAGAACCTGGTTGATTTCTAGGCTGTCAGAAGTCATGTTAGTTTGCCAACTGAGGATTAAAACGGGACGCATCTTTACCATTTTTATGCGGTGGCCTGCACTGCTTGCAGTAACATATATCTCAATATAATGCAACAAATTTCCATTATCCATTATTATGCTGCACAATTAAATGCACAGATTAAATACAGCCTGATATAAAACGACCCCTTTTGGTAACAAATACAAAAAAGCCTAATAACACAGTCAGTGGCTGCCGGGGTAACTCTGTAGTTAAGGGATGCATGTGCTGACAGGAAGCTCCTCTGCCTTTCCTAAAACGTTCCCCCGTTGGAGAAATTAATCATGCCTCTGCTCATCCTCTCTATTAGTTTTCCAAGCCTCAGGATGGGTGAGCTGCCTGATAAATATGCTCTCCCTTACTGTACAGTTTTGATTCCGGCGAGTGTTGACACTCAGCTTATTACTTAATATTAAATATTTATACAAACGCTATTGCCTACTAACTGGAACCCATGATAAAGATTTACTTTCCCCAGAAACATCCTTGCATTTGTGCTGGCTTCTGGGGGAAAGAGAATGTGATATAGTATAGTATAATATAATAATAATAATAATAATGAAATGGGCTGGCATATTATGAAAATACTGAAAATATTCTTAACCAAAAACTTAAGTTAATCATTTTTGTTAATAATGGGTAGATGTACAGATTCGAATAATGGCTGTAAATTCAGACAAGTAAGAGCGGGGAATCGCATGCATTTTCAGGCTGACGGTAGCTGTAAATAAAATGAGTGGAATACCTCTTGACTTTTATTGTCGTAAGGACTAATTATAATTCAGTGGATCAGACCTTTTGTGCCACTGAATGCTTAATTTGCAGTTTGCATGGGCAGATACATTAACTTTTGCAGGCTCCTTTCATTAGAATGCTATTAGTCATTGGAGATTGATCAATATATCATGTATAGAACATCTTGAATGTGGATGTCTGGACCTATTGTGGGCTGGGAGATAATGACTTCTTTATTCAAACCAGCTTGTAGGAACAAGGAGATAAAGCAAGTAAGGAGAGAATTATAGCACATGACCATGAAAGTATCTTGGAGATTAGAAGTGGGAGAACTCAGCGTAATAGAGACGGAGTACACAGAGAGCACTGGACACTCCATACTGCTCTGTGCTGCAGCTCACCCAAAACTTATTTATGGTTCCTACTCAGTGTCACTGAGACATACTTCTGCCTCATGTTAAACTGTCCAGTCTGTGTTCTTTCTTTGCTGCCAAATGGTCATTTATGCTAATCATACATGCGTGAAGGGTGCAACTTGTTAAACATTACAGAAGGCCCGTTCCACTTTCCACGGATTTACAGCACTCACCAGAAGGCTGCATTTTTACCATCGTGCTTTATTTTCCAGACTCACAAGCTGCATTCAATATAAAAATAAAGCATAATAATAGAGTGCTATTAGGAGGATTTTCAATGCCTCACGGTGACCCTAGAGGGCAGTACTCTACACCCAAAATGTGACAGATTCTATGAGAAATTGATTTCATGGAGGGATGTGAACCAACGACCAGCCGATTGACTGATAGGAGAGCTCAGATAAGCCTGGGTCCATTTACCAGGAAAGCTCAGAAAAGCCTGTTATTGTCTTACGTATGTTTTATGGAATGATGGTTACAATAAAGGTTTTGCTAAAATAAGCTTATAGCAAGCACCTGTGTTGTTATTGTTGCCATTATATTTTGATTACACAAATTCACTATATTGTATGTTTTGCTTTATGTGTAACTATTGCAGAAAAATGAAAGGTATTCACTAATGTCCAATAATCTTCTGCAATTATACGTAGATCAATCTTTCTGGAGCTACAGACATTATCTAAGATGTTCTTCTACTTGACATAACATTTTAAATGCACTCCTTTTACCAGCTTGTGGCAACAAAACGATGTACTGGGGATCATTACTTTCACATTATACAGCTGAAGGTCTTACATTGTGTCAATTTCATATTTCTTGACTTTTGGCTGTGACACAGTTTTTAACTTAATTAAATGCAACACTGTTGTCAGCGCTTGAGAATAAAACAAAGCTGGAGATGATTTTATATATTGTTCCTTTCTGAAACGTGACCTTTAAAACATGACAGGAAAAACAATATGCTCACGGAACATTCTACTCACCCTTTACCTGGGGACCCCCCACCCCCACTCCCCTCGCCCCCACCACTGTTTCCCCCAGTCTATGAACAACTGTGGGAACTCCTGCCTGCTCCGCTCATGAGATAAGCTTTAATCATATCTCAGTTTGGTCTCCCCATGGCTCGTCTATATGAGTGTGTCACACTGAATTCTGTATAGTCTAAGCACCAGCATGTAAGGATGTAGTAGTAACAACTGCTATATGCCTGTTAGAGTAAAACACCAGCGAGGATGTAGCACGGTGCAGGATACTTCACGGCTTCTTGCAGCGCTTCAACATTGTGGTGAGGTGACCTCCATAATTCCATCAGCAGCAATTACTGGAACATGATGCACTTTGTGAACATTCAAGCATCCTATTGGCCTTTTCTGTGCCACTGGATTACACACCAGAGGTTGTCTCCTGGAGGGTCAGGGATTTAAATTCACACAGGAAAAGCTTGGAGCCCACTGCTTACAGCCTGTGGGGGTGTATTGAGACCTTGACAATTCACTCCTATAATATATTTACATGTGCGACAGCCTGCTGTGTTACCAAGGTCACATTGGCGAGAGAGTCTTTTTCACAGAGACACAAATATGTAAAATGCATCCAGACAAATAAATAATACTTGGCTTGACACAAAGAAATCACAGACAATGGTGATTCTTTTCCTCACACTTTGTGGTCTCTTCTAACCTTTATGGAGACTACATTGACACCTTAGTCACCACATTAACGTATTAATCAAACGACCGTGTCGTTCAATGGTTTGTTAAGCTTGAACCGGTTTTCAAACTCATGGATTTTCTTGTACTCATTATCACCATGTGAGAAAAATGCAAGCAAAAAAAAAAAAGAAAGCACACCTGACATTTATTTAATCCATCCGTCCTCCTCTCCTTCCAGCTTTCACGGTGGGAAAATACAATGAAGGAAGAAAAACAAGGGAAGGGGGGGGGGAACAAAAAGTTGGAATTTTGGGTTTAATAATGCTTCTTTAGACAAAGCCCCAACAGAGGCGCTATCTAAGAGGCTGTTGGCTCACCTTGACAGCTCCTCTACCCACAATGCACTAAGTGGATGATTAAAAAGAAATGGAGGGTTTTACTGGGGGGTATGCGTGGCATCCCTGGAGGACCCGGAGCTAGCGGAGCGAGGATCTACAGCTGTCCTCCAAACAAGCCCGACATTCTTTATTTATTTCTTATGAAATATTGATGCGTGTTATGAAAGGTTTAAAATAATGCGGCGGCCTCCTTTTGCCCCCGCACACAGTTTTCTAATGCATAAATAATTCTGGCCTGTGGACCGCGGGCCGCCACATTAGGTGGGATGTATCTGCTGTATCACATTCTTTCAGCCTGAGAGAAAATACCATCCCTAGTAATTTCCTACACTTATACAATCTGCGTGGACAGTAAATAATTGATGTATGAATTTAGGACTAAAACTCAAACACAATATGACTTTATGTCAAGGGTTACTCCCAGCAGATTTGCAGCAGAGGCATCTCACAAAGTGGTTTCTTCCACTTAAAGGAGGGACCTGCCTTTAATTCCCCTCTTTTGATGGGAAAAAGAGACCTCTGTGTAACTGGACCCTCGATGAGGTCTCGCTTTGCATGGCTGGCAAACAACTGAGTGATTTAGCCCATTACGAGCCTGGAAATATTTTGTTTTTGAAGACAAATGGATATTTCGCAGTGATGCAGACCTGTTTTGATTGCGTTGGTGACGTCTGAATGCGGCCGGCCCACATCTGCGTTTCATCTCAGTATCTGCTCTAGTGTACAATTATGCTCCGAATTGTCAGCAAGATCCATTTGCCAGATACACAGTGGGACAAAAGCGAGGGAGGCAGGGCTGGTAATTTCCCCCTCAACGCTTCAATTAACATGATGCACAGAGTATAGCTGCTTTGTATATTAAAGGTTGAGCCATGAATCTCATTGAGATATTGTGAGACGCAGAAATGAATTAAAGTGCCCAGCATTGGAGAATAAATATGCAGAGTTCAAAGGGCTAATTACCCAATACCAATAATGCACTGGAATGAATAAAACAAATCGGAAAACAATTATTTATGATATTTATGCTATTTATATTTATGATGATGTTTGTATACAGTATGTGTGACTCATTAACACATAGAATGACATCAGTGCATTGTCACAATAATTTTAACAAAATACTACTACTACTGTTGTTATTAATTTATATTAATATTAATAGTATTCTTTGAAGAAATAAGGAAAATTGTAAAATCTTTATAAGTTTAAGTAATGGCTCATGCAAATCTATCTCCCGCAACAAGGCCCTATTTTTTAAAAAATCTGTCATTTTCAAAATATTAACAATGGGTTTCCTCTGGGTACTCCGGTTTCCCGCCACGGTCCAAAAACATGCTGAGGTTAATTGGAGTTCCTAAATTGCCCGTAGGTGTGCATGTGTGAGTGAGTGGTGTGTGAGTGTGCCCCGCGATGGGCTGGCCCCCCGTCCTGGGTTGTTCCCTGCCTCGTGCCCGTAGCTTCCGGGATAGGCCCTGGACCCCCCGCGACCCCGATAGGGAAAAACCGGGTTGGAAAATGGATGGATGGATGGGTATAACAATTAATATGAATTTCTTTTTTCATTGTATTCATATTTACCCATTGAACCAATAGCTCTTTGGCCAAGCTTCCATTGTTTACACCACATGGTTCTGATCTCATTGAATGTGGCTTTGCTATTCGGGTATATTCTTGTCAACATCACGCTTTTAGCCATCAATAGGAGAAGTTATCCGGGATGTTAATAACGAAAATACTGCCAGACCACGCATGAAATCAAAATTTACCCCGCCAAATCTGCTGTCGCTGTATTATCATTTTCCACTGGTGCTCACTGTCAGAGACTGACGAAAAACCACTTCACATTCACCCTGCTCAGTTTCCCATGAGCTGCCCTTCTCCCTAACTAAGCTAGCCGCTGATTCAGCTAAGTATTGCTTGGAATAACATTTGAAATGGACAGCAGATAATGGAGGAAACAGTAGTTGATAACAAATCCCCGCTTTCTGCATACAACTTTAGCCCCGTTCACTTACAGCCCGTCTCAGCAGATGACTGAAAAGGCCTTTGTGTTGATCCCTGAAGCCCTCACTTCAGTGTTGATTATGGCAGCATCAAAGCTGCCATTTCTACAGTCGTTATTTTTACCCTGCATGAAGGATATAAAGCTGAACAAGCGTCATTCTCTTTTGAAGAATATAATTGTGTATACATTTTAATTAAAACAATCACAACTTAGTTAAAATGGTATTATTCCTAAAAGCTTGGTTTTAATATCAAGCCCTTAAAAAAGAAACTGAATGTCTTGATAGCCATTGAAATGTTTATTTTAGGCAAAGAAAGTCTAATTCTACAAGGGTTCCCATACTTTTCTCAGAAGCTGAAAAAAAGTTTTATTACCTAAATGATTAAATACTTTAAGTATAAATAGTAGCAGTAGCAGTGGAGTACTCGTATACATACATTTACTCATATATGTGCTCATACTCAGACTCATATTTGTACTCGTACTCACAGTGCTATCAACAGAAGGCATAGCATTAGTGGGATACTCCACAATCACCTTCCCAGCAGCATCCTTTGGGCCTTTTTGGAAACAAACACAGCCCCATGACCTGTCCTGACCTCTGAAGACGAGTCAGATCAATGACATTTTTTCCTGCTTCGTTTTTTTTTCCCCCTTCTTTTTTCTTTTTTATAACAGTGCTGGGGGCTACATGGCTCCCTTCCATTCTGTTGTCCTGCGTAGCCCCCCCTCATGCCCCTGTGACCACCCATTCTGTCATCACAAGCAGCTGAGGTCCTTACCAACCCCGCCCTCCCCTCCCACACCTCCAAATGTGACCGAATGAGCCTAAACTGGAATCTGTAACATCTTCTGGCGATGATTAATCTGATAAATAATACATATATCAATCTAGTCTTTCAGACAAGGACAAATTCTTACCAGCAGGACGGCACAAGACCTCTTATACTGCTGCCTGTAGCCGCAAAATTAATTATTTAATCCTTAATTCTTTAGGAAATGAGCAAGTTTGATTAATGTTGTCCAGTGTCAGTTCTTGGTTGTTTGATATATGTCAAATAATTCACCCCCTGCTCTCTCCACAAACACACTTCCCACTCTCTTGGAACACACACACGCACACACAAACATACTCGCACAACAAACTCATAGTTGCACACACACGCGCTCACACTTCTCAAAGAAGAAGCCAGAGGCTGCTGTCACAAAGATCAGATGCTGAATATCTCAGGATAAATTGAAGTGAAAATTTGGAGAGAGCTCGCTGAATGTGGCCAACTTACAGTAACCTTTCTCAGTCTAAGTTTAAGCATGTTTACTAATGGATGCCTCCAAGGCCCGGTTCTTAAAATGTATTTTTAATGCTGTCAGTTTTTCATTTCCTCTTCTTTCTTGCACATTGTCAGAACGTGCCTGGCCAGCAGAAACCAAAGAATTAGTATATGACGAGATCAGCCAAACTGACACGCCAGAGTTACCCTGACACAAAATGTTATGTTTATTTGTATAAAATGCATAAAAAGTAACAAATACAAGTAACAAACTTCCTGATTAATATTCACTTTTGGTCAACAAAACTTCAAAGCTTAATATCGAAATAACGTTATTTTTAGCAATATTAACTACTACTGTGTATTTGTTTAAATATACAAACACATCACTACAGTAAGTGCAGGGATACATTGTAAGGATTATAGTTTTTATGATAGCATTGATGTTGCATAATGCAGATGATATTCATAATTGTTACTTTTTAAGTTTCATTGTTTATTTCACATTATTGATGACATTTCACAGCATGGAGGGACATTTATTTTAACTTTGCGTGCACTCAACGTCTACACAACACCCAAAATTCATAAGAACAGAACAGAACAGGTAAATTTCAGTCTATATTGGAATACTTTATTGCGAAACTATAATTTCAATTCATTTAGAATTCATATACAGATGATATATTGCATGCAAGCACACACTCTCCCAATCCCTGTTAAGCTTGCTTGACTTCCTAATCTGTCATTTAGAAAGTTTCAATCATGATTCAGTGGGACACCCCTTCCACCCCCCGTTAAAAACCACCATGCCCCCAGGGCCGTGAAAAGGGTCCCAGGTTTAATTGGGCCAACAACCCAACAAATCTCCTTCTGTCTGGGATAATATATATTTTCCCTCTTCAGAAAAAAAAATGTGTTTCTACAGGCAAGAAAGGGGTGGGTGAATCAGTGCGGACTGACAGATTGTTTTGTCCGAGGTAGCTCTGCCGCTTGTTACAAGCGTCAGGACATTAGACTAAACAAAAGCCGGATTGGCGGTATCATCAATCACCCGGCTGACAGTCGACTTCAGTTTGTTTGTTCCACTCTGCATAATAAGTGATTGGATCAGGTTTAATTAGATGTTGGGTAATCAATCATTTCCAACAAGACACTTCGCTAAGGGACCCTGCACGTGCCTCCGTCAAAATAAATAAATAAACGTGCTCCTGAAATTCGGCCGTGACCTAAAGTAAATCCCACAGGTGAGATGCAGCTTATGAAGACATCCGATGTGTTTGGCAGGCTGTCAGCCTGGCTGCTTTCAGGCGCCTGGTTTGTTATGCTAAAGCTGATCCCTTTGATGATAATGATAACACAAACATACAAACAACAACAAAAACAATAATAAGGTTAGTACGATTCTTGATAATAATTGAAAAACAACAACAACAATAGTATTATTATTGTTGTTGTTATCTTTATTATATATATATATATTATTTTTTATTTTTTTTATTTTATTTATTTGTTTATTTTTGAAGAAATCTAATGCTTTCATCAGGAACATTTAGATTTGAGTTATCATGTCCATAATTAATATATGGTATGTGTCTTATGGTAGATGCCCAGGAGCATGTGAGGTCTGGATGTGGTAACAGTCAAGAACAGAAAGCTTGCGACGGGAAAGAAAATCACAACATGACGCAAAAAAGCGTCCTTTACACAAAGGCGGAATGAGGAAGCCAGCTGGGCGGGAAGCTGACGCCCAGCCTCCGAGTCGCCCGCCACTGTTGATGAGACAGTTACAAGTTTACAACAGCTGCCGACTAATGTTTGATCAGTGATAAAATATGCCGAGGTGACAACACCATGCTGCCCTGCATTTCTGGGACCGGCCATTAAAAATTCAGCGAATTGAGTGAGGTCCTGCTGCCCCTGATACTCCCCAAAGGAACATGGGACAGAGACAGCTTCACAAGATGTCAAAAACAATATCCATTTGTGTTTGCCATCAAATCCTTGGAGTAACCTCTTCTCACTATATGTGCTTTTCTCTTTTTTTTCCTCTCACTAAAGGACTGCAGGAAAAATGGACAGCACTAAGAGGGAGAGAGTGCAGTGAAGACTTCCTGAAGGAGAACTCTGTGACTTCTGGCACCCTGTCACCCTTAGAAAACCCTGCGGTGCAGAAATATTTTTTGTTCCTCAAGAAGACTCCTTTCCCTTTCTTGTGTCGTGACAATGTCAGCCCGGCTGATGTGCACCACAACACCTCACCAAGAAAAAGTCAGCATTCAGTGGCCGTCAATCCTGCAAGATTCTCGGGGCCCGGAAGCTGCCAGAATGGACGATGACAGACGCATTGTTCTGGATTGTCTGCCTGGTAAAAGTTCAGTACACATATTTGTGTTTTTCGACCGACTCTACTCTGGCTTTCCAAAGCCCTTGTTCTCCACATTCTTGCTCACTTTTTTATATCAAATGATAATTGTTCAGGTTATATAACTTCATACATACATGTAACATTAATAAACCAAAGCAAAGGATAGCCAATGCATGAAAATCATTACTGATGCAAAAAATTGCTATTTCACTACTGCATAACCAACTCCAAATATAATATTGTACATTAAATAACTGATTGGCATGGTCAGAAAAAGAAATATATTTTTCATTGTAGGCAAAAGCATCTCTACATTAGATTTCAACATAATAACTTTCAATCTCAGTTCTCCAAAAAACTATACTCAAGGAATGCTTTCATAATCTTATACCCCCTGTACCTGAGCTAATGAATTTCACTGTATAGTTAATGGATAATTGTCCTCAACACACCCACATAGAACCATACAATGCTAACAGTCAGGGACTTAGCATGACTCTGTACCATGTATTCTTTTGTACCCCTGCATTCTAGTACAATGAATGAACGTAATGATATGTAACAATAAGTTTCATTGCTCTGTATTAAAATGAATGTTAGAATGAACAAAAAAAACACCATCTTAAACTCACAAAAATTGTAATGGCCGATCCATATTCGCATTAATTCATAGCTAATTGTGTATATAATGAAGTTTGCGGTTACGCATCACGGCACGCGTGCAGCATCTGTATTCATTTACATAACATCATGCATTACCTCCAACACTCTGATTGGCCAGCATGGGATGCTGTGGTGCAGGATTTGCTTGGCTATGGTGCTTTAGTACTAATCTTGCAGTTTAATAGATGCCTGAAACACCAGGAGAAATAAACTATTGTCAAAATGGTTCCTTTATGAAAAAAAGACAAGTTTTCATAAAACATTAAGACCAGTGTTAGTGTGAAAGCCGGCCTACCAGAGGGTTTTCAAAACTACTGTTGGACACCCCCATATTATGTTTATCAGATTTAATTTTTCGTATGAAATTCTGACACTGTTTTGCAACAGTATATTTACATTTATGCTAAATTGAAAATTTTGAGATCGTAACTTTGAGTAAGACAGTGAACTCAGTAAAATCTCTGCCATGTCTAGTCATTGAATGTCTCGTGTTTTGTTTTTGATCCAAATGTGGCTAAACAAGCAAGCAGAACTGCTTATTCTCTTCATTCTGTTCATTCATTATGTTTATTTTATGAAAGCACAACAGAATCTCTTGCCTTAAACTTGATTAGTGTACACCTGTGTGTAACCGTAGCGCAACGTGAATCATGCAGAGGCTTCCATCAAATCGCTCGCAGCATCCATCGTATTTTGGGCGCTAGGCCCCCCACTGTCACTGGCGAGACGTTCCATACTGTGTTCGGCATTTGCGTTCTTAGCATTTCCTCCCCAAAATAGACCTCATGCTCCTCTTGATGAGGGTTTGTGCACCCGATAGGGGGCATGTATTCAAGGTTCAGAACATCTGATCTAAATGGAACAGAGAAGATGCTGTAATGTCATGGTTACCTTCAGTGAGATGGAAAGGTCGCTAATTCAACTCCCAGGAGGGTCTCTTGTATCCTTGAGCAAGGCACTTAATTTGATTTACGTATAAATATTCAGTTGGACACATGGATAAAATGGTGTTTGACTGTGAAACTGCAGGATCTGCTTTGTTGGGAAAAACAGAAGTAGAAATTTTAGCTGATGAACATCAGCGGCCTCAATGGTGACCAAGAGCACAATGAAAGGGCCCTTAAGGGCCACGTGCAGTGATAGTCTGCACGGATCCTAAGAGGTCTCCTGTTGGATGCCAGAATGAATGATATCATTTCATATTCAAACTTGCGTCACTGGTTCTGTCACTGGTTCTGTCAGTTTTGCTTGACGGGCCCTGCCGAGTATCAGCTAGGTATCCCTAGCTCGTTGAACATTTTTTTTCTCTGCAAAGGACCGTAAAGTAGCAAATCCAAATTAGAAATATGGGAACCACAAAAACTTTGGAAATCAGAGGGAGCTTTTAAAATTATTTCGATGTGGAACAACTAAATGCAAAAAACATTTAAAACAAATAAAGAAGTCAAGTAGAATAGATTTAAAATATATAATACTATTGGCTAACATGTCTCCATGCATTGCCTTTGCTTTGCCCATAGTGTATGACTACAGTATGTGTTATGGCCGTATGTATCAGTCCTGCAATGGACTGGCAGCCCATTCAGGCGATACCCCAGCTTTATGCCCCACCCCCAATCCTGACCAGGATAAGTGATTAGGGAAAAAAATGAATGCAAGCTGTTTAAACTGAATAAAAGAACATTGTTATCAGATGGGTTGGCAAGGTAAACTGCATCGTAGCCTCACACCTCTAATGTTATGGATTCCTTTCCTTCCCTAATTATGTGTGTGTGTGTTTGCTGTCTGTGTGTGTATGTGTGTGCTGTCTGTGTCTGTGTGTGTCTGCCATGTTCTCTTGGGTTTACTCCTGCTGTTCTGGGTTCTTACCAACACCCAGAGCTTTGGGTAAATTAGTGTTGGTATAATGCCTTTAATCTGTGCCCTGAGATTGACTGTATCCTGTACACCTCATGCCCAGTGCATCCTGGGATAGGCTCCAGTCTGGCCAGGGCCCAGCACTGGATATGTGCTTATGGCAAATTGATATGTTGTTTCCATATGGGAGATGTCTATTGGTTGATTTTAAGAGAATTCTACAGAAACACACACACACACACAACTAAACATCTGGAAAGATGCAGTAGAAAGATGCCAGTAAAAATGATGAACATGACATCTGGTGATTTGTGATTCTATTACCAAAATAGGAAAAAATATGCAAACAAGAGTGAAACGCAACCATCTAACCATCCATCAATCAATCGAAGGCAGGGGAGTGGCACGCATATTATAATTTGTTTTATTTCCATACAACTTTGTTCAGAGTTCACATTTCAGCAAAAACAAAAAGGAAAAATACCCATTATAATTTAAATCCCGTGTCTCAACATATAACTGTACAGTATATTTAGTCAAAAAGAAAAAAAAAACACCATTAGTATAAGAGGCAAAACGTGAAATCATTTGTAAGAACAGAAATTCAGTGTCAATATTTTGTCCTGTGCGATTAATAACTGCAGAATACGGGAGGTCTTATTTAAGAAAGATTCACGGATGTATAGCAATGACAGCCACACATACGTAACAGGATCATAAGTAAATCATGCACATTACTCCTAAAGGAATGATCATTTTAAAAAATAGCCATCTAATTTACTTTCCTCTGGGGCAGGTTTATTGATGAATGTATGTATAAAAAAACTGCTCTGGACGATCTCCCTCCCTGCTTTGTCTCCCGTCACGGGAAGGCAACCAACTAAATAATTCAGGATAAGTAATAATCCACATGTGTTAAAACTGGGCTAGGAAGCACTTCATTTCAATTAGCCGTTTTTAAGCAACAAAAGAATGATTTCGCTGAAGCCAGGATGTATTGTTATTTAGCTTGTTCCAGGCTTGTTTTATCTATCATTTTTCCCCCTCCCATGTAGTTCAATAACAGTTCTATATCATGTTTTGTCTCCATTTTTTTTCTAGGATTGTGTTACCTGGAATCAAGTGACTCTCCAGGCCTTAACAGAGGCTCATATTATTCTAGGTCACTATGATCTGCCCAGCTAATTGGATCAGGTGTAAGCCAAGCCAGCGGGGTTACGACTTTTATGGGACACTTCAGAGTGCTTCGGCGGTAAGCTGGCTGTTTGTGTGTCGAACAGCTACCCGCCTTGCCTAAGGCCCTAGCTAATAAAAATGCTAGTAATCACGTTGTATTACAAGGCTCAAATTCGTCCTGTGACTTTATTGCGGGGCGGTCATTAATGTTTTAGGCAGCTCTTGGATTCCCGTTTCAGGTCTCCTGCGTTTAGTTTCCGTCTTGTCTGTGCAGGCATATAGAAGGCGAGGAGGGGCCAGTCCCTAATTTACTTTTTACTTTCTTGGTATCTTGTAAACTTAAGAACTGCTAATAACCCTCCATTAAATATCGCCAGTCTTATAATCATGAATTGTATGACTTAATTGCGAATGATTTACATGTCAGTGCGGTGCTGTCGTAAATCAAAATGTTCAGAATTAAAAGTGGTGAGAGTTTGCATCACGTTTCTCCTATTGTGGCATAAAATGCTATATTATGCATAAAATGAAACATCACATTGTTCTTAAAACATTAAAATGTTCCAATATAGACATTTCATAACATAATAGAAAAAGTTATATGCCCCAATGAATCTGGCTGCATTGAACGTACAGCAAATGCACTCCTTCGTATGACAAAGGGTTTTTCTGTGATCCTATGACAGAATTTAGTGAGCAATTTAATGATAAATAAGGCTTAAAATGTCAACCGTGACTCATGTGTGTATTTGGTAAACATTAGTTGTAGTTGTGCAAGCATTATATGTATTGAGTATGGAAATATGAAATGCATTTAATTGCAGATTCCAATATTCCATAATATAATACTATACTATACTATACTATACTATACTATTAAAAAAAACAGACAAAAGGGTAGAAGAAACATTTGACTTAAAGTCTCCGCTGAAGCCCCCTTACAATGTCAGTGCCAGAAAGCAAATCTGCGATGGAACGTGTCAGAATTTGTCACATAAAATGTCCACGGCCCAGACGAGCAGAAACAGGAGGGCCCACGGCCATCTGCTCGGCCCGAGCCCTTTTCATTTGGAAACTGTAGGTGTTGCTTTTTGTTCACTCAGCCAGATGATCACCGTCTCAGAGTCAGTCGAGTCTCCCTGTGTCGCTGGGACCGGGGAAGGTCACCAGATTGTCATGCTTTGGGGAGGAGGAAAGGACAGCTAGCCGGAGACGCCGGGGCGGAGTCACGCCGGCAGCTGGTGCGTCCCGGGACGCTGCTCCGCTGTGGGTTTTTTTTTTAACCCGTCGTCTCTCCCGCTTACAGATGTGAGAGGCAGCCACGGCACCTTGCCATTATGGGCAAAGGCACCCGGGCATCTACCTTCCAGGTACACAGCAACATCTTCTAATGACTTTGCCAAGTGGAGCTGTAACGCATGCAGGCAGAGGATGTGAGGAATGAAGGCCTGGCCAGAGCTGCTGGCTTATGAAGGTGGACAGGGCCTACTGCAGAGCTCAGCCAGCAAAACTATTCCCCTCATCAAGTTATCATTTTTACAAGCAAAAAGATCAGAAATTGTTTTTCCAAACATTGCCTTAGATTTTAAAAAAGTATGTGTATGTGTGTGTGTGTATATATATTCAGTTTCAATAGTACACACATAAACATTTTCAGATCCTAAAAAGTTTGATGCAAAATACTGTGGCACCATTTGTATTCAGGATTTCATTTTAGATCAGCCAAGCTTTTATATTTGTAACAATTTGTCATACTGTTAAATAATACAACAATTTATAACAGTTTTTAAATGATTCTCTTCAAATTCCCATTGACTAATGCAATTTAACATTGTGAATGTCTGTTTACACAAGAAGGAAGTCTTAATAGATCATTAAAGGTCTTTTGCTTTAAGGGTAATTTGACACGCAATTTGCAGTAAAATGTTTAAATGGCCATTTAAAAGGGGGGGATGATATGTCTTTTTAACAGCTTCCCGAATCTCAGTTTAACAAACTCAGCTGGTGGAATAGTGTTAAAAGTGTGTGGTTCATTCAGAAAGCACTTTAATCAGGCCTGCAATCGTTTGAGTAACCGCAGAGCTTTGGATGTGGCTCTCCGCTTATTAGCCTGTAGCATTTCTTGAGGAACTTTGATTAATTGGGGTTAGCCACTCTATATAACAAGGTCAGTACTCCCAAGCTTTCACCATTTGTTTCCATTTACATCACTTAGAAGTAGGGGGAGCTATGAGCTACTTGAATCTCCTAAACAAAAGGTGTGCCTACGATCGAAGTTTAAATATAGCCAAGAAGGGCACGCAAGATATTTAATGCAAATATTTAATGCAAACTTTGCCCTTAATCTCTTGCTTCCTGGTTGATAGCTAGCTGCTGATTGGCCATGGAGGTTTACAAAAACCACTGAGATTTATGAATGCCTTGGAAAGAAACTGTTCACCTAAATCATACTTTTGATTTTCAAAACATGTTGATATGGAGCTCTACAGCGTCTTACGTTTTATTTTTTAACAACTGATTTCATACAGAAACATTCACAAACATATCACTAGGTGATACAAATTATTGATTATGTATTTTGCTGCTGAAATTGAAAATAGAAAAAAGTACCGAAAAGCTGATAAAGAAAAATCTATTTCAGCCAATCACACTCAACTTCAGCTGATGAATCATTAATGCTGAATTGTGGGAAATGGTGTGCTAGAAAAGCTGCAGCCATTTTGAGCCAAGCCGCCACAAAAGACCACTGACATATTAATATAATGTGGTTAGCCAGAGGAGAGATTTATTGGTAAAAGCCTTCAATCCTAACCAAAATGGACAACCCATAGCTTCATGGTATTTTAACCTGCCTCTGAATGGATTATTGATTATTATTATTTGATTATCATATCAAAGTAGATATGATAAAACTAATGTTTCACTTTGGAGTATGGAGATTTAACAAAAAATGTATTTTTTATTATCCCACCTGCACGTTTCTGCTACACCTGATGACTGGAAAACTGCTAACCTGGTATAATTTTACAGACAATGGCCACTTTCACAAAGATCAGAACCTTTTTCTGGAACCAGGAACTTTTCTCATGTTCACACTGTGGGAATTTGGCCCAATTTTAGTTCATCTGAGTTCCAGAGCCCTTTTTTAGTCCCTACTCCAGACTAGGTACTTTTTCAAAAATGAACTACAGCAATAGCTTGCCGCAATAGCTTGCCGATTGGCTGACCACTTGGAAGTTATGAGGAAGTGTGGCTAAAGAAAATAAATTAGAAGACCAAAAACTGAGCGGATGGAATTCTTTTGTTGTACCTCAGTTACATTTATAGCATCTATGATTACATTTCGTTGCATGTGTCTCCATATTTCTGCTTTGGACAATTTGATCGATAATCAATACACTTTTGTCTACTACTGCTGGTGCCTGCGGTGAAACTTGCCAGCACTTATTAAAGTAATAACATCACATGGTTTTTTATTCTGTGGAAAACGAAAGATCGATCTGCTGGCCAGATCTTATAATGAATTTTAAACATGTCGCAGTCGTATAAGTAACATATAAATAAAAGGCTGTGTCCTTTTTTTTTGCTATCGATTCCCCCAAAAACTAACAACACGACTTATTCATCTTTTTTTTTTTTTGTACTTTAGTAATGAATTTGTGTGTTAAATTTAACCTATGAGCTTTTTGCGTCTCCCATGCTTATTTAGTATAATGGTTCCAGTTTCTGTTGTGTAGAGAGGAAGTATCGCACAAAAGCGGCCAGCTGCTACAAACAAATTTTGGTCGAGATGGCCCAGGAACTTCTAACCAGGGACCAGGCTCCGGAACTGCGGTGTGAAAGGGCCCATTGTGTAATGAGAAGGCTGTCGGTTCAGTCGTCAGACTTGCCAGAATAGTGTCATGTCCATTGGGCCATGGAGCAAGGTCCCCCAAAATGCTCCAGGGGCACCAGCTAAATGGCCTGACTTGCTCCTTAGTCAAAAAGTCACTTTGGGCCCCCCTACAGATGTTTCAAAAATGATATAAATAGCTAATGGGTTTAGTCAAAAGATTGTAGCTAAGAAGCTGGTTAGCATAAAATGTTTCAGAATGTCCTAAATAAGGAATGTGTTTATTTAATATTTAGTGTAGTGACTGTTTGTGACCAATAGGGGACCCCCAGACCTTGGGGGCCCCATGCAAATTCGTGGTTTGAGTGGTAGTAAACACCACCTCTATGCTAGAGCAAAGTTCAATAAGCACTATCAGAAACCCTGCAAGGCTGCCAAAACATTTATCGTGGATGTACAGAGCCCAGCTGAACTCTGTCAATACCGGCGACTGAAAGAGGCCGTGATCAGAGATAGGGCTTTAGCTGGCATCAGGGACCGCAGTTTACCAGAATGTTTACGATTCGATCCGGGCCTAATGATCTCAAAAGCAAGCACAAAGGTCTGTCAAAGTGTGCAAAAATGGGCCGGTTTAGCCAACTGAGCCCCAATCTGCTTATGCAGGAGGGCATGGAGCAAACAGAGATGCCATTGCATTCAGAGAAAGAACAGCAAGGCGGGCGAGCAAATGGAAAGATACCAACTGCAAACCAGCGTGACACGTGCCAAGGAAACCAGATTTAACCCTGAAAGTGGTGGCAAAATGCCTCCAACGGATGAATGTCAAATAGTGCTTCAGATACAGTCTCATGTCTTTGAAAGTGACTTTTTGCATCTGTTCCAGCAATGAATAGATAGGAAATTTATTGGTTAAGCAACAGAATTAAAATAATATAAAGCAATAAACTATATTTACCTACTTATATTTAAATTGCCACCGGAACGATGTTGTGTGTGTGTTGGGTGTCATGTTACAGATAGTAGCATGGAACAGGTTCTTATTGGGAACCTGAGCACTGGATGACCTTTTGACACCCCACAGGTCGGATCGCATCACCTCAGCTCTGGGTACCCAAGTGCCTGGGAAAATGCTGACGGCAGCAATCACGTTGTCAATGAGGTCCCGCCCAGTTACAGGAAATGAGTTACTTACTAAATTTTAGTTTATTTTTTGTTATTATTGTTGTTGTCGTTGTTTTCAGAATTAATTACTGTGCATGTGTCTTGTCAGTTAAAGGCATTTTTATGTGTTTGTAATAGTAGTTACTTTCAAAATTAAAACAAAACTCACAACCAGTACGTCAAGCTGGCTGAATTGCAATAAATTAAAGTACTATAAAATAAAGAGATATTTAGCCCTTATCAAACAGGCCTGCTTTTAATTGTTGAATGCACATAACTGTTCATGTTCTGTCCAGAGTGGCCCTGCCTTGAGCTTCCTGGGACAGGCTGCTGGCGCAGCATGACCCAGTGGATAAACAGTTATGGACGTGAGATTAACATTTTTATTCAAAAATAAATATTACACAGATGAAACCGCATATATGCATGGCTGTGTTTGTGCATTTCAATTATCCATATTGTTTCATTCAAAAGACATTATCCAGCCCCCCCCCCCCCCCCACCCCAGGATTCATATTGTGCTTGTTTTCATTGAACTCAATGTCTAGTGTTTTAGAGAACTCTTATATAGGTTGCATGGTTTTGACAGGAAAATAATAGCCTCTCTGAAAACACAAAAAAATCCTTATGTAGTTATACAGTTTTCAGACACAGTGATATAATCGTTTACTTTTACTCACTCAAAAATCTCAGGTATTCTTTATATAAAGCAAATATTACAATAAAAATTTAACTGTTAAAATAATGGGGAGTTGGAATAGATACTGCAAGTTTCAGCAATTTACATATACAAATCATACTCTTATATTTCATCTTATATCCTATATTTCTGACACCCTTCAAATGCTATATGTATAAACAGAAATGTCAGCCTTACAAATATTCTAAACAATGAGTTATTAATACATTATTTTATTTAATCAATATGTAAACATGCATTGCACTTTATTTATGTTGCATGTTTACTTATTTTGATATGACCCCTGCATTTTAAATACTTGTAGAATGTTATGTAGTTATATAGAATAAATGTAGTTGTCATCATATCTCAGTCAAACATACAAAACCTTAGCGACATTTCCCATCCCTTCAGACAGGGGGCAGTCTTGTGTCAGTTACACTTGATAGTTCTTGTCTAATTCTTGTAAATCAAGTTTTAATGATGACACATTATCATGGTTGTAAGTTTTTTCTCTGGAGTGCATAAGTGTTTCTGTGTTACTGGCTCTCTTTTTTCACTTTTGCGCTATTTTGGAAGCATGCAATCAAGTGTTCAGTCATTTTAAAAAACATTTTGGGTGTTCTCCTTTTGTGACTTCTTTCCAGCTTGCATTTTTAACCTCTCACATTTTTTGTTTTTATTTATTTTTACACCACCTTTAAGCAGTTGTTTCAGTACTGCTGTTGTTAAATACAATGTTTAATTTTTCTTCAAGTATCTGCACATACAGCAAATATTAAACTATATTAAACAAAATAAATATACAATTCCTCACCAACACACAAGTATGCTGTAATGCAATAGCTCATCTGTGGAGCAGGACAATAAAAGCTTGACCACAAAGCTACCAAAATCAGATATGATAACAATACAAGGATGAACATGTGTTTTCAGCTGTGGATTATGACAGAACACACTTATTTCCTGTCCGACTACACTTTAAATTTCCTGCTCAACACTTTAGTTTTATTACATTGATAATATGATAAAATCTTCAGTATCCATAGGGACAGTTTGACAGTAGTAACACCAGACAGGACCGATAAGAGAAGCTCTGTGAAGGAAAATAAGCTTTTTTGCTGAAAAGATTAAGCAATAAAAATCAGAATTGTATAATAAAAGTAAGGAAAAGAAAAGAGGGGAAAATGTTATAAAATAAAGTATTTAATACATCCTTTCATTTATTGTTGCTGTATTGTTCTGGAATTTTCCTTTTGCTTGTTAGGTAGCACAAGATGTTGCCTTTGGTAGCACTCTGTGTCATGTCAGGTTTCACAGATCATTAATATTTATACAATTTTGCTGTCGCTGTATGTTTCCGGATGCACGTTACAAAAATATCGTGCTTCCGTGCTTTACAGAGATCCTTGGCATCATATGAGGGGATTTTAGCAGTCAAGGGCAAAGACACGTAACAAAAAGGAGCAGAGCTCGGTTTAGTCCCCACACGTTGGTTTGTTAAGTAATAGCAAATGTCAGCACAATTGTTTCTGTTTTCCAGTCTCATAGTATAAATTACAGACAAGGCAGTTTTAGGGAATTGCGCAATTTTGGGGAATCGGGTACTAAATCTTATGACCTGAGCAAAATTTCCGATGCTTTCATTTTGGTCCTGATACGTAGCTGATCTCATTCTGCTGAGTGCGTTATTGCGATTATAAATTGGCGACATATAATATTTGCTTCATGGAAAAAGGTTAAGGTTATTTATGGCTGGTGATCTGAACTCTTGACCCTAAGGTGAACTTAAACCCTTAGTGGGGCAGGTCAAGGTGCCAATCAACAAGAATATATATAAACTTTGTACCCCCCCTCACAAGTCCGTAATCAGGTAACATTATCGACATGAATGGACTGAGAGATAAATGTAGACTACGGGCTTAAGGTTGGTGTCACGAGGCAATTAGCCCATTGTGATGCGCCACAGATCAGTGGGCGGGATAAAAAGGTGAGATGCGTGAGTGTGGGCTACAGGGGTAAGCCCTTATTTGACTTTCTTGGCCCTGAAGCAAAAAAAGCACTGAAGCTTTCACACACACACACACGCACACACAGACACACCACACAGACACACACGCAGACACTCCCTTAACGCACATTCACACACCCCCAGCTGATTTTTCCCCTGAAGCCGTTGACATTTAGCCCGGCTGGATAATTGAGGAATAACATTTGCGTTACAATTTAACATGACCCCTGTCTTTACATCCCTTTCACATTGCCTTTCTGAAAATGGCTGCTGACACCCACTGATGCAGTCGGTAGTGTTATTGTGCGCTCGTGAGGAGATGGGGGGGGGGGGGGTGGGGGGGCTGGCAGTGATGGGATATTGTTAATGATATAAGAAAGCGGAGCTTATTATTACAATGGCACAGTCAATGTCAAGAGGAACTGTTCTGCCCTTTTCATTCTCCGGTGAGCAACTATTAAGAGAAATGTATTAAGTGGGTAGAGGGAGTCTGAAGGTCTGACATGAAGGCCAGGGTAAAAGCAAAGGTTAATGAATTGACTGTTACTGGTGTGTGAGGCTTAACTGTGCCCCATACACAAGGGACGGAGGCTGAGCCGAGGCACCCGTATAGCACATTTTGTGCTGGGGAAAAACGTAATCTTTCTAGGTGTGTATTGCTGTATTTTAATGCAGTAAACAAGGTCAGGCTTCGCACCTAAGCACTGTGCCAGTTGTGTGTCTGTCTGAGGCCCCAGATACTTCATTTCTATCGGCATTTGGGAGGTGCAAACTCAAGCGCCTGCAAGTAATTGGATCTGACAAGATTCGCCAAGCAGTGTTTTTCGTTGCTTTACCACCGAGATGGATTTTTCGGGTCATTGTCTGCAAAGGAGTTTTATATTTGTGTCAACTATCGCCGTACGTTTTGATACCTGAACACACGTTCTCATGTTCTCTCGGCTGTTTTTCCACCAGACCCGGTAGTGTCGGGCATTTGGCTGTTCTTCAGCGACAAAAAAAGTTCACACAAAGAAAAGACAGTTATTCATTCACTGAATCTGCGTGGCCATGAATATAGGATGGAGTCAGCTAGTAATATATTTATTTACCTCAAACTAAAGCTGCTGTTTTTCGTACATTTTTTTTTCTGTGAATGTGGGTCTTGGGTTTTTTTTATAACCATAGAGCAACTGAGGTGCTCTGACAAAGGAATTAATATACAAATGTCACAACAAAGCAATAGCACCTACAGCAGACCAGTAGCAAAAGTCGTTGTAGAAACAATATTACATAACTAAGGCTGGTGCAGTAAATGGTCTAGTGTCTTTCTTCAGGACTATGTGTGGCGATTGCACATTCGATAGCTATTTCTAGTAAAGTGAGGCCTACTGCTGTCTCTCAGCTTAGCCGTAACCCCCGTTGCATACCCTGACCTCTGGAACAAGGAGGGGGTTGCTAAGATACAGTCATAGCTATGACCCCCATCACTTAAAATTAAGGGTGTGGGACACAGTGAGGCGTGGGAGTATGAGTCAAAAAGCAGATTGAACAAGGTGCTGGAAGTGAAATTTTGCTGACTAGATGTAACAATGGCTATTTGTTTGAACGTAAGTTTAGCATGTTAGCTATTTAAAGGGTTTGAGGTACTATATGTACTGCAAGGGGCCTCTTATTAAAAATTTTTCTTATAAAATTTTTTTTTATGATAATATTACTTTCGAACCCATTTCTTATGTCCCGAAACTCTCTCCTCTTTCAAAATAAACCCAATGTAAAGGCAATATATACTGTGCTCAGTCTTAATAGCAGTTTTTAAAAAGCATATTAGTAGTATAAATATCATTTCATAATACTCAAATAGATTTTTTTCATTAGCTGGCCAGCTGTAGAATTTTTTTTTAACTAATGTGTTTCAAGCCTTTCATGGGGAGTCATAATCAAAGATACTGTCACTTTCCCAAATGTATTTCATCCAGTAAAATAAAGGACTCTCACAAAGTTTTGTAAAAGGTCTCTTTAAATGTCATGCTCTAGGGCACACACACTTATCGTCTCTATTATTCTGAAGGTTAATCATATGAACATTCGGATTTTCTCCATGGCTGATTTTTATTTCTGTACTACCCAATATTTTCCTTGTTTGATTGACGGCCTCACAATGGAGGTATTATTCCCGTTCATTACGTGAACGTTATTTATACTGTAGCAACAACCTTACAAGGTTTGCTAAGGAAACATTAGCTTCGTTGGAGACGTGCGGATATCCAATTATCCCATCATTCATAAATTTCCAAATTATCCGACTGATAAAATGAAAGTGAATTGGTCTTTTTTTCCCCCACAAAAGCACCATTTCTGCATGTCGTGTTTAAAAGCTCATTTATTGTTATAAAGACTAATTCCTTTATATGGCTTTTTTTTTCTCCCTCGCAGGATTTTGTTTGTGTTTGTACTGTTCACCCTTTCATAAGTAATGTTTTCTTATTAGTCACTTGTGACAGCTTTTTTTATTTAGGATCGAGCTTTTTTATACTCGTTACCATCCATCTAACGGCGAGTTACGCCTCTTTGTCAGGGTGCCAGAGCCGCTGATAAATGACTGAAGAGTGACTGGTACACTTTATTAAAAAGTAATAACAATTTTTGTAGGCACCCTTCATGTCGTTAGGGGCTCATGAATCAAAGGACATTGGCTGTCCCCGCCTGATAAATGCATCGTTTACCAGCTGAGGAGTTATTTAGGAGTGGCTATTAATTTAAATCACATTTATCTCCTCTGAATAGTGGATTACTGTGATAGGCCTGAAAATAACCAGTAGTGAGGCTAACTGCACATTATTTATTATAACCAGCTGTAGTGTTGAATCCCTTTGTTATCAAAAATATAAGAATAAAAAAAAACAAAAAAATTACTATAATCTATACAAATTTGAACTGGAGTATAAATGATTTTTTTGGCATCTTCTAGGTAAACAAAGTATTTTGAAGACTTCTTTAAAAGGGATTTAAGTCGTTTTCGAGTATAAATAATAACTACTGCTGGCTGGTTGGTGTGTATAATTCCACAATGTCTTAATGTCAACTGATGCTAGGTGCAACTTTATGTATCCCAGATGAGTGTGTGTATATGAAATAGGAATATAAAACTTTAAAATAGTTAGTGATTATTTTTGGGGCTTAAATAGTAAACTCATTTGAAACTCATTTTTAAGAAGTAGATATGAATTAGAATTCCCATACTATAAATTTCTGCAGCAGTTCACACAAAACATCCTAAATAATAAAATGTTTAATCCTTCAAACACATATAATGACAGTGTTAACAGTACAACTTTGTTTCATCAACTGGTTTAATCTGCTTGTAAATTAATATTTGAAAATACAGGTGGGGCTCATTGTCTGTTACAGCCATTGACAGCATGTTACTCTTCTCTGTGAGTATCTTAAGGACTTCTGTGGACTTTCAATATGTACAAAATCTGGAAATGAACGGGATTTAAAAGTGACTCTTGGGTGACCTTCACGATTCATATTAATGATTCACGCTCATGAACACTACCAACCTCATATTTCCTGTAAGACCTGATTTAAAATTAATTAAATTGAGATATGTGGATGTTTATGCTCCTGGCCTATACAGCGCATGTGTATTTATATACCCTGGGAAGCTTGCCTAACCCTTTCCTGGGTTTTTTTAAGCTACACTGTTAATTTAATCATAACAGAATTAAGTTACAAATGTCTTCCAGAAAGTTATGTCTCCAGTAAAGCATTGTTCTTTTCAGAGCTTAGCACATATTTTTCTTTAATTAGCCTGCATATATCAATAATTAGCAATGGAGAAATAACTTTAGATAAGTGTACGTCTGCTTTTAATAATTCCTACATTCTTTTAAAATAATGAAACTCTATAATCCTATAGAAAACATATATATTGTTTTTAAAGTTATAAAGTTGTTTTTTTTCCCATGTTTTTTCCCATGTGTCTTTCTTTATTAAAAGCACTGGCCACAAATATACTTAACTCTGCAGTATAAAAATGAACTGTATTTTATCCATGATTTATGTTCTGTGGGCACAGGAGTAATATTTGTAGCTTCAATTGGTTTTGAACACATTGTATTAAATTAGCGCATTTACAGTGTGTACATGTAGCATCGTAGTCTCGCAATACCAGACGAAAGCATAAGCACCTGCGCGTATAGCAGCAGCAGTCTGTCGAACATGTCTGACTTTTATAACCCAGTGTGAATGATCATTGACCTCTGAAGCCAGAGAAAATGACAAATACCCGCGTCCGACGTATTCATATGTCACTCCGGAGCGGCCGCTGAGCGGTGGCTCAGAGCCGACACCACTCTCACGCAAAGTGGACAAGCTCATGGGTGCGTGTGCGGGCGGGCGGAGGGGCCACGCGGACCGCCCGAGACAGAGACGGATGCCCTGTGCTCCACACCTGCCGCCCTGGCACAGGCCCTCCAGACCCGGCGACCTCCCCTCGCTCTGCCCCACGCTCTGCCTCGCTCACTTTCCATTCAAAATATACTTCCTACCACTGCGCCAAGTGACGTCCAAATGATCTGACCATTAATGCATCTAAAGTAATAGCTATCTTTCTCCAAGACACTTTCGAAAGGTGTCCCCTGCCCCTCTTGCATACAGTACCATACCTCTTTGTATATTCACTGCTTTTATTACCCATCATCATGTTACATTTCCTTCCCCATTGTATAGCTACTAATTTACTGTGCAATAAATGTAACTCTTTATAACTGCATTGTTTGCCACACTCTATATTCTGTGTTCTCTCACCTTCAGGTTCTCAAAAAGTGCTATGATGATGATGATTATTGTTATTAGTATTAACATAAAGCAGCACTAGGATAATATCTATATTTAAAATCCATTTTAACTAATGCTTTTGTGCATGAATACTTGTTTTACAGCAATGTCAGAGTCACCTTTCTTATTCATAGGTATGTGTATATTAAACCATTCTCCACCAGGCTTATCCATGCCTGGCTCAAACACTGTCCCCAGTGCATCAACCTCTGCTTATGATTCTGACCCTGAAATTAGCATCTATTGTGGGGTATGGCATCTCTGCGCTAGCACCCTCTGTGGGGAACTAAAGTATGCAAGCCAACCTTATAAATACTGCCTATAGTGTGTCACTAAATGATACGTATAGGTGGCTTAACTGGAAAGGAACAGTTACCTTTGACAGACACCAGCTTTTGGTTTTTGTAGTTCGGTTTTTGGAGTTTTCTGTGTCTGGGTCCTGCTTCAGGCATCGTTTCCATCCAGTCAGAGCTTTATCAAAACTGTGGAATGAGCACTGGACTTGGTCTTTTTAAAATTCTGTTATAATTACAATTCTGTAAATCCAATCATATTAAGCAAGCCTTTCATATTTCACAGCCACGCCAATTTAATTACAACTCCAGATTATCAGTTCACAAGGGGCACACGCCCTGCCTGTAAACTCCCACGGACCACAGGACCAACATCTGTGCATCGCTCTGCAGTAATCACTCAATGCCTGATTCCGCCTGACAGTCCACACCGCGCCACATGTACTGGGGGTCAGTTCACCCACAGGAAAAGGGGTCGGTCCCTGAAAATCAGAGGAGTAGCTGGTATGTTCTAGAAATAAAAGCTAAAGTCATGAAGTCAAGTAAAGCTTTATTGTCCTACCAGCCATGTACGATACACGTGATGCCCATATCACGACAAAAGTGACATTACAGTGGTAAAGACACTAAAGTGCTAAAGAGTTTTTGTGGAAATTTACATATTGCATATTATTAATCTAAGGGAAGGGGAGAGGGAAGAGTAATACCTATGTACCTAACATAACGTAATGTAACATAACATAACATAACATAACATAGCATAGCATAGCATAGCATAGCATACCATAACACAAATACATTTCACATTAGACAAACAATGAACGGGCACAGTACATGACAGTGGGACATTAGTGCGTGGAATTACTAAGCCTGCTTAAAGTGGCAGCACCGCCGACGTAAATAAGGTTTTTCAGTGGTTCCGGAGATGTGGACAGCATATCGGTGTTTCTGGTGTGTGTGCGCATGTGCAAGTGTGTGACCATGGTGTGTGGGTGGTAAGGGTGAGGCGTGAATGATGGGGCAGTTAGTCATTATATAAATGTGTCGACGCCATATACTATTCGAATCAGATATAACGATGATATAACTCAGATATAACGCTGACTAGCTAAGCAGTCCAAGCAATATCTCAGATGATTAAACCAATGAACCAGTCAGTCGAATTTACATCTTGGTCACATTCATGAACATATATATATATGTTCATGAATGTGACCAAGAT
>JAODKL010000135.1:3764609-3808809 GCA_026780765.1 Petrocephalus schoutedeni
TATATTTTTTTTTTTTTATATATATTTTTTTTTTTCAGTAGAAATCAATCTGTCTTAAAACTTATTACAGATAATGTGCATATTACTAATGCTTTTTTTCTTCTGCCCCTTTGTTAAGCATTCAACTTCTGTGTTTTCAATTTAAAGAAACCAAACTCATATTCAGTTTTGCTTTATTTATCATATAATCACATTATTTATTGCTGCTGTTCTCTGAGATGCTGATGGATCTTCAAGCATCTTGCCGTTGTACGGTCCTTCTTAATCACCACGTTGAGTTTTATATTATGTTATATTATATTATATTATTTTTGCTAAAGTCCCCAATATTCATTTCCATTCAGACTCTACGGACACAGTTGTCAGATTTCATGAGAATTATATACTCTCCTGCCTCAGCTCAGTCATGCAGCATCAGCCTTATATCAGAGGTGAATGAACATAAGATGACCAAGCGGACACTCTATGATCATCCAAATCCAGGTGAAGTGCCCATATTCACTGCACATCATATAGGGTATATACAGGAGGTTGATGGTATAAGAGTTCAGTAGCAGTTAATTGTGACAGCGGTTGCCTTTGCACTGTATTTGTGGTTGGTCTGTTTACAAGTTACAAAAATAATAGATACAGTGGTTTTGCATTAGCGTCTGTAATAATCACACTCTGAGAGATATGGCAGTTTTGTTGGATACTGGAATGTCCATAACATGCTCTGTGATTTGCAAAATGGTGCTTGTTTGGTCATGTAACAAACGGTTTCTAATTGCATTTTTCCCCCTTGGGCATGTAATCATTGCGACTTTCTCTTTACACCAGCAGCTGGCACAGTTTCTCTTTTTTCTGACAAGTTTTTTTCGTAAAGTGATAGAGAGAGAGAGAGAGAATGAGAGAGAGAAAAATGAAGTTAATATACTCTGCATGCAATGGTCTCACTTCTACTAAGTACTTGATTATATACTGTCAATAGAATTGACATTCGTCTTCGGAGAGGAAACAGTATATGTTTAACACATTTAAAAATAATTTCCTTTGCACTGTAAATATGATGTATTGCAGCTTATGTAAAAAGTGGTTTGCAGGTTGCTCATTTAATGAAATCAGCATCTTTCTGATATTTAACATTATTTTAAAAAGTGTAGTAAAGAAATATTGTCAAAATCAGCATGAAATTAGGTCCCCTTCAGTTATTCTTAATGTAATTACAACAAGATTGTAAGGTATCATTAACTTTACAAATCACTAGTCTTAGTCTACTTTCCGGATTATGGGAATGTGTCCGAACAAGTGTCTAACAGTCACATTTTTCAAAATATTTTAAAGCAAATTGAAGAATTGTAACATTCTATTTGCTAGTAAAAACACAGAACACAACCTGTCACCCAGGAGCCCTTTGGCAATATTTTTATCAAATCTAACCCTTTTCTTTTTGAAAATATGTGTTCTTTTTTGGAGTTTGGATAATTACCGAACTCCAGAACATATTTCCATTGTAAGCAACCATGTAATTACAAGTATATAGAATTTGTGCAGAATTAATCATTTGTGTCTCCAGTGTGGGAAAAGTCTTTCGATTTGTCCTTTCCCCCTCACTGTGTATCGTGATGAGAAGCAGAGCACAGACCTGATGATTAATGTAAAAGAGCTTGACAGCGGGCCAGGCCTCAAATGCCTCCTGGGCAGCGGGTGGTAATCTGTCCCAGGTGAAGGGCTCCAGGGGCTGGCATGTAGACCTGCAGGCCGCAGGTGGCTGAGGAACCACTGAGTGAGCACCTCCTATTGGAGTGCCGCATTATGCTGTCCTGACACGTACACTTTCCCAGCCTTGAGTTTCCTTAAGAAACACAAGCTTCTCTGTGCAGCCCTCGCCTTTGGGCATTGCCAATAACCAGTACCGATTTAGCAAATGTATGATTTCTAGGCCTTTAATGGGTTTGTGTGAAATAATTTGGTTAGTCACCTAGATAGTCTAATTAAAGCTGGTTAACGTGTATTATGTGATATGTTACCATTAACCTCAAACACCAGGAAACCAGTGAATCTAAAATGCCGCGGGAATGACAGCGTATGAGAACCAGCTGAACTGATTCTGCTCGAGGAAGTGTTGGAGGTAGAAATAGATTCTGGTTGACTTACCACATCACTACTGAAAGAAGTGCACATACTTTTCGAGGGGCAGGTTCTGGAAAAGGGTGGGTGGGTAACTTAGGGTAAATATTACTGACATGAGGGTCCTTTCTGTAAATTTTGCTGTCCGGAGGGTGGGTCCCTTTCAGTAAATATTGATAAGCCATAGTAAGGGGGGACACTTTCTATCATTTTGGCAAAAGAACTAAGTGCTGAGACACCTGCCGTCCTCCCCTTGCGCGTGCCCTTGTGCTGGGTGCAGAACAAAATCAGAGGGTTCACATTCTTCATTTGGGGGTGCTATGCACGCTTAGTCACCCTCATGACCCTGGGTCTGAAACACACAAGACGCATCACTGGCCTTGCTCCCTCCTCGGCAGAGTTCATATACAACAACCACCACAGAAACTGGACTCACACAGTCCTGTGAGTCCTGACTCACCCAGGACATGGTCCATTGTATTCCAGCATCAGGTTCTGCCGTCTCCCAGCTCCAGGACAGTTTCTACCCCATGCAATTAGGCAACTCAACAAAGAGTGCTTCATAAATGCTTAGGACACTTTACGCAGCCATGTTTTTGTTTCAGAAATGTTATGTATTTAATTTTTCATATATTTATACCTGGACTTAATTCTTAGTTATCATATTGTATATACATTTGTTTTGATGTCTTGTTTGTGCCTTTGTGCTGTTTAAATATGAGACATGTTACTGACTGGATTTTATAAATAAGACGTCCTATATATCGATGTAAAAAGGCTAAAAAAGAATTTTGTATCTTTGCTTCTTTGAAATTTTTACAGCCAGTGCTATTGAATCCCATTAAGAATAACACATGTGTCATGCTAGTTAAAATAAGTGAACAAAAAGTAACATGAGCTTTGCTTTTACAGAGGTTTCTATAAAGTGTATATTCAAGGGCACAAAACAGACACTAGATGGCTGTAGACAATGCATAAAACAGTTAATGAAGAACTTCAGGTGGATCTGAAACAATGAAAAATGCATAGGGTGGTTTATTATGCTAATTTTGTATACAAAACCATGCTTAAAAT
Source organism: Petrocephalus schoutedeni (assembly GCA_026780765.1). Taxonomy (NCBI): domain Eukaryota; kingdom Metazoa; phylum Chordata; class Actinopteri; order Osteoglossiformes; family Mormyridae; genus Petrocephalus; species Petrocephalus schoutedeni. The sequence continues at coordinate 3,767,793 of JAODKL010000135.1, forward strand.
CATATTTAGCACATTTAGCCTTTGACTTTCTTTGTCATTGTATACAAAAGTAATAATAATATACAGTTTATCAGCCAGTATTATACAAAAAGGAGAAAACTGCTACAGGATAATGTAGTAATACACTTAGCACTTAATACTTAATGTATTCATTAACCAGAAACTAAATGTTAGTTATGTTCGTTCAACTTTAATCAGTCATAATGGTTCATGGATTTCATGCAGTTACTATATTTGTTCATGATTTGTACTTGGTTACCAAATTACCCATAGGTGTACATGTGTGAGTGTGCCCTACGATGGGCTGGCCCCCAATCCTGGGTTGTTCCCTACCTTACGCTCAAAGCTTCTGGGTTAGGCTCCGGACCCCTGGCGACCCTGAACTGGAGAAGCGGCTTCAGAGAATGGATGGATGGATGATTTGTACTTGATTAGTAACTGAGTTACTAATGAGTTACTTTTCCACTGCCAGGAACCAAGCTATACCCGTACCGTCAACTTACAGTTTACTTTTGCAAAGTATACAAGCCATACCTGAGCCCTACTGACATGGCCCTGCTAGAAAGCATGATCAAGCTGCTTGCATCACCACCATCTGATAGATTAGACACAAGCGATCTGTTTGATAAGCATGGGTTATCTGAAGGAAAAATGGAATATTCTATATATCATTAATTATTAGTAGTATTACACATCACGACGTATCAATGCATTCCTGATAACTCGGAACGTGAAAATTTCAAGTACTTATAGTACTCAAAAAGTACTATAGAATAGCTAAACGGAATGGATTCATAATGCAAATTTACACAAGTGAATGCTAATTCCGCTAAAGTTTGCCGCTAGCATAAAAAAGTGATTCTCACAGACGTGCACATAGTAAGTTATGGCATACACAGTGTGCATCTCTTCGGTTTTACGTCACTGTTGCTCTCCAAATCCAACAACGCCTTTACCTAGCCGACCCATCCGCAGTGGAGAACTGAAGTAAGCCATGCTGTAACCAGTTTCTATTTGTGATACGGCTTGGGTACGGGTCGGTTCCTGTATGCCAGAGGAAAAGTGCCATTTGTTACTTGTGCCCAGTCAAGTAAAGTGTGACTGACTGTACTGTCAATGTATGACTACAACAAACTTTTATGTGGAAATTCGCAGGCAGAAAACAGAAATTTGTGTATTTCATTTTACTTAATATTTGTATACCTCACTATTTGTAACAGGTGTATTATTGGTCATATAAGAAGCTATTTAAAATGAATAGAACCAACAATGATCTCACTGTATTTATGTTTCAGTTATGTAATGGAGTTATTGATCTGGAAATGTACATATTTTCCTCATACTTTACTTGTGTTACATCAAGAGATTTGTTACACATTTCAGTATTTTGTAAGATAAGACAGGCAATTAAGAAAGACATAAATTTAAGCCAAACTTTTGTTCTTCACTCCTATTCACACCCTTGGTGCATTCCAAGAATCTGCAGTATTTCTCATGTGGGCTCTCCGGCATTCATTTTTATGGTTTTATTAAAACAGGGTCAGTTATATCACAAGGCAAAACAAAACTGAAAGGCAGCACATGCCAGTTGCCTTATAATTCACGTGGGAATCCCGTATAAGGCATTATTTCTGCTGGGGAAATGGGAATATTTATCTTTCTGTTGGAGGAGATTAAGCTATTTCACAATCAATAGAGCAGTCAGAATACATTTTTATTGGGTGAATTACACTTCAAATTAATTGTTGGCCCAAGTAAAGCCAATTGGAAACGAGATAACATATCCAAGACCGGCAGTGTGACAATTGGTATATTTCCAGAACATGTAGATTAATGGGGCTGTAGGCATCCCACATCTCTAGCGTATATTGGACTCCATTATATTACATCGTTTGTCGGCACCATACTTTAGCGGGAACAATTGATTATCTTTAAACTAAGGCTATCTTAATCTTGCAATGCAGGATATTATATTTTAACTATGTTCTGCTTCATTCTAAAATATTTACCACTTCAGAATTCAATTGCAGCTTTATTTATAGCTTATAGTCTTGTGGTGTGGAGAAATGGAGGGAATTTCTTTATCTTGATAAATTCAGACAGGCTTAATAAGGCCCCCCCCCCCCCATGCATTTATAAGATTCCCTGGCAGTAGTGGATATTGTTATCAAGAGAGAAAATAAAAATTACATCAGCCAGAAAAATATATATTTCATATGGTAGGTTAAGAATGCAGTGTTGTTTACAGTGCATATTTGAGTACACTGTACAAATATGTAACAATAACAAATTATTAAAGTGTCAGGAGCATATTAACATCATTAAGTTTTACAGTGCTGTTTCTTGCCAAAGATGCTGTGATGTAGTTCAGAAGTAAGATGCTTTGATCTCCGGAGAACGTGAAGGTATCTTAGCAACTGGTCAGGCATCCCAACAGATTATTATTATGCGGTGTTGCTGAATAACCCGTAATATTATAATGATGTCATACATTATATAGCAAAGCAGAGGTGACATTGGTTTGCTTCTCTGCTATTTACATTTTATTTATTTAGCTGACACTTTTTGAACAGGCAGGGTCCCTGAGGCTGTCGGGGATTAAAGGCCAAACTCAGGGGCCCAACGATGAAATCACTCTGTCAACCCTAGGATTGGAATTGGTGAACATCCAATCACAGGCAAAGTGCTGTAACCCCGATCCAATCACACACAAAGTGCTGTGACCCCAATCCAATCAAGAGTCACTATGGCCACAATACAGAGTGCTGACTGCTATAGGAATGTGGCCACTTTGTAGATCCAAGCAGGCGACTACGAACATACGCGTGGTGAGGCAAGTCAGTAACTGACAGATGCTTATGTTTATGCAGCCCACTTGGTGGAGCGGAACACGGCGCCACATTTGGCGCGAATCGGCACCAGTTACGCAGAGAATGTCCCGCAGCTCGCCCTAGCTGCACTCAGACAGGTGTGAGTCAATGTGGGGCCCCTTCAGTGTCTCAGCTAGAAGATGCTAATCGCGGCGACCAGGAGAAGCTAACATGCTGATCCGTAAATGGCCGCCAGATGCGGATGATGCCGACTGAGCGCAGAATTTTGTCGCACGCGACACCTTAATTCGGGCCCACGTTTCAGCCAGTGGGTGTGCAGGGACACACAGGGACACCCAGCTGAGAGGTACGGATTATCCATCGATGTCATCAGACCCTGTGCAGATAAGTCCCCTGCACATCCTGCACTCTGCCTAATAACCTGAAATATAAATGAAGCATGAACTTCCACTGGTAAACATGCATTTAAAACTTGTCCTGACACACAACTTTTATAATCTGAATGTTTTCCTCTGATACAGGTGTATTTGAAAAGCATTTCTTCCACCTCTTCCACTAAATGAAAAAAAAAAAAACATTATAAATAATCAGTGCATTGGTTTAACTGACGTCCACAAACCAGTCGCTCCTCTCTCCATAGATAATGTGCCGGGAGTCGGATCTGCAGATTCAAACCAAAGCAATTTGAATTAAAGGTAATTCATTCAGCCTCATGGGGAATTTTCTGATTTTCATATATATATATCATCTTGCTGTCCACGACAGACAGGATCGCACATGTATATACAGGTAAGAGCAAGGTTTATGGTCAGATAGCAGGGTCAGTAAGCATCCAGTACCCCCGCAGCAGAATGGGCTAAGGGCCTTGCTCAAAGGGCCAACAGCAACATGATTACTTTATCATCTATGGGATTTGAACCTTCTCAATATGGGTCTATAACCTCCATGACCAAAAGATGCACCCTTACCAACCTGTGGGGAAATAGCATTGCAAATATGGGTTTATCCCATACCGGTAGGCTATTCAGCGCATAAACAGAGTTTCCCACAAAGAAAAGCACTATATCGTTCGATTGCACACACAGTTGAAGTTGGACACAAAGCATTAAGAACTGACTACATTGTAAGTGAGTATGTGTACACATAGGATTGTTGATGTCAAAGAAACTCTTTGATATTACATCGTGTTGAAGCCAGATCAGTTAGATTTATTTGCATTGTAAATGTTTAACTGGTGGACACTTTTCCCCAAGGCCTAGCTTACTGTACATCACAATGTTTTCATTGTACGGAAGTCATCGGTATAATCTGTGTCAAAGGAGAAAATAATAAAAAATTAATAAATAAACTAATACAGATCTTCATAGTTATAATGTACCTCAGATGACTCATTTGCATATTTTTTCAGTTTATGTGGGTCCCAAACTAAGGCTTTTGCATTTACCATGATCATAAAATGACAGTGGCATTTACAGTTAACTAACCATATTTACAATCAAAAGATATGGCAGCCAGGCCATTATGTCTCAATCCTGCATTAAACTTTGATCAACTGATCATCAATTATTTAGGAATTAGTGTAGAGATCCAGCTGAGCGGCCCCAGGATTTCAGTGCTCCTTCTGTCGCAAGCCCGACGGAAAGACAGCGGTTTTCACCGAATGCTAAAAGAAGCCACGCTAATTATGCGCATATTCCAAACTTCTGCTCAAAATTGAAAAAAAAAAAAAAGGAAAAATGTATGTGTTATTTATTTATTTCACAGTCAGTCAGCTCCTCTAATGCGTGGGGCACTGGCCAGAGATGGGAAGCACTAATTCATATTTGTTTTTTTTGTTTTTTTGTCACAAGGCACAGACACCTAGGGTACTGAAAAGGAAGGGACAGGAAAAAGGCTGCATCACACGGGATTAAGCCAAATGCGTTTATTCCATTTCAACGAGGTAAAAGACAGACATCTACAGACTTAAATCAGAGGAAGGAGTCGTGGTGAGAAAATAATTCCTAAAGCTGCCTGGCTCCTGAAAATCTGGTACTGGCATTAGACAGCTAGTTTGGCAGGAAGTCCAGCTATAATGAATGGAATTGCTTTCTCATGAAGTTGAAGTCTCGCATTGCACAGCTGATCTGCAAATATTAGAGAATGAACAAAGGAAAAGATTTTCACCTTCAGAGGCTCTCCAGTCCTGATTAAATCCATCAGCAAAACACTCTGCAGTATAACTTCCGCGCTAATGCATTAGAGGGTCTGAGCCCTAACGCTAATGCATTAGAGGGTCTCAGCCCTAACGCCAATGCATTAGAGGGTCTCAGCCCTAACGCTAATGCATTAACGGGTCTTGGACCCGACTCTCAGTCAATAGCTCACACAACATTCAGTCTTGGGCTCACTGATGTTCATGATCATATCTGCTGAATTATAACAGTGTGCGGCCTCATGCATTTGAAGCAATTTCAGATAATTTAAGATACGTCCAAAAAACACTTTTTGGCTCACTATTACAGAATGAATATATCAGTCCTGCACTCTTTGAATGACACCCAGACTGTCAACTCATTGTACCCTACTATCACCATGGTTCACGCAACTTGCATGATGTAAACACAAATGACTAACTGGATAGTGATGCTCAAAAACTTCACCTAGCTTATTCCTGTATATATTTTAAAATAAAAAATAACCAGTCAGCATAAGAGGTCACACTGTAAATGTTTTTGCTTCGAGGACAGCTGAACACCGCAATAATAACAGTACCATTAGCATCCTGTCTCTGGCAGTGCAGTGTATTCTGTCATTGGTACAGCGTGACCTTGTCGCATATAAAGCTGTCCAGTCACTTTATGACTTTATGGCAGCTCTGCTTGCTCACCTACTTCTAAGGATCTGATGTCCATTTGAAGTCCCCGTGTGATAATTTGTGGGTGTTTTTTTTCTTTTTGTTGTTTTTGGTATAGAATACATTCATTATTCCCTAACCTTCCTTTCAGACACAGCTAGCTTTATAGGATGGTGTGACCTTAAAAACCATTGTTGAAAAGTTATTTACAGTAGCAGTGATTCAGGTAAAGGTCACATTCAAACAATTCCCAGTAGCAGAGGAATGAAAATAAAATCATAGTTATCATTCATTATTAATTTTGGGTCACTTATATACCAGCATGTCAAACAGTGCTGTTCAAGTAATGCAGTCAAACGGCTTCGTACACAATGGTCAGCAAATTGCTGCTGAAGCGGGATATTAGGCTGTTTCTGAATTCTGACACTCCAGGCTGACTGATCAGAACATTATTTTCCTGGGTAAAAGTAGATATGTTTCATCGCCAGTCAATTTAAGCTTCACTTCAGAACGGAAAAGTTTACTTAAAAAAAAAAATGAATTAATAAAATAAAAACGAACATCGAGATGTTGCCTGTTACAGTGTTTCATAGTTATATGTGCAAATTTGACATTTTGGTCACTTGACAAACATGATGATAAAGTATGCATTGTAGGACAAATGATCCCTTGTACTAATAATCATCTATTTGACAAAATGTGTATGGTATGTAAAGTTTTAATTAACTAAAATTAATCAGACAAGCTTAGCAGAAACAATTGATTTAGTCTAATGAATGAATGAAGCATTATCTCATATTGTACAATTACACACATCCAAAAAAGCATACCTATTTAATATTGTAATCCTGCATTTTTAACAAGGTGTTCTAAATGGGCAACTTTAACTGAAGGATCATTTTCCTCCATTTTCACCTTAAGTTACTTTTATTACGCCTGTTCTACACTATACATTATTACAGCCTGTTCTTAGTCATTATCAAATGATGCCGATTTTAGTAGAGAAAACTTATTTCTAATATGCAGAGTGCAAAATTACATCAGTACTGGGGGTAATTTTAAGCGTCACACTTTACAGTTTATTTAATCGTGACATCGACACGCAATGTGGATAAAAAGGACTTATGTGAGTAATCTCTGTAATCTCTGTGTGCACTCTTGCACATTTCTGTGTGTTTTACAGCTGTTTCGATGAAGGGATTAATTACACAACAGCTCCAAAATGTGTTTTATAAGTTTGTACAGTATGACACCGAAGCAATATTTGTGATAACATGAAGGAACACAAAGCTAGAACCATGTTCTTAAAACTATTTCAAATGAATGTATTAAATCAAATTCAAAATTAAATAAATAATGTGATAAAGAATGCTACACATAGGGGACTGGCATTTGACATTATGATTTCTAGGCTTTATTTCATTACCTAAATTGGTAAAATATGATGTGAGTCTTGATAGCACAAGGAAGCAATGTCAGGCAGCTGAAGGTGATCCTGTTCTTTTCAGGATCCGCAGCTTCCTCCTGACTTGCTGCAGCAAAGCTGTAAAGAGGATGAATTCACGATTCCGCAACCGTCTCCCTCGAGCAGGTTGAGCCCGTCTTGGCGTGACTGGGGCCGAGCCCGCCAGCTGCATGCTGGGAATGCTTCTAGGTGTGGCCGCAGCTGGGGTGCTCTGTCTATACCTGCTTCCCGTGTTAGCTACGGAGCAGTAGGACACGGCCTGCATGTGCTCCACGCGTGGGGAGGCTGGCACATTCCCCACTGGCATGGAGATGCTCCTTGCAACCGAGGGAAACCCAACTCTTCCTGTATTACCATAAGACCTGCCAGCCCCTGAATTCAATTTCCTGAATGCACCCTTCCCAACTGTACTATTCTGGGCTTGTTTTTTGTGGTGCCGTCCGATGTGGAGGAGGAACCAAGAGACTTTTAATACTCACAACCTGTCGAGTAAAGGCTCCCAGTCTGTCCTACAAGTGCTAAGACAGCACGAGAGCTAGCTAGCATCATGCATAAGTGCGAGAATCGGGACTGAACGTCCGCCTTCGTCAGGATTACCTTTTCACCAGTATCTTCCCGATTCTTTGCTGGTTTTTCGCCAGACACTAGGTGGTTTTTGTATTGCTTTCTAAGGCTTAATGGGTAGCAGCAGTGAATTTTTTTTAATGTTATGATTGTAAATGAAAATGTGTGGAGGGCTGGGCAGGACTGCCTGTCTTCTGAGCAGGGAGTGCCAGCTGACAGCTATTATTGCTAATAATTCCGCTTACCTGCCCTCATTCCTGATACTTGTAACATGATGTGTTCTCCCTTCCCTCCCCTTGTAAGCATGCCAACGTCCCGAAGCTACACTCTAGTAACAAGGTGCCTTTGTTAGTCTTATTTTTTAATTTGTTCCTAATAAGAGCTTGTTTTTTTAGCGCTTGCTTGCCATGTCAGGCCCATGCCTACCTGTGCTCCATCGCCGAACCTGTCGCTCACTGCAGAGGCTTCCGTCACGTGCTTCTTTGCTCCATCTTGGCGCACCATCGCTCGGAGCTTGGATTACCTCTCTCTGTTTGTTTAAGAGCAAAGAAGGCATTGATACATCTATACGCGACACCAAGTCGACTTCAGCTTCAAGCTATCAGTTTAATAAAACGGCATGTTTATATATTAAAACCTCCTTTATTCATTGACATTTTGCGATCCTTGATATGACTATGGCCCTGCTGGATAACTAGTCTGTCCCTTGGACATATAGATATTCTTTTTCCAGCTTAACAACTTAAGTTACTCACATGACCTTGCGTTCACTTAGAACTCTTGCTTGTGACAGCATGGTCCAGTGAGCCCAAATAGCTGTTAGTGTGTCTTTCATGCATAATTAATTGGCTGACTATAATAGTAAGCATCTCCAATTAGATGCTTAAATGGTAGTGAAACAAAACAAAACAAAAAAAAGCTGAGGGGAGATAAATAAAGGGCATCGTGGGGCATTCTCTCATCCTGTGACGCCGGGTGTCATTGTCACCTGCAATTAAACCACAAAGCAAAGGCAGGCTAAGCCTTTTTTAGCTTTTACTTTGTAATGTGGTGTTACTGTAGAACATGCTTGGGGAAGATGCATGAGATACAAGGCGTGCATCCAGCACGTCATACTCAACGTACACCAAACTGCACGCCTTCATTGAAATAATTTTCATAAAAGGCAGTTTCATAACAACATTTTCTAAATGTCATATAATCACAAAATATATTTTATATTGCATGCAGAATAGTTCATAATAAAAATAATAACAATAATAATAATAATTCATAATCCAATTCATAAAACTTAAAATCACTGCCATTTTAGTAGAAGTTTAAATAGGTGTGTTATCCACTCTACATACTATTGAAAACATTTTTCATATGCCAGAATTATTCCTTTCAAATAAACGCCACTTGTGTGGAATTTTAATGTATAAGTAAATATTACAAACATGCTACTTTATTTTATTGTACATGTAAACATTGAGTTAACGCAGATCATCTTTGGCCATCTAAATTTCCCCCTGGTATTTCAAATAGTTTGCACTGTACTTCCGTGTAGCGTGTTTAAACACTTAAGTCACCTCTTCCCCTGAATGTTCCTGCAGGCGTTCAGCTTCCTCAGAGGTGTTTGAACGGGTAAAGCACTCTGGACCTGTTTGACGTGGTGCCCCGGCATTATCCAGGTCCCTGTTTGCGTTCCTTTCAATAAAACACCTGCAGAAATTCCTTTGTGTCATAATGATGTTTGTGTTACAAGTACATATTGTGAAAATGGGCCATGAAAGCGCCTGCTTCATTATTGTGCTCTGAAAAGATAATTACATGTTGGTGATCCAATGGTGTTATGTCGTAATATGTAATATACATGGTATTAACTAATAGACAGAAGCATAATTTCAGCAGTATATAGTGGCCAGTTTATTAGGTGCACCTGCTTGTTAACACAGCCTCCTCCTCCAAACAGCGAATCATGTGGGAACAACTCAATACATAAGCAAACTGGCAGGGACAAAGGGTTCACTTACTGTGTGGTTAAGCGTTAGAAAGGCTAAGATGTGTGACCTAAGCAACGCTGAATGTGGTGCTTCCAGCATCTCGGGAAACAGCAATTTTGCTGGCATTTTTACATGCTATAGTGTCTATAGTTTACAAAGAATGCTGAAATAAACATTCAGTATGAGGCAGTTTGGAATCACCTTGTTAGTTAGAGAGGTTAGAGGAGAATGGCCAGGTTTGTGAAAGGTAACAGGAAGGTCGCAATATACATATACTATATATATAAATAGATAGATAGATAGATAGATAAATAGATAGATAAAAAAAGATTAAAATTATCTAAAATTATCCTGTGGTTGACAGATTGATCCTTCCATTGGGCCTTTGAGCAAGGCCCATAAGCCCAATTGCTGCAGGAACTGGCTGACCCTACTGTCACTATATATAAACTATATATACACAATTTGGTATATATGAACACTCCTGTGCTATATGCAATATAAGAATAATGTTGACTAAAGCGAAAGTAAGGTCTAACAGTGTCTCATTATTGTTATGGTGTCACATTTTGGTTAATACTACACATAAATTATGATATATATATATCACCCCATGACTTAAAAATAAAAATTACAGATGTAAGTTCCAACTTTTTAAAAATGAAAGTTATTTCAGGTTGCATTGACCGATAGTTATGCGGTTACTCCGCAACAACCCCTATCCAGAATGTCTCGCATTCACGGTCGCCATGTTTACTGTGTTATTTGAGCTGGTGTGCATGGTGAAGTGGCATATTGCTTACATACAGCGGTACATGTTCCTTAGCTTCAGCCAGAGGTTAAGGGCTAGACACCAGAGGAGCTGATCAAGAAAACTACGTGTTTTAGGATTAGTCATAGCTACAAAAAAACACCCCAGTGCCGGGAATTAACTCAGAGATGTAAACAAATTGAGCTGTTTGTTTAAATAATAAAACACACACTGAGTAGTCAACAGTAGATGCCCCCTTTTTTTTCAAAATAATGTATTCAGCTTGGTTACGTAATGGAAACGATGGAACAATTATCAAGTGACTCACCAGTACTGTAGGGCTGTGGGCTCCAACTGGTCATAAAATTCACATCAAGTCTACATCTTTTCTGCTACTTTGAATGCAAATATAAGAATAGGCAGGATGCGTGATTAATGCACATTACATGCCATTTTTTATTTATGTACGTGTGTGCGTTTTTTAAAGAAAGCTTTTTGGCTGTTGATTTCAATTTGTTGTGTGTCTGTGCGATAACGCGCAGTGCTAGCTTTGTCTGTCGTCAATATCAATCTGCTTTGAACAATTACTGCTTCCCATACTAAATCAGGCTTCTTCCTCAACACGGCGGAGGGCATTTGTGCATATCTTTGCCTGTGTTTTCAGCTCCATAGATGCTCATCTCCGTCCTTCATCAACTTGACACTTTTTTTTTTCTTTTCTGGAAAGATAACATTTATTATATGTGAAAGCAATACATATTGACTAAGAGAGGGCACACTGAATATTCTACCTCTTTATAATAATTCCTGTCAGGGTATAAGAATATCCCACAATCTATTCACTCCATTTCTTAAGGACTGTTAAGTAGGTATGATCATAGATTTCAATATAATAGGATGTACTGCATGCTTGTCCATTCATTCATTCATTCATTTACATGAACAAAACTTTTTTTATCTGTATCAGATGCTGCAGGACAAAGTAGTACTTAATGATTTTAGCAACATCTCTATTCCGCACGACAGAGAATATTTTCGAGGGAGTTAAAATATAAAACCTGCATCCACATTGAATTAATATTTTAGTAGGAAGATCATTAAGCTGGCTTGCAATGCCCTACTCATGATGTTACAAGTTTTCATTCAGATTCTGAAAGAAACACCCATGTAGGAACATTAAGTAAATTGTAACCCCATGCAAGTAACAAAAGAAACCAGGTATTTTCATATATTATTAATACGTTTTTTAAATATATTTATAAGCATTACAAACAAAAATGACCTCACATGAGAGCATAGAATTTCCTTTGTTTAATATTAAATGAGCCTTGCTGTTAAATTTGGAGCATTTTTGCAGCATTATGCCATTTGATCTCCTCTTGTATATCTTCTTTTTTTAAATCACTTGTGGGAATGATACTGTTTAATTCCCGGGAAACTTTTCTTTTCTCTTTCCTTACCTCTCTGTCTTCATTTAACCCACTGGAGTCAAAGTATGTAAATTCACATTGACTTCCCCATCTTTCTTCTGATTCAGTCTATGAACAATGACATTTGACCCTTACTTTTTATTAGTTTCTTTAAAATGTTTTCTTTAAAGGATGAAGCAGCCGCAACAATTTACAGCATATAAACGTTGCAGTCCTTGTTGTTATGACTTTCCTGACCTTCAGTAATCTAAGTACTAAAAATCATATGATATACTGAATAGTTTTTAATGGCCAAAAATATGTCTGTATGTCTGTCTATCTATCTGTTTATGTTTGTATGTTCATCAACTCATTAACTGATTCATTCATCTGATTGACTGATTGTTTATTATTTGCGTATGAAGTTCTCAGGGAACAGGCCGTATTCTGCTCCCATATGTCGTCTCTATAAATAAACACCTGTACTCTACCTTGTCAAACATAATAAAGGATTACATGACTACATGATACAAGAAGATTTCTCACTTTTTTCGGTGCTTCTGTTTCACCTTCCCAAACATGTTTAGTAAATACAATATACACAATTTGATAGAATTTTCATTTTGACCCAACAGGACTCTAATATAGTGAGAATCTGCCAGCCATACCAAACAATGCGCCATATGGTCGGTGTTGTTATGTCTCACAAGTGCCAGCCATACTTCAAACATCCCATTCTCCCTTTTCCCCATTACCTTAGTGTTGGCAGCTCATTTCCCAGGCTGCTGCCTGATAAAAAAGATGACTTTTTTCAACAAGAGCCACTCTGCTAACAGCAGGCAAGGCCTGTGGTGACTGATTGGCTGAAACATGAGGATTAATGGGTATTTATATTTCATTAAATTTTATACTCACCGGAGAATAATGTATCACTCTCAGATATTGAAACATATGTCAACCCTATCCACTTACATATAATTCAATTTGACTTAAATGCATTGATCAAATTTTATTAAAGTCCAATATATCTTCTAAAAGGCTCCCTAATGCAATATTGCTTATTCGCATTCATCAGAAAAGGCGGGGGCAACGGGGCCGTAATGCTGTTTATACAACTTCTTCATCTTTGGTGTAGTGCGGTGAGAGTGGCGCTCTGGAGGAAACACAGAATCCAAAGTCGAGGAGGGTGTCCTATTATTCTAGCAGATTCCATAGCGTCCATATCATTTCACTGTAACAGTTTTCATATATGTCTAACTAATGAACACTTCCGACTGCACTTCGCAGATCCATGTGTATTGTCCCTTTTTATTTTTAAGTAGCTTTGGCCACTGTAAATGAAATTAGTTACGGTCAAACTTATCTACCCTAAGAGTCTAGAGTTGTTTTCTAAACAAGTTATAACCGTATGCTTTTTTTTTAATGTATATGTAGCTTAAAGTCATTAACAAACTTAAACTGGTTGTTTAGGGCCTAGCTAATACTTTCTAATAACAGTACTATTAATAATTAATAAATATTATAAATTCATAATTAGAGAATATTGAAGGTATGGCACACAGTTCTACTATTAAGGCTGGCTTCTTTTGCTTAGTATATGTATATATAGACAGTACTTTACATAGAGTTTTCATAGCATGTTGCCTGCTGCCAGTGTACTTGCTTCAGTGTTTGGCTAACTTAACAAACAAAGTTGTATAAATAAAAACAGTTAAATTGTAGTATTTTAGAAACATGGCTGTCGCCAAAATGATAATACATAATACATGTTGTGCCAGTTAAGTCCTGTATATTTCTTTAATATATAACAATTTTCAAATCTTTCAGGACGGCGGTACATAACTATCTGCACCATTTCACTTATCTTCTTTTCACTCCTTATTCACAGTTCAATGTGTTTCGTGCTTCAGAAACCTCTAGATGTTTGATTTAGCAAGGAGTCCTCCCTCCTCACAGGGATAAAAGGGGTCAAGGAATGACCTTTCAAATAAATAATTATCGAAAAATATAAGCATTTAAAATGAAAGTGACTATTTCACACTTAATTTTAGATAGCGGGGGCTAGGAAGTAAGAAATAACACAAACGGTACAGATTATTCATCTTGTCCTGTTATCTTAAATGTGTAAATCTATCTGTTTGCTATCATTTAAATGAGTTTAATAAATAGGCTGATCCGTTCCATTGTATCTAGTAACCTACTTACCTCCCGGAACACCAATAAATAAGAGGTACTTTCTGGTAATTTATAGTTGGTGTTTGTACATGAGGAATAATGAATAAGTAATTATTCATTTGCTGTACTCTGAAGCATCTATCTCAGGTGTTAGGGTTTTCATCATAAATAACTCTGTTTGAAATGCCATTGGGAAGTGACTTCTGTTAGGACCTCATTCACAAAGACCCAGGGAGCTGTCTGTGGGGGTCCATAATGAATTCATTAATACGTTATTAATCACGGCAGCTCTTGCTTTATGTACGTTTGGTTTAATAACAAATTATTTTATTAACGCTAGATATTAGAGTGCTTATTTCATGTAGCCTATTTTTGACTGCTCCGATAATCTGGTGATTTAAAAAAACAGTATAAACAATCAAACAACCGAAAAAATACATAGGCAAAAACGCAGACAGTTTTACATTCCTTCAGGTGCGAATAAGCGTGTGACAAACCCCGAAATAAATGAGCATGATTCATCGGAGCTGAAAGAAACCGGCCTGTCTCAGTTGGGGCAATTAGAGCGCCTCAATACTCTTCGCGTGTTGCAAAGCGAAGACGGTCCGCGGGAAAACCTTTATAACCGAAATGCGGCGATGGACGTGAATCGGGTGCGGACGTCACTGCCCTGAACCGAAAGAGCGCAAATTAACCCGCCCCCTTTGTTTCAGCTGGTTGTTCTACACCATCTGACGCCCCACGCCAGCCGCAGACCTAAACGGAGGACGCACAGTCCCGGTTGTTCTCTGAAGTCCCGCTACGAGGAAGCGCTCAAAAGCGCACAATGGAGCAAGCGCTCTATACATAGCCATGAGCTCCGTGACAGACAGGCGCTCTGCTGTCAGTTTTTGTTCTTTCTGTCACACTACACTTACCTCCTGGTGTTTCCAGTAATCAATACAGGGCTGAAATCACCTAGTGTTACCCACCTCCGCCACTGCCTATTTTGTCCGTTCATAAATAATGAATCGTCTCTCCTCTCAGTCTATGCACCAGCGACTCTCTTTCTGTCTACACAAGACGCGCACAGACAGACGCGCACAACGGCGCCTCTCGAATTTCCATTGCATTTGCTAATCATTGATCAATAATTCAGGGCTCCTCTCATCTCGAAGGGTCCCCCAGCTTCCTGGGACATATGGCACAGGGTTTGACAGCGTTCAGGTTACTATTCCCTTATCACAAAGGTGGCGAGGGAAAACAAGTTGTTTAAAGTTGTTTTTCAGAGCCTGACTTTTGTTCCCTGCTTGTTACATTTAATGACTGCACGGCTACAGTGGTTATAACAGCCAAAGTAATTTGCGGTGTTAGTTGACGTGATGGTTATCTACGGGGTTTTTCATTTCCTGCTCTTTAGCATTCGGTTTTTATTTTCTCCGGCTACTTTTATAAGCAGTTCCCTGTGCCGGAAATGGGAAACAAAACACCAAAGTTCCTCCGTACTGCTTTTCAATATTTATATTTTTAATATTTTTTTAAGATGATCATTTTCCACTTTTATATAATGGATTTGTTCCATTACTTTCTTTTTTTAAACAGCCATTTTTTATTCAAAGGAGCAATAGAACTGATTACTATTTATAGTTTAACTGGTAAAGCATGCGGTTTTAAGGTGCTGTGTAGGGATTTCAGAGTACAAAAAGACGCTTACATTTTTTCCATTACAATAATACTGAATGAAAGACGTTGTGCAACAAATAAAACCTGCTGTCCTTAAGAAAACACCATGCATTGTTTCATGTCAAATGTCCATGACTAAGCCTTGTGTAGAATGAAAAAAGGTGTGTGGTTAATTTTCTCCAGTATTTAAACTGTAATAGATCTGAGGCCTCAAGGTTTAAGTCATTCTCAAAGATTAGCTGAACTTCTGTAGTAGGGAAAATGTTGCTATTTCACACAGAATTAAGTGCAAGACACTTGGTAGTATGGCAGAAGCCAAGTTCCAGCAAGGTTCCAGCATTTTTAAACAATGATACCTCTCAAGACAGTTTATATATACATATATATAAACTGAAGAATCCCTATCCACATAAAAATATTTCATTTTGTAATAAAGCATATGGTGGTATATTTCAACAAATAAGGTAAATCATTCTTATTTTGATATTTCGCAATATTTCCCATCTTGGTCAGTAGTTTAAGAAATTCATTACACACATCGTGTTAGTTATATTTATTCTTTTATAATTAATGCTTTATTAGAATCCAGAGTGTGGCATGACTGTTAAAAAAGATATTTAAGTGATTTAATCATAACTGCATTTCCCTATATCACAGCCGCTTCACCCCGAGGAAATGGAGAAGGAGCCAAAACTATTATGAAACCAAATCCCTGCTCGTTTTTGGCTAATTCTAATGAAGTGGCCACAAATGACTTCATTTAGAATGAAGTTAATTGGATTTGGTGCTACATCGCTGCATTTCCTGCTGGAAAGTTTCCCGTGTTTCCCCCGGTTTAAACACTGCCTGGGCTTTTGTGTCACCCCCGTTAGCCCAGACTTTAATTAGATCTGGCACCCACCTCATTATGATAAATGCGGAGATGATGAATGGGATCGCGAATGTGCGAGAAGGAGCTGAGCCATCAAAGGCGAATATCATTAGCAGTTTCCTCCTGTCGAATCGATCACTGTCAGGGGCGGCTCCCCGGCCCTCGCCGCGGCAGCAGACTGGGGATGAGTCAGGAGGTGATGCCGTGTGAACTGTAGCGCGCACTTAGACTTACGCCGATCTTTAGCAGTCAGTCACCGAATACTTCCGGAACAATCTGCTATTCATAAGTAAAGCCCCAGTAATTTAAACCTATTATATATGAAAATCAAGCAAGACCTTGCATTATTCATCAAGCCGTTTCATGTTGTGTGTACACACACACACACACACACGCACAGCACACAGACACACACACACACAGACACAGATTTGGTTGATATGTCTTTGTTTGGACTTTCCATTCATTTATATGAGCAAAACCTTAATCCCAATGACAACTTTAACGCCGACCCAGCCCTAACTTTAACCGTTAGTAACCAAACAAAATACAAGATTTTTTGGCAATTTTATGGTTTGATTGCATTTTTTACAAAATTAAAAAAATTTCCCCCCAAGGTCAAAATAACAGTTTTTTTTTCAAATACATAGTGGGGCCATTTATTATTAATATATGCATAACCCACAGACACACACACACACACACCCTTTCTGTAGCCTTCCTCCACACCACTGTTTCGCTGTTGTGCTGGGCTGATATTTCTGCACTTCTGTCATGACCATTCTCCTCATTAACTAAGTGTTTCCTCCACAGAACTGTCACAGAACGGGGGATTTTGGTTTATTGCACCATTCCCTGTAAACTCTAGACACTGTAGCGTGAGAAAATCCCAGGAGGGCGGCCGTTTCTGTGACGCCGAGACCTCTCCGCCTGGCACCAACAACCGCACCATGTTTAAAATTGTTTAAATCACAAAGCCGCCAATGCTTAGCCAGACAGTAACTGAAACTCCTGACATTGTCTGAGTCCTGTATGTATTCAGTTGCAGTCACATGATTGGCTGTTTGCAGGAGCAGGCCGATTGCGTTAATGAGCAGGTGTACCTAATATACTGGGTACTGAGTATATGTCTGCATGGAGATATAGAAATATGTACATGCATTATCCAACAGCTTTGTTACTATTAATGGGATTCGGGTTACACCCCGTTTCCTATTTTGTGCAATTTAAGATCCTCGCGTATCCAATACGGCAGTTTTATCCAAATTAGGTGGAGGCTTTGATTACACAAGATGTGGGAATCTGGCGTGGGCCGCCGCCGAGCCTTCTGCGGGCCATCCCGTACTGGTGGGTGGGAGCTCTGCCTCCATTCTGCCGGCTCGTGTTAATCGTAACCCTGCCACCACCGTCATGTGGACTGTGTCCCCCTGTCGCCACAACAACAAGGACAAATGTCACAAGTCGACTCCCTGCCCCCCCCCCCTTCCCCATTCAATTATTTACACTTCAGTGTCAAACAAAGCAGCCTGGACTCCTCCATCATGTAAAATAAACCACTTGCTGATTCAAATCCTTTTTAGGATCCAAATCAAACATTTGTTGCAGCTCAAAAGATGGTT
Source organism: Petrocephalus schoutedeni (assembly GCA_026780765.1). NCBI lineage: Eukaryota > Metazoa > Chordata > Actinopteri > Osteoglossiformes > Mormyridae > Petrocephalus > Petrocephalus schoutedeni. The sequence continues at coordinate 3,785,961 of JAODKL010000135.1, forward strand.
TTGAAGCAGATACAATGTGAATAATGATTTAATCAGTAAAAGCGAGCAAGGTGATGGGATATCACTGACATGCAATTAGAGATGAACATAATTATTTTGCCGGCTGGTTTAATGTATGTTATTTCAGTTTGCATGGAATAAAAGGATTGTGCTTTCTAGAATCTTCCAGTACTGCCTTCTTTTAAATGCTATGTGCTTTTGTTTCCTGTCTTCTATCCTTTTAAAATTTCAGCAACAATAATTGCAGCTTTATACAAATTACGCAAAACACCAACACAGAAGTACTGGAGAGTGCAAGCAGGCATAAAATGAGAGTGTCAGTTTGTGTTCTCCCTAGAGTTCTTCTAAAGTATACCTTGTTGCAGCACCCAACACTCTGACCGGGCCATGAGATTTTTGCCCTGGTGACCCACAGTGTAAGATTTACACCTGTATAATTTACCCTGTTGTCCTTCAGAAGGTAACTGGATAATGTTTGTGTCTTAAAGGTCGAGTCAGTTATTGCAACCGGATTACAGGGAGACATTACAGGCAGACGGAGATGCCAGCACACAGAATGCTGTTGGATTTGTTTACGTAAGAACGAACAGGCCTTTTGTCCACTGGTTTGTGAAGCATGCCCTTTGTTCTGCGAAAACCTTAAAGTACGTTCTCTCATATTCCACCAACAATCATATCATCAGCGATACCTACGATTTCAGTCCGAGTTTTTGTGGGCCTGTAGTGTGACTTCCGTCTCGGTCATAAATATACTATATAAAACAGCAAACAAAACTGTATCATGCCCATGAAAAAAATGCCAGGCACGACAGGGGACAATGCTATACGAAGGATTTCATAGAGATGAATCATAGCTGAATCAAAGTTGGCCACAAATCAGTCAGAAATTTATCAGAATAATACACATCACCTCCTCTGTCATGCATTTGTAAACATTTCTTGGAACATTAGGGAGGCAGAAATCAGCAGAGCCTTTTAGTTCATTGTAGCAAAGCCAAGGCTAAAACCGGTTCAAATTATCTTTACAATTTCCTCTTCCTTCATTGGTTACCTCTCTAGCAATTCAAATATAAAAATAGAAATTAATATATATTAAAACAAAGAATGGAACATTTATATGCTACTGTTTCAGTCGTGACTACAACTAAATAAGCATTTAAAATATAACCCGAGCTTCACGGAACAATGAATACATTGCTGCTTTCGTGCTGAAACTATTGACTTCAGACACCAAAACAGCCAGACAATGACCTCATCTAATAAGGGACGTTATTTGTAATCAAATCTGTCATTAACTATTAATTGGATCAAAAGTTCATTGGCCATTGTTGCTGCGTCAAGTAGACCGTTAGGGACTTACTTGGTGAAACTAAATTAGAGCGAGGGGGTGCTGCTTATAAATTATTTCCATCAGCTACTCTGCTTACCACTCAACATCCACGGCGAGGTCAACCTGACAAGGAGCAGCTGAGCGGCATTCGAATGAAACCCGACCACTGTAGCAACTTGGAGTTGTGTTAGAAAACATGCAATGACTATGCTTTAACAGTTATGTTGAACAAACAATTAAGTTTATCGTGGTTTTATAGCATAACTTTACAGTTATGATGCCACAAAGCATTTCACAACTTCCATAGTCTCCTGCTGAAGGTCATCGCTAGAATTGCTTGAAAAGCAGTAACATGGTTAACTTTCATGAATAGAAACTTTTACCAAAAGCTGGACTAGTCTCCTAAGCAATATCCTGTTAACTTAACATGTCAACATCTTAATATGTCTTTTTAATGATATGCCGACAATATCATATAAGTTCATGGTTTTCTTTTTATTGTGACAAGGTGAGATAAATCAACATATTTTAAGCATAGCATTCATATTGATTAATATTGACTTGGTTTGGGTAATGGTTAAGTAATAAACTGCATTTTCATTTAATGTTTATAATGAATGTAATTGAAAAAAATCTTCTTCCTTTTGAATGATATATCTTTGCAACAATCATTACACTAGATGGAAACCACAATGAAATAACTGCAGTTATCAAAGCATTAAGTGGCCAGAAATAGCGAACAGCAACTCAAGCATAACAAGCTAGTCTCTTCCTACTACACCTATCCCACAATGCATTTGTTCTTTTATCCGGTATTGCAGAATAGTTTGATTCATGTAGCACGTTGCCTTCCGTTCCTTACAGAGATGAAGGGCCAACACTGACTGGTAAGGTGTGCTTTTCCCGCTGCAAATATACACGCTGGGATTTTGATGGACCCCTTTCCAGATTTAAATATTTCATATTAAAGTGCGCTGAGATGTGCCGAACAGCATCCCGAAGATGTATAGCCTCCAGCAAAACCCTGTTTGAAAGCTGGACAATGGATGTTTTACCCTCCCGGCCATCCAATGAAAAGGACAGATGATGACAGCAGAGATGAATCTGTGTGGCCGGATAACAATAATGACTCAATACTGAGCATTAATAACATTTAAAATATAATGTATTTTAAATGGGTCAAAGGTCAACATGTATTTCAAGAAGCACTGAGAGGCAAATAATGGAAAATATTTTTAATTATTATTTCTCATAAAATGAAGACACAACACTGCATGCACAAAATAAAAAAAATATCCTCATCTGAGGAAAAGAAAGGTACTGTCAATGTAGACATCAGTGTTGGCCAGGCAAAAAGGATTAATTAGCATGTGAAACCACTTGCTTTAAATGACAGTGACTGGTTCCATTGCCTACAGCACACTGTCTTGGGATTCCCAGTGACTTCCGCAAAGTGAAAATGCTGTCAATCAAAATCCGTGCTGCATCGTGATGCATGACCCATAAACAAAGTACGATAAAGCAATAACCAGTATCTAAAGCCAGCACTTTGCTCAACCAATAAGAAAGGACCAACTCAAACTGAAGCTCAGATCACAGCAGACTATTCTACCAGCAAATTTAAAGGAGTTCATGTTTTGGTTTTTTTAAAGACCAAAAATACATATTACCAACCTTATATCCTGCTTACATTTAATAATGAAAGAAGAAAATGATACAGTCCGTCCTCTATTTAGAGAAACTGAACTTAAATTTATATCTACATAGCAACTACAGACCTCATTAAAAATGCTGCTATCTTCTAGCTGGAGAAATCTTTAGCTAGTAACCTGTACTAAGGAAGCAGTGCTAGAGCGTATTGCCACTTCTTATGCTTTTCAATATCCTGTATTGCAGAGGCTTGAATTCTACGTCAGTCTGTCTTGGCCTGACCTTGGCTTTCTTATTTTAGATACTTAGACAGTCATTATCATTAATCTAATTACTCTACTACATCAACACCATCATTATTCAAATATGAAATCCTGCTGGCATCTCTGCCGGACCACTGTTGTTCTCTATATCCTGCCACTGGGAATATTATGTATATTATTCAGCATTCTAATATTATATAGCATAAATTTCATTGTTATGTTGGTGACTCAATCAGAACTAATGACACTTCATATACTTTCCACAGAAAACCATTTTTGCTGAGTTAAAAAATGGCTGATAGAAAATCTGTCTACATACTGAAATCGTCCTACCAGGAAATAGCATCAAAAATAAAATACATCAATGCAATTGCATGTTGAAAATTTTGGTTTTGCCAGGTCAAGGTGAATTGAAGAGCAAGTTTCCAAAACTCGCTCAGTCGTTTTCTGATCAGACCACCACATGTTACAGCTTTGAGAACCAAAACTCAGTCCTCATGAAATCCAGTGGAATTCCCAAAACTTCAGTCTTCAGAAATTTTCAGAAAAACTATCCCACGGACTGAGTTTTGGAAAATTGTTCCTCAACTGTCAAATGCCTTTTAACGTTTTAACTTCTTTGCCAGGATATCTCACCCACAGATTTGACATTTTGAAAACCATGGGAAATTATTTGATGTTTAGTATGTAGAATGGTAGGATAAACACTATTCTCATTTATTTGCCTTCGACAGCAGATTGTGCTCCAGCAATGACTTGTTCTAAGGAAGCACAATTAACATACACTGCAAATTCCGCAAAAAGGATTCAAACTGAAACACTGCATTATATCACTTCATACCTGTTTTTGTGTCCTTCACTTGCTTCCTGTGAAGTTCAGAGTGGACCACATTCTTCAACTCCTGCACTTGAATCAATTTTTGTATTGTATCGATTCTTGTTATTTGAACCCATTTGTTTGCAAAGCAGGCCATGTTACTGTCAAAATGCACATTTTCTCCCATTAAGTTTCTTATCCTTTGTTCTCTGTGAATTCATTCAGCACAGTGGAAGAAAAGATTGTTGTATAAATAAACCACAGGCTGTTACACATGTAGCAGCAAAGTTTGTAAATGAGGTGATGCTATGACATTTTCTTAGTGATTTGCTATAACTAAACATCGTTGAATTCAGTTGGCTTATTCAATTAAATACTGAACTGCCATCACTGTCATCGAACATTAGGAAAACTTTTTGAGCCAGTTGCAGTTTTACAATTATTGATCAGTGCGATAAAAATGCCAATGCTGATGACATCCACCTGCCCTGTTTAATCTAAAATAGCTAAACAGAAGGTCAGTTAGGCAGTGTGACTCAACAGTTTGCAGTACACAACTACTGAAGTTTGTGTCTTGATACATTTTTGTTTGGTGCATTTTTTAAATATTATTTTACAACATTTTCTACCTTGACGCATAAATAATAATAAAGTTTTTTTCCATTGACCCTGATATCCTGCTCTACTGGCGTTTCATGACTGGTTACATGCCGCAAATCAAAATCCCCAAAATTCAGGAAGATAATTAACAAAAACAAAAGCTTTCACAAATCGTGCAAATTACAACCACTATATATGAAGCACACTAAGCAAAAAAAAAATCAAACATAAAATGTAAACATGCACAAAACTAAGGGACTAACAAGGAACTAAAAGCTTATGGGAAATATTTGTCTATTTCAATCTGATACTAATCCCAGTTCTTCCAAAACTCCACTAAAATGTATCTGCGATATACTACTTTGAATTATTTATGCATAATATCCATTTATAGGGGAGTGAACCTGAAAATTCCGATAAAACGCATGGCTCTGAAGCTCAACAGCATAGATTGCTGAAAGCGATGTAACCTTACCAGGTTAACAGCAACCACCTTTGCTAATAATTCTACCTGTGTTCAGGCATGGAGAGCAGTCAATAAAAATGTAAATATTTCCAAAACCAAACATCAGAAAGTTCCTCTCCATTTTATTCAACATATAAATTAGAAATGTGTATGTATGTCATGTAAACATCCAGAAAGCAGTATTTTTAACATTTTAACCCTTCTTTTAACAATATTTTATTACTTGTTTACTTGTAACTTGTTACTTGTATATTTGAAAACATAAATACCAGAGATGTAATGCAGCTGGATAATGGATTTAAGGAGCCATCAGAAGTTGTTAGATTTAGTGTTGAGAGATTTAGTGAAACACTAGTCCAAAGGCATGACAAATAAAACTGTAACAATAAAACTGAAAATGCCTTGAGTATGTTTTGTTTCCTGTTTTCCTTTATGCTGATGCCAAAAGAGCTATCGCTTGTTTTTTTTTTTCGCTCCACCCCAACATTCTTGTAAACCCATCTCCACTGGGCATGGCTCTACCAGAGTGCCAGTGCATGTTCGGCCCACCCATAGCTTGGATCATGTTTTTTCAGCTTAATTGTTGTAAATAGGAATGAAGCAAGCTAGCTTTTTTTTAAGATATTTTTTTAAGAGAATCCTGTGGCCCACCGAGGGCCCCATGCAAATGCATCGTTTCAGTGATGGTAAACATAGCTGCTAGGCCCACTCTGTAGCAAGGCATGATCTCTCCTCCTGTACACAAGTAATTCATATTCTGTCCAGCCATCCACATGGCACACCGTCCTGCTAGCTGTCCACCCGGGCCCAGCCTTACTGATAATCTTCAAATATATATGGTCAACTACATTCACCCCTGATGTTTATACGTGTCCGATGTCCGGTGATAAAACCTGAGTTGTTCTGCATCTATTTCACCAATCCATTGTGAAATTCCTCTTCAGTTTATTTAACACGCTAACCTTATACTTACAGGTACCCTGTAAGACAAGCAGTTCACATATTGATCTGCAGCATGGGATTGATTGATTTGGGATTTGGGACTGGTTGGCATTTGCAGGATCTTCATATGTTTGTTAATATTCTGATTAAATGGCTTCTATAAAACAATGTAACAAATTGTAGTCGTTAATTTTGTAGATAGATATCAAAAGTTGCAAGTAGCCATCTATTAGTTTTTAATAATATTATTATTACAGACTGTTCCCGACTTGGTTCTGTTCCAACTGATGGGTTATATGTCGAAACTGGCCAATCGCGTTGACGTAGACGTAGATGTGAGAATGAGACTGGGAGATGTGTGTCAGGCTGGAATGGTCATGCTGCGACACAGTACAGTACATTACCGATGCAACTATCGTACGGCGCACGGCAAGCACTAGGCAGTGTAGCATTGCCACCAGAAATTTATTTTTACATACATTTAGAAGACAAACAAAAAAAAACACTTTACTTGCATGCGCGAGTCATCGTAAACCGCATAAGTTGCAAGTCAGGGGCAGTCTGTACTTTGCTTTAGATTTATTTTTTATAAATATTTATCGATTCAGATAAAATGATCAGTTTTCGAATTGAAAACATTTTTTTTTTGTTATGCTGTTACACATCAGGTGAAAACTCTGCATGCCTGATCAGGTTCTTGAGGGTAATCCTATGGAAATGGTTGAAAGTAGACAATGATAAGTGACGACAGACGATCAGATTTCTTCTCATATTATTTATTGTCACAAAACAAACTTCTAAAGTTCCGCCAAAGCATAGATCATACTGTCTGCAGGTGAAATTCCTTCAGGTGCCTCATACACAGCCTTGAATGAAACACTCTGCATGTTCATTGTGCAATGATAACCAAGCAAATGTTAATAAACAGAAAAAAAATGTATTCTAAAACCATTTAGGGCAGTGGTTTATATACAGATGTTTTTGCCTGAAAAAAGTTTCACCTATTTTGCCGTAATTTTAAAAAGACCGTCAGCCGTGTATCACAGGATATGCATGTACTAACTTATTACTTCTGTTACAACTGTTCATCTGTTGTTCTGGTTATTTCACTGAAAGACATACATTTTGTGTTATCTCTAAAGGCTTTTGATTTGTAGTGTATTTAGCCATCTGCCATGTTTATGGAGACTCTCCATTCATTCCTGTAGGCATAACTATAATACCAAGCTTATTCCGACTATGACATCCTTATCCCCTACCCAGCCCTAACCCTAAGAATAAGTAACTAAGCAAAATACAAAACTTTTGGCATTTTTTAGTATTTTAATTGCACAGATTTTTTATCTATTTGAGTTTCCTTTGTGGGGACTGGAAAAATGATCCCTACAACATTAAAATAAGAGGTTTTTATCACACTGTGAGGACATTTGGTCACCACAATATAATATACATATGACCCACACACACACAGACACACATACACACACACAGAGCCAGGGGCCCAGTGGTGTGAAACTATAGTACTACACACTGCACCACCCTGTTATGATGAATGTTTTTCTTAGTTTGTCTGCTTGTTTGTATGTTTTGCAAACAGCCCACAAGATATAATTACTACAGAGATATTACTAATAAAAAACAAAAAAAAATGCTTGGATATCTTCCTAAAAAGATTTTTGTTTATCTTTCATTTCAATTCACTTCCTCATAGCTTTATTTTCCTCGGTTTGTAGCTTATGGCAGCTTATTGCAGCTGCTCCTGTTTTCGTTGCCTTTTCTCACAGAAGTCTCACAAAGTATTTAACCCGAATTCTTTATCAGGTACCACTATAAATGTGTCGATTAGCAAAACTTTACTTATAGGTGCACCGTGACAGACCCTAAACCCTTCCTGCGGGTTAAGTGCCCTGTTCTAGTCTCTATATATTAGCGTAATGGTGGAGCATCTTCAGCCTGCCCTGTAGATTACATCAGTATTTCAGCTGTAGTTCAGCCAAAGAAAGAGCCTTCTTGTCAGATACCCCAGAGCACATTAGGACCGCCCTGTAACTAGTGACAGCCACCCTATACACTATACAGAGTGTAAAACTGCTGGTGAAATAAGGCTGGTGAATTAAATTGATTTGGATCTTAGCTATTGCTAGGCTAGGACATCATCTCCCCCCCCCCCCCCCCCCCCCCCCCCCCCCACCCCCCACTTCATTTTATTAAAGGTATGAAGGTGGTGATTTAGTGGGTTATGATGGGGGATGGGTACCTCTTCGGAGCTGATGGCCATCTTAATACACTATGATAGCACCCAGCCCCCTCGCAGGAGCTATTCTGCTAGGCCGTGTAGCCCTGAGGAAAAAGCTGGACAGCAGGGCCTACATAGCTCAGCGTGTTCGTGGGAAATCCAATTATTCTTTTGAAGCTTTGAATTCAAAAGTGGATTCGGAAAGTCCTAAAGCAATTACGGGCTCCGCTGAAAAAACACGGGAGCTGGTTCGGAAAAGGCCGCTAGCTAAATGCCGTATTGTTTTTTTTTTTTTTCACCCCTTGCTCTTTAATACGTCCTCTATCCTCTTAACGCGGTGACCTAGACACTTACCCTGGAAATGCATTCGGTCTCCATCGACCGATTATTTATTTTAAATGCCTCAAGTGGGGAGGAAACCCGAAATTTTGACAGTGAAACTTAATGCATAAATTTATTTTTTTTTGCTATTTGCCATTTGAGGTCAAGCCAGTATTATCTAGCATTGCATCAAATGTACTTAAAAATAGTTATCTCATCTGAAGGTCAAGTTCATTCTGTTCTAACACACATCGGTGTGCATTTTAGGTGACGGGGACACCAGGCCCGATGGTTTGACACAGTCACCGCATGTCAGGCTATGTTCTGCCTATTACCATACGATGACCATTATTGTGACACTTAATGAGACAAATTTAGGAAAATTAAATTTCACTGCTATGGTTCCAGTTTCCAACAAGCCATAGCACATTAGGGGCAGCACTTAATGGTTTTAGAACATTATGAGGTATCAGTGGCACTCGTGTCTTTTATAGAAAGTGTTGCTAGGTGATATATTTTACCCGCATGAGCCCCCGCGCTGTGTACGAGTCACACTACTATTTAACCGTTGTGGGCTCTACCTGCAGAGAATTGCAAAGGACGCGTGCTAGCAGTTTTAGCGGCAAAGTCGATGAGCATCAATCTGCATCCCCCGTCCCAGCAAGACACCCAGTCATTCGCTGTGCTTTGATCGATGCCGCCGGCGTTAATTTGGGGCCTGCCATTAGGCAAAAGACAAAGATTTAATTTGAAATTAAGACACTTCTAATAGTTCTTAGTGTACCTGGAGACACCCAGAAAGCATAATTAAATATGCTCAGGTATTTGTGCCCCTGGCGCGGTACGCATGATGTCATCTTGGGGAATCTTGCCTTTTATTGTTTGAGTCCGTTCCTTCTCATTGGCTGTGTCATTTTTAACATTTTGTCATTGCAGATGATGGACGCTCCCTGTTGTTATGAACTTTAACGCCGTCGTTCAAAAATGCGCACAAGCAGGTGTGTGTCGCTTGCATTTGAAGAGGAGCGGATGAAATTAAGCAGCCCAGTAATTGTAAACCCTCATGAAAGCCTCACATTTGTTTCGTCCTTGAATTTGTTTAATTTATTTTGTTAATCTTCTCTTATACATACAATGGGCTAAAACTAGTGTTAATTGAAATAGTAAACTTTAATATAATAAGAAATGCTAGCCAGATATAATCAAACGTGTCCACATCCCTTCCCTTCTGCATAACTGCTCAGCCACTAGAGGGCAGCCTGGAGCCTACCGCAAGACACAGAGAGCACAAGGCTGGAGACACCCTGGACAGGACACAGATTGTGTCAAAAATCTACACATATCTGCAAATTCTATGCATGCACGCCTCTGCAATATTATATTAAAAAGCAATTTAAAATGCTAGCAAACCTGTGTAAATTCGGTTAATTTTTGATTAAAATGCCACGTGCAGCGTTAGAATACACATAGCTGATGCGGCTGAATTTATCACGATTGCCTGCTCAGTAATGTGGGAAGGGCAATAAACCATCCGGCGAACTTGACACATTATGCGAACCTGACACATTAGTCCCGAATCGCATTTGCCTATCTTTCTTCCGCGTATCCACCCCCCCCCACCCTTGCCTAAAAAAAAAAACCTTAAAAAAATGCATTTGTTACATCACACAATAAATCAACATGACAGATTTGAATTAAACACGATGGAATGAAGACACGGCCTCTTTCAGGCCCAGGTGTGTCTTTCTTTCCTATCTTGCTGTAATCTGTCTTAACATTGACATGAAAAGCTTGCTGCCAGACATTGGTTGATTGCATGTCATAAAGATCTCCTATACATTTATAAAGTACTCCTGCTCTGTGTCACCGGGCGCTGGACAGAGCGGCTTTACTTTGACTAAGCCCCTGAATACCAAGTTTTACAAAACAAGGGATCAGTAACTCTTGCAGACACACCCACTTCACATTGTTTTGAGTGAAATGTCTGAGAACAACTTTAACTGCTTGCATTTCTCTTTGTGAGCTTGCCATTTTTTTTTTTTTTGTCGTCGTAAAGGTTTCTCTTTCACATCTGTGTGTTTTCACACAGTTCAAGTGTTTGCCCTCACTTTACACATTGGCTGCTTTACAGGGCTACTAATATCACTGATCTATGTAAGGCCTCAATTTTCTACAGGGCATATTTAAAAAAAAAGTGATATTATATCTATACATTTCAATACGTTCCATACAAAAGATTTTCTGCATTTGTCTTTTTGTTTGAGTATACAGTTTGGCCTCACGATCTAACAATTGCATGTTTTATGAAAATATTAAGTATAATTCTTGGTTTGTTTTTTTTGTGATAATAACAGGTGCCCACGTCCGTTTTATGTCTGTGGCTAATTATCAGCAGCTAATAGTTCCCACGTAGTCGCGCAAGTTCTAACGAGGTCTTTAGCGCTGCGGTCCGCTAATTTTTAAGCATCAGATGGAAGCCGCAATTGCGTCGCTAATTCAGAAGTTTGCCATACAGGTCAAAGCAAAGGCAGCGCCGGACAGCCGCTACCGGCTCCCCCGCGGCTGCACATTGAGCAGGGTGCACTGACCGCTGTGAGAATCATAAACCTCTCAGTTTGATGATCAACTGAGCAGCAAATTAATTAATCATCATTTTATGCCTCATCAAGCGCTTTGCCGAGCCGCGCGACGGGGGCCATCCTAATTAACCAATGGCGAAGGCAATTGTTTTGTTTAGCTAGGTGAGCACTCCGCAAACAGGGGAGGGCTTGACAGGCTAATAAATATGTCATCCATCTGTGTCAGCTGCCGTAATGTCTCCCCACCTGTAAAGTGGCAGGGATCTCTGCTCACAGGGATGGGGAGTCACCTATAACCAAGGGGGTCAGAAACATGCTTCGCTGTGTCCACAGATAATCTGCTTCTCCAGCAAGATTTTCTCCGCTGCAGTTTTTTTTTTCCCAGCTTCTCCTACTGCTTCGCTCAGGTAGTCGGAGTGCAATAGGGTAGGATTCCGGTTCCTCAGCAAACTGAATAATAAGCCTTTTGAAAGCGAGCAGACAGGAGGTGTAGACCATGAGTATGTGCGCTAGGATCACTAAATGACTAAATGTAGTGGGGGCAGAGTTCAAGCGACTAATACCCTCCCAACGATTATGTCACCCGATGCCTCATTCAGATAACTGTCAGCTTTCTTACTGTAAATGACTACAAAGACATAGACGAACATGCTGTCATTCATGCATCAGAATATGTCTGATTTTAAATTTAGAATATGACATCGATGACATCCTGTAAGTCATGTAAAAGAATTTCCTTCAGAAAAGCTGCTCCCAAATGACTAATTCAGCAACACTAGTAGCAAAATAGAAAGAATGCATTTTAATATGCCTAGCCTGTTTTGTCATACAATAATTACACTTCAAAATACTTTACACTCCAAATTATCACTTATTACACTTGACATGCTGGATGCTGATAGCACTGGACATTGTGCTATTCTGTTCAAAGGGCAACTCAAAGTAAACTAAGTAGGAATGTGAACCAAGTCCTTTTCACAGAAGTAGATCAGTGTGACTCTTGGCTAATCAACTCAATGGGACGCTGGAGGGGAGGAGTCTGTCTGCGGACCTGAGGAGGAAAAACAGTAAGAAGTATAACGAGGGGGAAACAAGGAGTTAAAAAAGAAAGAGAATCCGGTGTGACCCTCTCTTGCACCATTAATATCCGTACAAATTAGAAATGGGAATATATGACAAAAAAAGAAACAGATCACCTTCCCCCTTTAGCCGGTCCTAAGAGTCTTTTAGAACTGGCAAAAAAAAAAAAACATTTACGAGCCGTAACACTGTCAGTACAAATTGTTCTGCCCATGACAGAAAAATGACATTCTGTACTTCATCCAGAAGGGTCCCGGAGCCATGCTTGAGGCTGGCAGGGAGAAGCAGATGCTGGGGCCTGATGTGAGACCGGCTTGCTTGCTTCTCCAAAGAGCCTGGGGGTAGCACCAACAATCACATGCACTGGGAGATTCAGGCTGTAGCCTAACCTTGCCTGCCGTCCTACTATGGTATGCACTTTGCCATAAATATAAATGTCAATCTTTATCAAATGTGGCACACTGGACATCTAATTCTAGTGATGTGTAGCATGTAATTCAAGCCATGTATAATCTTATTTTAGTTGTATATAGTATATATAGTTTTTTGTATTATTTGCTTAGTGAAAAGTCTATATATTTTAATATAAAAGTATATATTTTTTTATTACAAAGAGTCTGAAATCCCTACATGAATGCACCCCCTGAGTACACTCCCTTGTTAATTGTACTGAATAAAATAACAGTTTCCTTCTGGAAGACCATCCGTGGGAAAGCTAATGGAGGAGCTCTGGAGAACCGCAACATGCTAATATTAGCATATTAGCATTTCTACAGATAATCATTCAGAATAATTCATTAGTGATTGGAATAATTCATTTATATGTTGGAGTTCATGTGACCACTTTGGATATGGTGATGGTGATAAGTGCATTAAGCCTGTCTTTTACAAAAATAAATGAATTTCGACTTTCGAATTCGTCAGAATATATAACGCAAGAAATATAGATAGATAGATAGATAGATATATAGATAGACAGATAGATAGATAGATAGATAGATAGATAGATAGATAGATAGATAAAAGAATGCATGGTACTTTCTGGTATGTTCTATGGGATAATCTAAGTGGTAGTAAGGATATCAGTGAAAGAGCTTTATAAGTATTAGAGGGCCACGCTTTCCTATATGACACATGCAGGTATATATGCAAATTAAGAATCGCAGTTAATTCACATCCATTTCACATCTGAGTTAATTCACATCCATTTCTCCAATTCACATCTGAGGAAATATTTGGAACCCATTTTCATTACATGCAATATTTATTACCCATTCACTAAAAATAATGATCTAGGTTGTTCATGATCAGTTCACCTTTAAACTGATAATCCTGGGCAGGGTTAGTGGTGAATACATTATTATTATCGTTGTTGTTGTTATAATTATTATTGCATTTATAACAATAGATAGTGTATAAAATGTCTTGCATCGTGTATAGTGTGTGTATGTATAGACTATTTAGCAACTGCAAAATAATCTGACTGTCTGTGTCATAACAATTGACCCCACTATTTCCCTTCAGGGACCACCCATTTGAAGGGTCAAAGAGCAGATTGGTCCCCTCACACATCAATCACTGGTCTCCTCTTTTAAAAACGGTTGGTGGGGGAGGGGGGGTTGGAGCTTGGGGCTTGGAACTATTCCCCTGACACACAGAGCATTGTGGTTACTGTGTCTGTGCGCAGGGACGAATGTCCCCCAAGGCACATGATAAGGAGCAGTGCTTTTGAAGGCCCCAAATAAGGCAGCCGGTCCAGCTGAGCCCTCTGCCTGCATGCTCTGTCATGAGGAGATTCTCTCTGCGTGACAATGGCACAGCAGGAAAGGGCTCTGCTTATCACATTATTGTTTTTACCGCCGGACAATGTGCTATCAAATATCAAAAGGAAAATACAGTGGACCCTAGGTTTGTATAGAGCCAAAGGATTTCTACATGCACACATACTAATAGTACTAATATATTTCTACTTTTTTAATTATACCTTAATTTACTTTAATTGAAATGTTAAAACTATACTGTGGTTTAAGTAGAAGCTACAGGTATGTCATCATGTTTTTTCTTCTTCCTTCCGGATCAGGGGTTGGTCATTGGTTCAAATGGCACCCTGCAGGTATGGAGCTCTTTGACTGGTTAGATGTGGTTGCTGTTTGGTTTTCTCTGATTCAAGACAGTGGACACTAAGTGCCTATGTACAGGTGGCCTGCTTCAGGTTTGACAGACATACCCATACATCCATCCATCCATCCAAATTGTTAATCAGCAGATGGCTCAAGGCTGGAGTACACCCTGGACATTGCAGACCACTAACCTAATTTCTTGATTCCAGTTAGCTAAACTGGGTGCCTTTAGACTATACTTGGAGGACATCTAAGTGACCCGGAAAGAATATGCACATTCTGAAATCCACACTGTTTTCTGAGTCATATTTTGCCTCCAAATATGTAAATTCATTTTATTTTACTGATTCACATTCAAATTAGCTAGAATAAGCTTAGTACATAAGATATTATAATAGGGAACCATTGCACTAAGAGTGTGCCTTTAGTACAGTTGCAAAAGAGTTTTGGAAAAGAAGTTTTTTTTTTGGAAAAACGTTTTCTTATTGTCTGGCATATAGGTTTACTCTTGTTCTGTAACTTATTCTGTTAACTTGTTCTGTTGAATTAAATATTTAACTACCGCCCAGACTTAGGACCGGCTCTCTGACCAATCGGTATTGTGCACTGTATGCGACTTAACATCTAGCATCTCATCTTGCATCACCCTCTCAGTCTCAGTCTCAGTCTCGCCCCCGCAGTCAGTCAGTATTCACTACATTAACATCCGGGGTTACCTGAATTTACAGTAAGCAAAACTAACGTAAGTATTAGAGCTAATTTCCTCTTTTCGGTTTATTACAGTACAGATGATCCCCGACTTACGATGGTTCAATTTACAATTTTTCGATCTTATGATGACTATAGCGATTTGACACAATTGTAACAATATTGTAGCGCAGGGCAAACCGAGGCATCACTACATCACCCTACTCAAGTGCCCTTTTCTCGCCAGCGATCAGTTGTCTCGGTGTTAGAGCACGTGTTTTTAAATTATTAACAAATTATAATATAGTACCCCATACTGATCACCATTCTTTAAGACTCCTGGCTAGGCTAGGCTAGGCTATGTCTCGAATATGTCTTGATATTTTCAAGTTACGATTGGATCATCGGAATACACCTCCATTTTAAGTCGGGGACTACCTGTATGCACTACACTGCTGTATAAACAATTACAAATATACTGAAAATATTATAAATGGTGCAAAGATGAGATTAAAACAATATGTAAAGGTGGTTGACACAAACCCACTACCAGTACCAGAGGTTTTTTTTATAAATGCTGTTTTATAAATGAGACCCCAGGTCATGAGTAGACCAGTGGGGTCTACTGCAAACCACTGGGACAGTGGTTATCAACTCCATAAGTTGACTCTAGGTTTGTGTGTGCATGCGTTTACATAAAATAAATATATAAAAATATATTTATGGTGAAAGGGTGGACATATGCCTGTTTTAATCTGAAAGTCTACACTTGAACCTGCTCTCAGCATGCAGTGTAAATTACCATGACAGTATGCCCCATTTAAAACTAAGCTATGATTTGTAGTACCCAAAACTCAGAAGTCAGCCTCAAGGAACTTCACTAAGCCACTAAACTCGCTTAGCTGCACACACCTCTGGACTAAAGCTGAATTACATTTACAAGTTAATTTCTGGTGCCTGTGACAGGGGTCTGGTGATGGTGCCCTCACAGGGTCTGGAGGACAAACAGCCACAAGTTGAAAGCATATGGATCAGTATGACTCTGAGGAGCTGCTTGCAGTCAAGCAGCCTTCGACAGAGAGACTGTGTGTATATCTGTAGTCACTCTTACAGATAATAAGATGCTGAGGCCCCATCGAATAGTTGAGAGGTCAGTGGGAACGTGATATGGGACTAAGCCTGCTATGGAAGTACCAGTGGGAAGAGATGAGTTCAAGGCCTGGATTTGGAGTAGTGCAAAGTAAAGGATTTTCACTGCAGCACCGCTTACCAACATTTTCCCTTAGTATTCTTCATTAATCCCTACTACAGATCAGCAAAGAGTACCCCCACCCCCACCCCCAACCATCTTTTGAAAACACCCCAGAACAGTCTTTCCCAATCCGTTCCTCAGGCACCCCCAGAAAGTCCATGTTTTTGCTCCGTCCCAGCTCCCTGTAAGACCATCAACATTTTGCTCCCTCCCAGCTCCCGGTACAACTGTCTGGGGATCTCAGAGGACCGGGTTGCAAAATACTGTTCTAGGGCATCTAGAGGAGCATGACACCTGTCCATCATCAGGCCAACGAGCAGTATGAATGCCCTTCACAACTACATGCATTCCCTGACACCTTCACACAAAAAACAACAGGCCAGGACTCCTTCTTCCTCACCTAACTTAAGCTTACAGCACCTGTTTCCCAGTGGGAGTCTGAGGACATAACCCTGTAGAACTAGAGGCATGGGGGAGCCTGGGGGGGTCACTGCTACTTGACTTACATTGGCCGGTACAAAGTAGTATGAATTTCACAGAGTCCCTCCTTAATATGGAATCCACTCATTTCCATTGCAATGGAACATGATACATTTGGAGATATCGTGTGCCTGATACTTTACCGGATATCTAGATGCCTGTTTTGCAGCATTCTATTGAGGATAGTGTATCTGGCAATGCGGAACAATCAGATACCACTTAGAAGTAGGTTTATTTGTGCTATTATTATGAATGACAGATTTACAAGACACAAGTGAGAACAACCCCTCCCATATCCTATTTTTGTTTCAGTTGTAGCCTCAAGAATTTTCTCAAAATTTCCTGTGAAATGTATCTGTGCCATCTGGTCTTATCTTTCCATCAAATATCCTACGGAGACTTGAAGGTGAGAGGTTATCATGTGAAAAGTATGAAGCCGTGTTAGACACAATCAAGCTATCCTAATACCCTCAGCAGTGATTTGTCAAAATGAATTGTGGTCAAGAATGCTCTTAATAACTCTAGACGAAAGTCATCGTGTCTCACAAAGACTTTTCCCTTTCTTCACGATAACGCTGGTCTGAATTCCCCCCAAGGCACATCTTGGCAGTATGGACCAGGTGCTCCTCTGATTTGCCATGCAATTTACCACAGTTTAATCAACCTGTTCTTGGATTAACTCAGTCCAAGTAGACTGGCTTTCTATCTCGTCTCGTAATGGGACATAAACAGCCAATGGATTTAGAGGAAGTCAATTCTGAGCAGTATGTTTAACTATGTACCATTTTCATTTGCTGTGACACTCCTGAACCTTAATCTTCATATGTGGTGTTGGATATTTAAAATGATTTGAGTTGTGACCAAAAGTTACAAAGAGGTTAAACACCAAGAGGAGGAATTCTAGGACACTGCTGAATTGTTTCATTACAGATGGTGTAACATTGCAATACACCCCAAGGGCTCATACCACACCCTATATTCCTGTAAAAGCCTTTCTACACCTTCACACCAAACAAAATGTTCTGGAAGCTTGTAAATTAATCTTATTTGCTATCTGTTTGTGTATTCCACTTCACTTTGCTGGAAACATCATGCTGTACTAATCGTAAGAGAGACACTGAACCTGAATTGATTAAGTAATCAAATGATTACATCGAAGCTGAAAATTAATATTCATTTACATCGAGCCCGGCTCCACGGGGAGGGGGGGCAGGCCCAATCACAAGGCTGGCCCACCCAGCCAAGAGGGGAAAGTTTTTTTTTTTATATGTAATTGCCCCCCCAAAAATCTTCCTGGCCCGCCCTGCTACCCAGAGCTGAAGCCGAGCCTGATTTACATGCATATCTTAACTCCTTTTATTGAACAAATTCAATATGCTTAGGCTGAGTGTATTTTAGGCAATTTGTGTATGAAAATAAAACAAAAACATTTTAAAATATTTTATAGGTCATAAAACATAAACAGGATATCACCCCCAGAACCAGAAATTCAGGCGAATCCACCAAAACCAGTAGGGGACTGAGAATTACTACCTAGGTGTTCCTGTATTGTAAAAGGAAACTTAGTCAAATCTGAAAGACTTTATTGATGGGACCAAAAAAAGGCGTAAAATAAAAAAAAAGATATAAATGGTTATCATGTTGTGGCACTGCTTTTGATATCATTGTTCTATGATATAATTGCTTTGTTTTTGTTTCTCAATCACATCACAATCATTACATTAAAAAAAATTCAACAAACAAAAAAATAATGACAAAAGAAGTGGAAGGTGGCGAAGGGGAATCCAGTCCAATTCCGTGCTATTGTGATTTGGCAGGCGGGCGAGACGGAGCAGCCAGCATTTCCTCGTCAGCATTTCCCTCGCTGACTCTGCTGTGCAGTCGGTGGCATGTTGTCTTCCTGGTTGGTTAAGCCAATTTGAGGTTGCAAAATATTCTGTTCTTTTAATATGTCAGGTGAGTGTCTTGATGCACGGCTGAACAGCTGAACATTCACGGTGCGTGAGCCATGAAGGTAAACAGTAACAGAGTAAATTTCACTTTTTTGTTCCCTGTAATTTTTTTTGTGATTCTAACTCCAGTGTGTGAGAAATTCACGTTTGCTGTTGAGCAGGGGCTTTCTACCTGGGGCCCACAACCCCTCCCCCCAAGGGGCAGATATGTATCATACACTTGATGAACCGCCAGAATAATCATGAAAAATATTCTAGGGGGAATCCCTCGCTGCTTGGAGCTATACATTATAAACGGGGTCCTTAGTTGGATCCTTAGTTAAAAACCCCTGCTCTAGGGTACAACAGTAGGATCACTCTTAGGACATGCAAACCTTTTGCTTAGAAGTCATGTTGAGTTTGTTAAATTCTGTCTTATTCCCAGGTGAATTCTTAAGTGTCGTTTCTCATATAATGTGTGTCTGTCGCAAGAAAGACGGAGAGCTGTGTCACATATGGGTTCTCCTGAAATATTGAATCTTGTTTTAGCATTTAGCATTTTTGGCTGTTACTACTCATACAATGTGTGTGTTGCAGTATAGATGCATCGATGTATTTATGTGTTTCACTGAAATGTTTATCCTCATATTTAGCATTTAGGTGTGCAGCATACCGATCGTTATCCTAAGATGCATTGTGTAAATATACATCTAAAGTATGCGTGTCTCAGACTGCTTCATAGCTTGACATCAAAGCCCTCACTGGGCCTGTGAAGGAAGCCTGGTGAACAAGGACAAGGGCCAGTAAGTGGCAGCGAGATGCCTAATGCACCCCCCCGGACACACTTTGGCTACTTAACACTCCATGTTACCACCGAGCGCCTGCGGATGCTGCAAACTAATTCCCAGCCTGGGTGGAGGTTGGAGGGCTTTGCCGTGGAGATGCGACTTAAAGGAGAGGATTTAACAGCTATTTCGAGTCCTGCATCTGCACGGCACTTAAATGTTTCAGAGCCCAGATATGGCCGGCACGCCACCGCTGGATTGGTGTAGTTTCTTACAGGGTGCTCCTAGTTTATGCATTTAATTGTTAGTTTATTAAGAATGCTTCTGCACTGAACATCTACTTAGGATATGACATGTCTTTATTAAAAATCTGTTTTTTTTTATAAAAAAAAAAAGGATTAAACCAAAAAGAATGAATGTAACATCTGTAATTGTATACGTGTTAACACATCAGTGAAATATGAGCCTATGCCATAGTACAATATGAATTAATGGCACAAAATCCACAGTAAAATAAGGCTTATTTTCTTCCTTGTAGAGACGTGTCTGAGTATACTTGACCAACCTGCAGTTAATGGGGCATTTAAGTGTAATGACACTGAAATACTAAAGAATGAGGAAAAAATAAGGTGACATATTTCTTTGTTACAGTAAAATGATCTACTGAATAATTGGTGACAAGCCAGTGTTCTTTGTGGATTCTAAAGATATCCTTCTGGTGCATGGCACATGTTAATCCTCGTACACCTAACATCACATGTCACATGTTACTCAAGGCAACAATACTACTGCTATTACAACCACTAGTACTACTCTTGTTATTATTATCATTATTACTAGTAGTATAGCAGAAGAAGTAGTAGTAGTAGTAGTAGTATAGTAGCAGTAGTAGTAGTAGTAGTAGTAGTAGTAGTAGTAGTAGTAGTAGTAGTAGTACAGCCGTCCACCATTTGATTCAGATAAAATTGGTCTTTTTTGAAAATGGGGCATGAGGGGTGAGTAGGGGCTTTCTTTAAGGATGGAAGCTAGGTACCAAATACTTTGGATGTAATGTTTCTCACACTCTGCACAAAAGGACAGTAAACCCTGCACTTAATTTTCATAGTTGTGCCGCAATTCAGCACGAAGAAAACAAGGCAAGGACAATGATGTTTTGTGACTTACATATGTCAGCGTTGTCAGGCAGCTTTTGGAAGGCGCGCTAATTAATTATATTCTGCTTTATTTATTTCGCTGAAAGGAGAGTTGTGCCGAATTCCTCTCCTTGTCAAAATGCACAAGAAGAAAAGCCGGCAGGTTTGTCATCTTGCCAGCGATGCATTATAATGCCGTAACTGTCTGCTTGACAAAGCTGTCTTTGGAATGTTAGGGTGGCTATACAGCTGGAGGAATTAAGGTGAAATAGAAATCACACCTAAATTAATATCACGGCTCATAATACATTTCTAATACTGAGTAAGACACCTGCATTATATGACCTCGCTTGCTAATTAGAACATTACAACACCGAGAGCAAAAAATAAACCTGATTGAAGTTTATTGGCACACCAGCTCACTCCCCTGCACCGGCTACGTCTGAAATGTTTGCTCCTGGCAAAACAAAGCAGTACCTGCTACCTTTCCAACAACAAAGGCGGGTAAAGAGATTGCAGTCAGGTGATGTCACTCAGATAAAATTGTACTGACAAGCTTTTAATTAAAGTTTTCCCACACATATTTCTTCTTGTCCCCTGGAGCTATTACTCATTATGTGAGGCACCAATAGTAAGTAAAATGGAAGTGTTTTATTTTCACTTGCTGCTGACAGTAACAGGACACTTTGTTATACAATCTGTTTATCTTCTTTGCTGGTGCTATCTGGCTTTTGGAAAACAGCCATATACGCCGAACTCTTCATGGCGATAATTGAACACATCTGGTGTTAAAGGTGTTTTAAGGAGCAGGGAAGTCTTAAAAGAAGATTATCTGGGGCTGTGCTGACTGCAGATTGGGCCTGACTGGCGTGTCCGGACAGGTGCATGGGGCTGCGGCCAAGAGCAGCTCAGCTACAAATATTAGAATGCAAGGAATAATTCCAGACAATCCAGCTTTAGCCACTGGCATTCAGTAAAAGGTATGATGAAATAAGATCTGGCTTAAAAAAATGAACAGCGATCCTTATAATATAAAAAAGGATGGCCATTTCTGAGGGTGAACCTGAAGAGTTGCATAGTATTGACCGTAACTTCCAGAATTTTCAATTTAAATAAATAAATGTATTAAACATATAAATAGACATTACTAGCACACAAGTGGTTAGCACTGTTGTCTCACACCTCTGGGGCCAGGGTTCAAGTTTCTGCCCAGGTTCCATGTGTGTGGAGTTTGCATGTTCTCCCCGTGTCGATGTGGGGCTTCCTCCTGGTACTCCAGTTTCCCCCCACAGCCCAAAAATGTGCTGAGGCTAATTGGAGTTGCCAAATTGCCCTTAGGTGTGTATGTGTGAGTGTGCCCTGTGATGGGCTGGGCCACGTCCTGGGTCGTTCCCAGCTTCATGGCCATGGATACTAGCACGCATGCCCAATGTGAGTGTGGGCTATGTACTCATAAATTATTTTTCGCCCAGTCTAGAGTGCAGCATAGAAACATTTCTATGTTTTTGCTCATGGTTGCCACTTGCCGTCATTTATCTTAGCCGGACGAGGGTGCATAGCTTTGATGTGTTGATGGCATATTAGCAGTAGATGACTGTACATCATTTTTTGTCTCTGCAAAGGAGAATCTGTTGTTCAAACCTGTGCATGCAAAATCCCAGAAATTTGTCACAAGCCAAAGTGCTCAGATGCTCATAAGAGATGAGGTGGCCCATTGTTGTTGGCATCAAATGGATTCTGTTAAATGCTTTAAGAGACCTCCATCTATTAATTTTCTATACCAACTTGTCCTATACAAGTTCACTGGCTTCCAGAGCCTATGTCAGAAGCTAGGGGCACAATCAAGGCAGCGGATGGGGGTGCCAACCCATCACAAGGCAGACATGCCATGCACAAACACACCTGAAGACAGTGCGTTATTTCCAATTAACCTCAGCACGTTTTTGGACTGTGGAAACAAAGGGGGAATGTGCATAATTCCGACACGGAGCCAGGGTGGAGACTCAGACCCCATGGCAGCAGTGTGATTCAGTGGTGCTAACCATGCTAACCATGATACCTCCATGTCACCTTCCGTAATCTAAACCATACAGACATATTCAGCTAGTGACTACACCTTAACAGTGAGGCTCCATTGGGTGGGGTGGCGGGGTTGGGGGGGGGGGGGAGCATGTCTA
>JAODKL010000135.1:3814150-3825979 GCA_026780765.1 Petrocephalus schoutedeni
AGTGAGGTGCAAGGATCATATACTGTAGGTAGCAATCTATATATGAGTGAGGTGCAAGGATCATATACTGTAGGTAGTAATCTATATATGAGTGAGGTGCAAGGATCATATACTGTAGGTAGCAATCTATATATGAGTAAGGTGCAAGGACCATATGCTGTAGGTAGTAATCTATGTATGAGTAAGGTGCAAGGACCATATGCTGTAGGTAGTAATCTATGTATGAGTAAGGTGCTGTTTGTTTTATTTTATTATTGTATATTTCTTTATACCTACCAGGAGTCTGGTAGAGTTCATACTGAAATGGTCTTTCTTTGGTAATGATAGATATGTTTGTAGTCAGTATGTTTGTAATGTGCCCTTTTGCCTCACATGTGCGTTGCTTTAGCCAAAATCGTTGGCTAAATGAAACTAAAAAGCAAAATAAGTGCCTTGTTAAAAACCGATGAGCTTGGGTGAGATTATGGGCCACTCAGTAATTGGCATGTCAGATTGTTACTGTAATGGTTTTACCTGAAAGTTGAGGCCTAGTTTTGCATTTGGACTGTGAGAAGAATGAGAAATTGACCATGATTATTTTTCTGGATTGCCAGACTTTAAAATAGGACAGTACTATCATGTGCACGCCTCAACGTCATATGCTTCCAATTTACAAGTACAGATCAAGAGTTGAGTTGTGGCTCAGAGACAAGTCTTCTTTTTATTTACGTCTTATTTTAGATGTTTCTTTTCGCCTGGATCCTGTTTAGGTACTCCACAAGTACCCAGCCAGATGTCTCTAAGTTTCCTGTGTTATAACAGGCTACCATTTGCATTACACAATGTAACTTCTTTATAAGCACTGTACAGTTAACTAATCTAATCTTCAGTATCATTTCCATATAGAATTTCTTTATGTCTCTGTCTGTTGGCATTTTATAAAAAAGTAATAATATTATTAACAATAATAACAATAATAATAATAATACAGAGATTTTACAGTGGACTATGTTAAGTTAAATGATATGGTGAAAGAGCATTTGTACTATTTATTTTGATAAACTAATATTTGTACTATGTAGTGATGCATAAGTTGCATTGTTTTACATTCAGTAGTATGATATTTTTTTTCTGTTAATCTGCTATGTTGCCAAACTACTCCAGGAAGTGGTACACTGAAGTGGAGTAAACTTTCTGTGGCAAACGGATGATGCTGTGCATGAGGGCACCGTCTTCTGGGGGGGAACCAACATAGCAACCCCCGCCCCCCCCCACAAGCTTCACTGTCGACACTCACCACCCCCCCACAGAAAGCTTACCAGGTGCACCAGATGTGCTTCGACCAGCACGGCCTGCTCATCTCAGCAGATCCACCTGTTGCGGCCTCCTTCTCAAAATGTAGCAGCGTCCAATTGGCTGAGTTATGTTCCAAACTGCAGCAAGGATGTCAGCTTTGTGGATGGCATGGCTAATCTGTGTCTCTGCACTGCCCATTGTGTGCGAATGTGTGTGTGTGTTGTCCTGTATATGTTACATTGCGGGGACTGAATGTCCCCACGATGTGATAAAAGCCTGTTACTTGTGAAGGACAGGGGACCATTGTTTTGGTCTCCATAATGGGCAACTTAGTTGCCCATTTAAAAATCTGTGACTGCAATAAAAAATTCTAAAAGCCTTGTATTTTGCTTGGTTACTTGTGGTTAAAGCTAGGGCTGGGTAGGGGTTATGGTTATTATGGATTAGGGTTTAGTCCACAGAGATGAATCCCCACAAAGATACTGTATCCCCCCCACCCCCCCAACCTGGCCCAGGATCGCTGATTAGAAAGGAAAATGGATGGATGGACAAAAACAGTGCATCTTTGAGGGGAGGTCACTGTTTTTCCTCAAAAAAATGTTTAGAAGGGATGACCCAAGGATTAAATCATCTAATCATAAGCACCCTTTCCTTATATGCACACCAAAGATATTTATGATTATATTTAATGTCTACAGTACACAATGCCTTTTCTCTGTCTTGTCTCTCAGCCTTTTTCCCAAAGTCTGGAGCTAGGCAGCTGTGCATTTCACTCCACATTGCACTCAATATAATTGTGCAAGTTAAAAATAAAACTCTGGAAACTATAATCAAAGAGCATAAGCCAGTGACATGAGTGAGCGAGGCTAACAACTAGAGGCTGGTATATCTTCCTCAGCTCAGCTCTCTGTAAAAAAAGTGACCCCTGCAACTGGAGATATTCCACTGAGAATAGACTATGTATATATACCTGTTCCTGTTCTTTTGTTCTCATCAGACAGGGTTGTAAAACAGTTTTGTTTTCCCCAGACATCCTCATATCTGCAGCCCCTGCTCACTTTCTTCACACATTGTAGGTCACGGAAGAAATTTAAGGAAAGCGTGCGGGGCGTTACTCGATCCCCGCCGACTACCGGAATCCTGCGGGGGCCTGACGGGCCCCTTCCCAATGCCGGAAGGCAGCAGGTGCACTTCAGCAGCACATATGTACATTTCTGAGCACTAGGAGTTATGTCTTAGACTTCCCTGGTAGCGTGAGCCATAGGCCTGCACTTAGCAAGACTGCATTTGCTGCTGAGCCAGGTGGGAATCCCTCTAAACCGTGTCATGTAAAATAAGCAATGCTGATGAGCGCCCCACCAGCTGGGACTGTATTACAAAAGCTCGGTAAGTCAGGATGCTGTGCCTGAGAATGGATGGTCGCTGGTTCAAATCCCAGTGTGGGCAGCATGATGTCACTATCAGGCCCCTGAGTGAGGCCCTTAACCCCCAATTGCTTCAGGGGCTGGTTGACTCTGCTTTCTCGAAAAATGTGTATCACTTTGGGCAAAAGCATTTGCTAAATAAATTTAAGGCACAACAACAGGCTGCCATATTTCAGATAAAAAAGAAACATTTCCAAAATGACTCATTGTGTTAATGAGACCTTGCAGTTAAGGTTAGAGATCTTGGGATTTGTAGTTCGTCATACTGGGCAGAGTGCGGTGATCAAACTTGCCTTGTCAAGTTCCATGACAACTCGATTTAATCGTGTAAAGTTCTGTGTAAGCAAACCATTCAAAACTTCAAAGGGTCAAGGATCCCCCTCGGATTTGGGTCTGGGATTCTAATCTTAGCGTCGAATTTGTGCTATATTTTGTCCCAGAAGCAGGCATCGGCAGACTCTCTGAGGCAGCGATAGCCGGGTAATGTGGCACTTATCCCCTCAGAGAGTATTGCCTTCACGAGACTACAGGCTACTACTCAAGGGAAGGTAGATACAGACTTCGACTAAAGAAAGCCAGCAAAGAATCACTAAAGAAATTTGAGCTGATGACTTTGTAACAGACTTCAGGAAGAGGTATAGCAAGTGAGAGATGTTATCATCAGAACATGCCCTTTAAAATTCAGGCCTTATTTTCCCGGATCCTCACTCACTTGCAGCTGAAGCAAGCCCACATTAACATTCCATTCAGGGTTGCTAAAGAGAATCTTAATTAATCCCGATACTCCTGTGCATGTACTTTATTCATTGTGTTTCTTAACTAATGGCTGCTGTCAGGAGTTCTTTCTCTCTCTCTCTTTCTCTCTCTCTCTCTGCGTTCTTTAGAGGATATCATGTTCGCCTGCAAAACATGACAGAAATGTTACGTGCAATGAAAAAAAAGGATCTTAGGTAGAGAATAAACAGAAAGTTGGTCTGACTTCAGTCAAGTCTAATGGCACGGAACAGTTTACAGCACTAATGAGCAGGTCTACACTGTTCCCCAGCAGAACATTATACCATCAACAAGTAACACGTTTCCGTGATCAACCAAATCCAAATTCCTTGTCGAATGATTGCATCACAATATATACCCATGAAGGTGGGAATGTATGGTGAGAAACTTCAATAATATGTAATCTTTACAATAACAGGTACAATTTTGTAATTTTTTTCATATATTGTTATGCCATTATACTTACTTCAGTGTTGGTTTAAAATAAGCCTAAAAACCATTTAATTTTATTTGGATAATCAATAAAGATGTAAATAACACCTGCGAATTTCACCAGCTTTGATACCCATTATGACACTACCCTTACCTATGTAGGCTTCAGGCTATCTATCCATCCATCCATCCATCCACCCATCTATCTATCACCTGGTCATATACCTGTTTTCCTTAAAGTGCACATATCGTCCATTGTACACTATCACTGAACAATATTAAAGTGTATACTATACATATATACAGGCAGGTCATGTGAACATTGTAAGGGGCGGGCGCTGCTTCAGCTACGCTCTCGTTAAAATTTCTTCACGTCTGCAAGCTTAGCGCATACGAATTTGCCCTATTTCACTTCCTACTTCTCCCGCCTTTCAACTCGTTTGTGCAATTTCATCGGCGTCTATATTTCGCTTCTTTTCGGTAAGACGCCAGATACAGGAACCAAAAACGAGAATACGGGAATATTTGTTGTATCTGCCAAACGTGACCCTCTAACTACCCCGAAAAATCTTAATGACCCTATTTGGATTCTGGTTTTAACAAACGTCATAGGTGGAAATCGTTTTTGTCTGCTCGCCGTCCTTGATCATCGGGAAGAGCGAATATGTCTTCTGGCACATTTATGGGGGGCTCTACCTTGGGTTTACTTTGAAAAATCCTCGCTGCTTTGATGTGTTTTATTAAACCCATCTGTACTCGATTTGTTCGTAATTTTTCCCTTTTTTGCACAATCATTATTTACGATCAAACTTAAGTTGTAAAACCAAATAAGAGAAAATAAATGTTACAAGAAGCAAAACCCAAATGCGATGTGTTTACAAACGTGATAAGTATTTACTGGACGACTCAATTACGTGTTACTTAATTCGTTAATTGTTTTTCTGATGAAACAGAACATTATGGATACATACAACCACACAAACAATATATTTATTATTTGAATTTAAAATGACATGATAAAATATGACAACATTTGACGAAACAGACTAGCATCTAGAGAAAATGTTGCTAGGGTTGATAAATCCATCTGTTAAATCTTTTATCCTCTTCATCCTCATCCAGGTCAAAATGAAGTATTTCGATTTTCAATAAATGTATTACCACAGGCGTTTGACAATTTAAGTTTTGTAAAGGTGAAATATTGCGTGTTACCACCTTTTTAAAGAATACGCAATCTAAATTTCGATTTTGTAAAAATAATAAGAATAATAATAATAATGCATAAACTCTAGACCAAACGATACTAAAACCAACTGAAATAACTTTGTTTCTTGTGACTTTCTAGGGTTACCTAGAACATCAGCATGCATTACGCTAAGGTTATAGGGGGTGTGAAATGTTGAGTAAGTTAAGAATGAAGACATTATTTGTATAATTTAACTTATTTTTAAATCAAATTTATCATTTAATGAAATATGATCTAGGGCGTGAATATGGTAACAAAACATCGAGTGCACACTGGGGCAATTTCGGAAATGCTGGCGTTAGACGTGGCACTGAGCACATGCGGTCGGTGGGCGCATCGCGTGAGAAAAGCGGTGTGAGTGTATTTGCCCAGAACCACATTGTGGCAGAAATCTAGCTATTATGCCATATTCAACCTGCATGCATTCTGTGCTCCACACCTTTCGCGCTCAGCTTTTGTTTGTTATACGCTGGTCTTCAGTTTCACCGGCCTCTGCTTCCAATCAAAAAAAGGTGGGTGAAGTTCTTTTCATGTTTTCAAAGGCAGCGGGTGAGCTGTTTTACAGAAACAATAACACTTTTTATTGAGAACAAATGTTGACATTTGAAGAAAGCAGAGAAAAAGGCACAGTCCGTGGGTAACCTAAAGTGAAAAGCGCCCCTGGTTGTTTGACAACAGGAGTAGGTCCCTACGGACCCCACCTGGGATTAAAGCTTAAATTGCAATAAATCAGCTCTAATGAAACCTTTCGGAATCACGATGGGACTGTTTGTCTTTTCCCGCAAAACGGTCAAATACGGAGAAGTTAGTGCTTTGAGAAGAAGTTTAAGGGCGCCGAATGCCCCGGGGGCAACTTAGTATTAATTTAGCACATTACTTAAACAAACTGAATTCAATATAGGCCATTCCCTTAAAACTCTTTTTCTAGAAATGTTATTCTACTTAACCACTTATGTCCAATTTATAATCAATCTCATCTGTAGCAGCAAAAAAGTTCACCCACATTTTATATTATGCCTTACGTTTTGACAAGGCACGGAAAAATTAATTATTGCATAATGTTATAAGTCAAAAACGCGGGTATATCTGTATTTATTAAAATAATAATATGAGTGTAATATTAATTATTCCGAAGCAACATTTAAAATAGATTGACCCACTTCTTATTGGTGTTGTGAGGTCCGAATTTGTTTGGCGCCTTGTTTAATACACCAATGACAAAACAATGACAATAGATAATTACGATTCTAAAGAAGGTCAACGACATTGTTAATTGTACATTAATATTTGGTGATATATCCAGAAGGGTCAAGTAAAACTCAAAGCTTTAGAAAATCCATCCTTAGATATCTGTATTCATGTGACATTTGGTTTAAAAAGTTGCTCATGACGAAAGCCGAGTGTTTATTCAGCTCTAAACTTATGGTGTGGGGTGTAGCTCCACCGGGATCGAATAATGTCCCGGCAACAGATGAATTAATCAAAAGCAAAGGGGCTATAAACAGGAACGTGAAGTACCGTCACAATTCTTTTACGAGACCCGCGCCGCGTCGTCTGTCTGCTAATACACTTTACCGCCATGTCTGCAAAATAAGCTCCAAACACAATGAAAATCGAGCTACGTAACAAAATTTATTGGTAAATTTTAAATCCCACTTGATTGTCCTACACTTTTTGTTCAGATTTCGTTCTTGGAATTGATAAGACATTTTCCGAATACAATCGATTTTCACGCGTTACAGTCACGTCTGTGAAATATTCTTAAGGGCGCACATGGTGATATTTCGCCAGTAAATTAAACTGACTTGGAAAAATTCTTATAAACTACTGCAGGTTAATTTTAATTTGACTCTTTAGGCAATGAAGAGCACAGTTTTGCCAGTATATACCAGCCTGTTTTATTTACAATCACCGATATAAATTAGTAAAAGTATTTCTGTTAACAACCAACAAAGATTGTGTAACGTTCTATAACATTTCAAATAAAAATCCAGTCATTATTTATTTACAAAACAATATTCAGATTCCATTGCAATACAACTTGCATAAATTATGGGCTTTTGCCATCGTTACAAAAATAAATATCAAATGTATTCCACTTTAAGTCCAAGTTAATCAGTCTCATTTCTTCTCCATGATACATCTTTACAAAATGTTACTTAATGCTAACTATATTCACACCTATAGTATACAATATATACCGTGGCAATGAAGCAATATAGAATCCTGAGAAATAACTTTTTTTTCCAAATTCACATACATTGGGAACTCTACTTCACCAACAAATGCACATTCCTTTAAAACTAAAGTGAAATTAAATGATGCTTTTAAAATCTCATTCTTATTTATGTATTTTTGTCTATTCACTATCAATCTATGACACGCTGTAGTCACCGCCTACAGCTAAGGGCTCAATCCAGTATAAATAATAGTTTCGTTCAAAACGATGAAGAAATGATGGCTTGCTCGCTTTTTTCAAAGCAATTGTGACACCTACCTGCGAACCAAGGAAACAAAACCCAAAATCAACCGAAATTTCACAGACTTGAACAAGAAAACAGTAAATTATGAGTTTTACACTACAGTCCTTTTGCCACAATTTCTTCTATACAGCACAAACATTAATGAAGAAAAAATGAAAAAAAAAAACAATAAATCGTGAGCAATAATTCATTGGATTTAACAAATAATTCCGTGGACACTTAAAACATCAAGATCGAGGCAATAGTTCGCCTAATTGAAAAGGCGTCTACATTACTAATTGAAGCGAAAATTGATGCAAAATACACATACAACTGCTCCACAGACAGACTACAACAAAGCAACACAAACAAATAAAAATTATTGTACTATATTTTATCATTAAAATCAAGTTCTAACAAGTAACTTACTTGCACAATCTTTATTTAACTTGAGAGGTACGGTTGGGCTTCTACTGAGCGCACATCAATGGTGTCTGTCAAAAATACAACCCCCAACTGAGTTAAACCACTTCTCTACCCCACTAACTAAACCCAAATCTTGTTTTTGCATATTATTTGTCGTTAATATTTAATTGCCTTGTTATCCGTACACACAAGGTTGCAAAGCAATTTATCAAGGTTACACCAAAAAGGATTAGACAAACCACAGTCCTGGCCCTAACGTGTCCGGTCCCGACAATTCGTTAAGTCGCATTACGTTCCGTTAAATTTAAATACAATTTCGCAAAACGCACTTTCCGATTCCTTACAATGTACATATACTTGAACGTATCCATTTTATATCGTATACTTGTATAAATTCAATAAGGACATTGCGTAAACATTGTAATATACAGTAAGCCTATATATAAATATAAAAATTACAGTGACGTAATTTATATTTATAATAGCAGATATTCTTTATTACCTACCTTTCTTGGGTTCTAAGTTAGAGGGTCTGAAGTGGTGCTCAAGCTGGTTTGCGTTACTTTTTACCGGGGATTCATTGGCCTGTTTGTGCAGGGGGCCTGTGCTGAGTACAGTCTGGGCGAGCCCCTCATTAGCAGTCACGGCGGCTGAATTGTACCGCAGGATTCCTTGGCTTTGCAAAGGGCTGAAGTTGCCATAGTTTGTGTAATTAGTGTAAAACGGAGACGTGTAATAAATAGGCCGTGCCAAGATGGAGGAGGCAGAATAGACGGTGCTGGCCGGGGACGCAGCCGACGTCGTAGACAAGAGGGCTGAGGGGCAGTTCTGTCCCAGGTGCTGCTTCTGGTCCGAAGTGGCAATCTCTGCTAAAGACCACAGTTTCGGTTTGATGGTTTGATTCTGGTGACCTGAAGAAACTCTGCTGTCCAGGCTGGCTTTGCTGCTGCTTCTGGTCGAGTCCTCGTGGCTGTGATTTAACAGCGGGGCCTCGGTCCCCGTCAGCGGCGACGAGGTCACCGGCTGCGGCGAGTCGCCTCGCTGGGCCCCGTCCGCTTCTGGCTCTGCATCGTCATCCTCGCATTTGTCCTTAACATCTGCTCCAGGCTCACAAACGGTCTCCCCAGTCCTGCACCCGACCTTTTCCCCGTCGGATTCCGCCGAGCAAGAATGGTCTGTGAGAGTATCAACATGCAAACTAATACCTTAAAAAGAGAACAAGATATTTCAACCATTAACTGTACGTTTGTCTTAATTAATTAAGTAATAAATACATATGCCTAAAATAAATGCATAACTACAGGTCAAAATGCAACCGCAAAAATCCGCCCACCTTACAACCAAACAATATTATTATAATGTGATTTAAGGTTCTTTGTCTGCGCCTCGGGTCTTCTACATTAATTAATCAATAAACAAACGTTACTCGATTTAATCTGGCGCTGCCGGGATAATCGCCGAAGCGTGGCCCTGAGTTTACCTTCATCCTCAGCCGAAGTTTCGCTGTGGTCGAACTGCTTGTCCGCCCGGTCCTCTTTCCTTTCACCGTCGCCCTCGTCCTCATCCTCGTCCTCGCTTTTATTCCGAGGCGCCCATGTCATCTTGTTCTCCTTCTTCAGCCTTCTCCTGGCGTTGGCGAACCAGGTGGAGACCTGAGTCAGGGTCATCTTGGTGATGATCGCCAGCATGATCTTCTCCCCTTTGGTGGGGTAAGGGTTTTTCCTGTGCTCCTGCAGCCAGGCTTTGAGGGTGGCGGTCGCGTCTCTCGTCGCGTTTTTCCGGTAGGCCGGATCGTTAAGCTGGTACGGGTATCCAGGACTTCCATATGGGTGATAACTAATTGCCCCTGCCATGCCAGCTGTGTGTGGGTCGTACGGAGAACCCTGCAAAATAAACGCAGCACACCATTAGCAATAAGCCTATTGCCTTGTTTTCATAACTGAACAAAATCAGAAAATATATACGGTAATACACGCGGCATTATGAAATTATGCATATAATTCATATATCATTGCACTGAGTGTTAAAATATACCCATGTACATTTAATAAACGTATAAAACTGTACACATTTCAACAGTTACCGCGTAAATATTTGTTGTCCCGTGCCTTTTTTGTTGTCAGAAAAAGGGACGTCATTTAGCATATCACTTCACTAAAGCATTACAAATCCAATTTGCAAATCAGTGGATGTGCACCTTTGTCAACTGCTTCAAGTGTCACGCCATTAGCATTTTAATTCACATTTTTAACGTTTAAATTGTGCTTGTTTAACTTTACATGCGAAGCAATCCCATTCAGATAACCCCCCAAAATTAGAATATGTTAGCACCTTTACAGTATTATTGTTCCAAAGGATTCGAGCAATAATTCAGAAGCTCTAGGCCAATAATCAAACAATACTAGGACGTCGGTACAAATGTCTTTGTGTGTGTGTGTGTGTATATATATATATATATATATATATATATATATATATGTTGGGCATATTTAATCTTAGTAATACAGCCGATTACCATTATTTAGGCCTAAACAAATGTCGGGTAATATATGGTTATCTATATCTAGTGTCACAAATCGCAAATGTGCACGCTCGGTTAGTCTCCGTCAATCACATTCAACTAACCCGAACCGGTAAACAAAATCACATTTCTGTGCAAGTTACAGATCTCAGCTCATAGTTGACCCCATAGTTAAACAGCATTGCTGTGAATGTATAAAATTGTACAGGCTGCCTGTGACCTGCGGCGAATTGCTTAGTCGTTTATCAAGGGCAGACGGCCACTTTCATTAAAGAAAACGTCAGCAGAAATTGTTTTTTATCGATTTACTTGTATGTTTATATGGGGTGCCAATTTGAGATCGGTAGTTTAATCATACGTATTTTTAACACGAAAAAAACTCACAAACTGCATTTTTTGGGGGGGAAATGGACATTACTAGACACCAAATAACTAGGGAGATGTACCTTACCATATAGGACGGGAATCCCGTGGCATGGTCTGCGGGGTACGACAGCGGATTTGAAAAGCCACCAGCCGAAGCCGTAAAAGCAGCCGATCCGGGATAGGGGCTGAAGGCTGATCCGGACGAAGATCTCGCCAATTCCTCATTCCTCGGAGCAGCCAGCGCCGAAGCCCCGTAAGCTGGGCAAGAGTACAGAGCCAAAGAGCCTGGGGGCTGGTAGAGGTAACCCTGAGGATACGACATCGCCGTGCCTGTGTGTGCGTGTGTGTCTGCCTTTGCTCCCTAAAAAAATAAAGAAACGCGACTCAAAAGATAGCACTTCGGCAGGGTAAACTTTAAAAAAAAAAAAAGAAGCCAGCCGCAAAAAGCTCAGCACAGCGCCTGCATAGAGGCACCGTCCGGATCCCCTAGCGCCTGCCCGATGTTTTTTAGTACTCAGAAGTACGGAGTGAGGAGTTAAAGGAAGGAGCGGTTGGGTTTCTGTGAGCATTGGAAAACAGGACCTGTCACTCCAGCTCATCTGAATATCCCATCCCCGCCCATCGTCATGTGAAGAAGGCGCCCAGAAACAAAACTGATGAAAAGGAGGCAGGCTGGGCGAAAGCGCCCGCTCCGGCGCGCACTCCGTTTCTGCGTTACTGCGCTCCGTATTGTGTCGTATTGCGTGATTTCCATGAATTATATGAAAAATGTGAGACGTATAACGGCGATGTAAGCAACTTCCTCCGTAGAGCTATACCTTGTTGTGTGTGGATATAATTAAGGGAATAATGCGTCAAGGAATTTATTGGGTTCTTAACTTAAATTATATGTATGTATATATA
>JAODKL010000135.1:3826079-3846212 GCA_026780765.1 Petrocephalus schoutedeni
TATATATATATATATATATATGTGTGTGTACCACTCATGGCTGTTGGATTAGTCTCTGGCAGAATTAAAGTTTCACAGACGCGCACCGCGGCGGTTCGCGCAGAGCAGTACGCCCCGCGGCCTGTTGGCGGTGTGCGGCTTGCACATTGCGCACATTGCGCCTCTTTGGGATTAGCCTCGGTGTCTGCAAGTTCAGTGGACCTGGCGCACTCGGAACTGCGGATTCTCAAAGTGCTGTGTGAAATAATCGCACTGAGATCCTCAGAGAAAGCCCGACATCTTTATTAGATGCCGTGTCAGGTCGTATGCTGAACAACAATACTGTTTTACTTGGAGCATTTGTCAGTTTTAGCTACTAGTAAATAATGTTACAGCCTAATATGAATAGGCTAGTCTGTATTTTGTATTTTACAAATACACAACGAAGCAACTTCTAATGCTTTGTTAAAATGTAGTAACACCTAAAAGATGGATGACCTTTTGAAGGGGACTTTTAGTTTAAATACACTTTATATCTTCATCTGCACGTGGTGCAGAGTCCAGTTTAAATGTCTTGAATTTATGGGAGGTACGATTTTATTCGCCGTATTATCACTTACACATGCCGTCACTCAGCTACCAAACATATATGGACTACAGTCATTTAGGTTCAAACTGGACAACAGTATGTGTGCTTCGTTATAAAGAAACGAAAGAAAAATAAACCAGATTTATTTTGGGACGGCTGGACATACTGTGCGTATTTTCCTCGACAAGACTATGTACGCAGGTAGCGCGATGTAAGTTGTATTGCGTGTGTATATTATTCTCAATAAATGCCCAAATGAGTCACGTATGCACTACTACGTATCGAGACAGTGGCTAGTACTGCGTTTAGAGACACTGAACAGCAAAACCGTTCGCACTCAAAACATGACAATTAAAATTCCCCAATGAGAGGTTATATATATATATATATATATATATATATATATATACACACACGCATACATACACAGATAGATACATAGTTAGATAATATCGTTGAAATCAGAACACTATGATGCTGTGTTCTGTGTTGATTGATGTGATTTAAATTTTCATTATTTCGCCCATAAAATGAAAAATTATTTCCCATTCACAGAATTACAATGTAGCTCAAGGACTTGGTGGGTTGCGTTGCTTACTTCCATCGGTGACGTTATTTTGTCAAAACTTAAATTTAGTATGGTAATGCTGTTTAATGCATTCTCCATTAAACTGTATAACTTAAAAAAAACTGCTTTTTTGTCAATAGCGCTGCTATTAGACTATATAAAAAACAACAGTTTAATTTCAGATAACTTTTTGTATGACTCGCTTCAAGAATAACGAAAACGTAATAAATCACCCACACATTTGTAATTTCCGTTTTGCATTTTATATGAATTAGGAAAGTCTACAAGTCGTGGTATTTCTAGTTTTAATATGCGTTCGGAACTATTTTGAATAGGCCGGTACCGCCTATCCATAAATATGGCATAGACTATATAAATATTATTGCAAATTATGGGTTTTGGAATGAACACGGCCACCTTCAAATATGGGATGTTTAAAATTAATTTCACAGTAACATAAGACAGGTGCATGTGCAGGAATCCTGTCAGCAGTGCGTATTTGTCTAAAGATTCGGTAAACATTAGCGGCCGGCCCGGAGCAGCGAGCAGGCGGCGGGCGCCTCGGGTACGCGTAGGCGCACAGCAGAGGGCAGTGTCTCCTCTATCCTCCGAGCCCGAGCGGATCCCCAGCAGCCCCCAGCACCGACAGTCTGGACAAAGCTTCAATGTCAGGCGGCCGTCAGCGCACATCCGGGTTAAGTTTCGACTGCTCTGATATTCCAGTCCAAACAAACACCGGTAAATATGTATAATTCCTGTAAGCCACCCAAGTGAGTCTGCCATTTATTTTCATTTTTTACATATAGGTTTGTGCTGTTGTTTCATTACTACTACGACTACTACTACTACTACTACTACTAATAATAATAATAATAATAGGCCTAAAATAAAAATAATGCTGTTTTGTTGTTGTTGCTATTATTATTATTAATTATTATTATTAGTATTATCATCATTATTACTACTACTACTATTACTACAAATAATAATAATAATAATAGAATCACTTGGTGCGCTCTTTTTAGTTGACTTGTGTGCTTGTGAAACGTAACAATTTCAGCTACAATCTGCCAAGATGGTACCGAAAACAATACAAAATTAGAAGAGACGGCATCGCGCTCCCAGCGGATCCCCTTTCCGACGGGGAGTGGGGGTGTCCCGCGGGGGAACGGCGCGTTTCTGCGCTGCACCCGGAAGCCAGTGAGTTCGCACAGTCCGATCGAACAACATCCCAAAGACAAAGATTTGCTGGCTGGGACTGAATCAACTCAGAAGCGCTTCTTGAATTGTAATAACTGACAACTTTGATGACACAGTCAGTGAAAATTAATATTTGCGCTGTAAGGCACACGCATACTACTTATTTAACCAAGCTATTTTGCGTTGTTTCTGTTTTTTTGATTTTGTAGTTTTTGTGATTTTTGAAGACGTACACATACATATATAGAAGGGTGTATACATGTATTCCACAGTGCTGTCTTATTATTCACTGTGCAGAAAGCGTGGTGCCTTTATTTACTTTATTTAAGTATAGCGCGGGCTATGTCCACGTGAATGAGAACGTCATTGGTAAAGTACTTAGACTAATCAACAGCAGAATATGACGTAACGAGTTCTTAGGCTGCCACAGCATCATACAAACTATCGTATTTAATTATAACTGTTTAACACTTACCTTGCATGAGATGTGTTTTAGGATTAAAATGTCTTCTCTTTTTATTGGTGACCTTTATGATATTGTCTCTCTATACTTAACATTCTAATCAAATGATACACAGTTAAAATAGTTAAAAAAAGAAAATCACAACGGAAAACACCTTTTTAAATAAATTTAAATATATGTTAAGTAATATATGCATTCCAAGTAAACACATATACATACACATAACAGTGCAAAATATAGAAGAACATGTTGCTGTTACTATAAAAAGTCTTTGGCCTTTCTGTAATTTGTACTCTTTACTGGCATGTTTGTAATTAAACTGCATAATGAAGCTGGATGCTTTGGGAAACTGAAAGCTTTGTGCAGTCCTGCAGTCCTACATGCTCACAATAGACTTTTTACCATGTCAGATTTATGATGGACGCCCTCTCGCCTGATTGAAGGAAACAGCTATCGATTTTTAATATTTTCTCCAAACTTGTTTACTCGGGGATAATGCGAGGGTGCTTGCCGTTCACAGCGTGTGGGGATTATTACTACAGCCTTTTGATGAGATAAATGGCACAGAGCGACTTCGGTGGCTAAGGGCTATGCTCTGCTGTTACGTTGCTTCATTTACCCTTATGACTAAATGATTATTGATTTTACATTTTTTTAAGCTCCTGAAATGTGAAAATTACTCAGTCAGGGAACCAGGCAGTGTTTGTTTTATTAATTTATTTCTGGAAGGCATAATTCGGTTTAGCCCAGGCTGTGAAGTTTTATTTATTTGATTTGATTTTATTTATTTATTTCCCCCCCTCGGGTTCATGACCGGCCTTAGATACAGTTGCGACGAAATAGCCTATTTATATAGTCATAGTAAGTAGGCCCAAAATCAATACGGTCAGGGTCTGGATGATTAAACACACTCCCTTAGTCGCGTTTGGTCCTATAACGGCTTTCAAAGTGATCTTGACTGAAGCAGATTTATTTGATCAGTGTAACACCCTGAGAGTTTCTCTATACTGGGAATGGGGTTTGTTCACCCGCCTGTCTGTGCCCAGTATAGTCTCTACCTTCAGTTAGCCTGCCCTTTTATATGACTAGAAACCCTGGTATCCTTCTGTAGGGTTTATGGTGTCAAGTACATTTCAGACTTGAGGTGAGGTCTAAAATAAAACCTCATATTAAGCTATAGACATACTGAAGATGTGTTAAAAGACATGTGCTGAAATGTTATTAGAGAGCCCTTTAAATATAATATCTTAAACTGCAGTGTGGGTATTTTATCAAAATTATTGGCTGTAAAGGAAATCTCTAGAGATTAAATGAGGTATTGAAAGTGTCATGTATTAAGTCATATTTCTTTAAACATGAAAAGGATCTTCTTTGAACCCTCTTTTAAATGCTGCCAATGGTTGAATCATCAAGGAGAAGTAAAGGCCACTAGGAATGTATGACACAAAAATTTCCAGTGGAAATCTGTCCTGGCACAGATGAAAAAGATGTATGTCTTAATCTGAACAAAAAACACAAATATCCAGCATTCTTTTATTGTAGTGTCATAGAATGCATTATTAAATTACATTTTGCTTACAAAAAATCTATCTGTGCCTTTCCCCGGCAGCACAAGGCACATGGCTGAGGTCCACCCTGGAGAGGATGCCAGTACATCACAGGACACACACACACACACACACAGTCACACATTATAGACAACTTAAAGATGTTAGCCTAACTAGTATGTGTTTGGACAAAAGTCCAAGACCAAAGAAGACCAAAGTACCAAGAGAAAAATCAACAAAAGAGAGGATTAATGTGCCACCCCCCACACACAGTGGAGGCAGGATTCGAACCCCCAGCACAGAAGGCGAAAAGGAATAATACCGCCCTACTCAGCCACCTGCTTACCAAACAGTGTTTTATAAATGGTGTATTGTTATGCTTAAAGCAGGTTTTATTTTGCCTTAGATAGTGTTTTTTCCAACTTTGTATAATCATTATCATTAAACATATTGTGGATTGATAGAAA
This sequence comes from Petrocephalus schoutedeni, assembly GCA_026780765.1. NCBI lineage: Eukaryota > Metazoa > Chordata > Actinopteri > Osteoglossiformes > Mormyridae > Petrocephalus > Petrocephalus schoutedeni. The sequence continues at coordinate 3,830,893 of JAODKL010000135.1, forward strand.
GTTATTCATTCATTTTTTATTGTTATGTTTTGTAATGGAGCACACTCTTTTTCTCAAAATTGGAATAAAAAAGAAAAACATTACAAAAATTCATTTTGATTGTCATCCCAGGGTCTAATAATATAATATCAGAGAAATACAAAATCCAAATCCGAAATGCACTCCGAAGTCGTAAACATCACTTACACGAGCACTGCTAGCCAGCCTAATTCTGATTGTCAGGCTGATGGGTGAACCAGGACTGTTTGTATTGCTCAATACAGCTCCAAAGATTTATGGGAATTTTCTCTTGGTCGGTGGAGAGAGAGAGAGAGAGCGAGTGAGCGTGTCTTTGGTCGTCCACAAGGAGCCTCGCAGGAAAGGTGGGGTGGAGGCGGCATTGCCTCCCCAGCTGCCTCTGCAGCCTTTGCCAGGCTCCTAATCAGCAGGCTTCCATGCGGTTGGCAGGGACGGGTTTCAGATTGTTCCTTTGCCCCCGGTTAAGAACCCTGAGCCCTATCACTTTGTAATCGAGTGTCACATGCCTGGTAAACCGGGGCCTCTGATGTCGAGTGTAGCATTCGATGTGTGTCCTTCCGTTTAAGGGTCTCAGATCACACACTTTCAATTTGCTTAGTGCTGTACAAAACCTTTGCATGTTGTGCAAATGGTTTTAGGTGGCTAAAAAGTTACACACTGATTATAATTGTAACCTTTATAAAAGACATGAACATACAGATGGGTTGTGTTGCTTTCATAGTCCCTGATGCTTAATGATTCACTATTTTTAATGGGATTTTTTCCCCTTACTATAGTGTTGTCCTTTTATAGTGGCAGTTAATTGCACACGAGTCATTCTTCAGAATCTCTGTGTTCTTGTTTAATTTATGCTTACATGGAAAATCATTTGACTGCTCGAGATTTACAGTATGTTGATTCATCCACAATTCACCACACCCCCCACCCCACAAAAAATTCCTTACAATACTCAGTCAACTATTTAGTGAAAGCCCCATGCCCCATATTCCGAGGATAGGCGTGATACATATATCCACACACAGATCTGAAAATCAATCCCTGCAGTCAGCTGTGAGCAAATCTAGTTTTAATTTTGCATCATTAGGCGCCTTGTCAACGGAGTTCAGGAAGTGAGTTCCTGGGCCGTCTCGATGGGAAACTTTTGCAGATCCTGGCCATTTTTGTGTGTCTCTTTCCCACCATGCAACACGAACTGTGACCTTTATGGTAAATTAGCACTGGAGACGCAAAAACCTTGTAGGTCAAACTACACATATAACTTCATAGGAAACTACACCACCACTGCAAAACAATGGAGGATGAACAAGTCGATTTGTTAGTTACTGGAGGGATCACAGCTTTTTATTTCTATTTTATTTATATGACCCGCAAGATGTTTATAGTTCATTATTAAATCTGGCCATCAGATCGATATTTTAATTGTTTTCCTCAGAATAGAAAATGATGTAACATTATTTTGCTAATATGCACTGCCAAGTTTCATCGCTGGCACCGGCGATATAAGAAAGAAGTATGTTAGTTATCTAACAGATTTTCTGATGCAGAAATATGGAGAAAGCAAAAATGACATTTTTGAATGCATTTAACGTAAAATAATTCCATCTGCTCTACTACTACTTCTGTCTCCTTTCCCCACACCTCAGTGTAACTTCCAATTTAGCGTCGGTGCTTGTGGTAAACAATCAGCAAAGTTTATCGCTTTAAGCCCCACCCAGTAGTTCTTTGTTGAGTGAAACGTACCTACTCTGGAGTAGGGACTAAAAAAAGGTTCAGGAACTACCTCAGATGGACTACAGTCAGGTCGAGTTCCTGTGGTGGGAACACGACATAAGTTCTTGCTTCATGAAAATGGTTCTTCCTGTAGGAAAGCGCCTACTAGCCAATAGAGAAACAACAAGCTCATTGATCTATTTTGCAAAGCCCTTTTTCAAGACTGATTGCCCCAGCTTAAGTCATTTCCTATTTAAATCAGTTACTTTTCTTTCTGTCATCCTCTATTATAGTTAGGATTAATAATACAGAGTTAAGTGGATATATAAATTTACTAACTCATAAAATTATTTATTACTGTTATTAGATCTGAATTGACCCTAACATTTTTCCTCAGTCATTTATTGTCTAAAATAGTAGCTAGCTGGTCGGCCAATTTGTCCAGAGAGGGAATCCGACACAGCCACCTGGTAAATGGCTTATGCATATTTATAGGTCATGCAAAGTCATATCTCAAAACCCAATAAGATGAAAAAGGTGGATACGGAACTGCTAAGGAGCATGACCAGAAAAGGCATTTCTGGAATTTGGCAATTAGGTAAACAAGTAGGTAACTCCTAAAAATCATTTCTACTCTATGAAGTGCAAGGGAAAGCAATTCTTGATTTCACAGAAGCTTTGGCACAATACATTTTATTTTCCATTGTTAAATCCTTCATTCAATCTAGTGTGAGACCAAAGAGGTTGCTTTTAACACCTTTATTGTTAAATCTAATAAGCTCATACTTTTTGCAATTGTTTGTTTCTGCACCTGATCCCGTGCAATCATAGTAAATCCATGTCGTGTAAGTAATAAGCTCCTACTCATCCTTATTGTAGAACTGTGAGTACAAGGGAAGCCTTTCTGGAGGTGGAATAACCACAAATTATGGGAATTATGGGACGCATGGATCTGAAAGACAGACATCCAGGCTAGTTTGACTGATGAACCAAATGAGTCACGTAAAATCAAAGTGAAATTGGGGATGGGGCGCTTTGAAACGGCTAGCCTTGCCACTAGCCTTGCAACTGGGGCCTGACCAGATAGAGTTGCTCACAAAGAGACCGCTGACAGTTAGTGTCAGAGGGCTTTGTCAGCTTTGTGCTGGAACTGATAGGGTTACTGCTAGGTAATCCACGTTGACCTTGCTTGGATTCCTGAATGAAGATGCCTTTGTACAGTTGGAGCGACTGAAAGGTACGACGATCCTGACATATTACCATCCATGCTGGGCTTGCGCCCACTCCGCTGTATCGGGTTACAGGTATAGGAATGAAAGTAAACAGTATTCGGAGGACAAGAATGAGGAAGAAAGTCTACAGCAGGGTTTAGGAGGTCATGGCTTCTGTGCTCGAATGGGGAAACCCTATAGAAACTATATTTTATCTGCAAGCTTATATTAATGGCATTAACAACATCCATCGATCCACCCACCCACCTTTCTATATATAAGTCATTCATCGACTTACATCCTATTGAGTAATGTCTGATTGACTTACGGCCCATAAGAGCCTTAATAAAATTTATCGAGAGATGTCTGAAACAGACTGTGTGGACGTTAGTGGACATGTATTACCACGTGTGTGGCTTCCGACAAGTACCAAAACAAAGCAATTGCTCTGCCGCTAAGCAGGTTTAGTTAAATGTGTTTAGTTAATTGTCAAACAGTACAATTGATCTCCCCCATATAAGACACCATATGTGCATAATATACATACTATGCATATATAAACACACACACATATGAATATATATGAAATTCAGTAAATTATGCACAAAGCACAGCGACAGTATGCTGGGGAGAGTGGAATGCTGCTTATGTATATAGCAGAGCCGTGGAGCACGGAGTGACTGCTGTCAGCAGGAGCAGGATATCACAATTGTCTGGAGAAACACAGGGCTGTTTCACGAGCTGGAAATCACCTTCACCTGGAGGCTAGCAGAGCAGACGGCATCTGCCAAGGAAAACTGTAAACGGAATGGGATTCACATCCCCCGAAGCTGGGAATAATCCAAAGCAGGCGGACAGTGTAGGAGCCCAGCACATCAGGTGACGTGCCAACAAGCGGCGGTACGGGCTGCAGGAACGAAGGAACATGACTCTAATTAAGTCACATTCTCAACAATGCACCTAATAGACTGGCACACTCCTTGTTTTTTTTATTCTGCTACATTTATGTATTCCAGAATACTGCGCAAGTCCTCTTCAATACATATATTCAGTCTGCAGCACAAACATGGGGATAGTATTTGTCAAAATTTTCACACTTAAGGAGAGGTCTTTTTTATGTGATGGGTGTCAGATGTTGGCAATGTTGCAAACTGACACATCTTTGAGTTTGAAAATTCACTTTCACTCAGATTGGTGTGTTCTCAGTATTGCAGCAGCAGTGGCCAGGAAAATAATGGTGATTTACACATAAAAACCCCACTTATCAGATGAACACCTAAAGCACCAAAAAAGGACAAGAATCATATTATAAGAGGAGTTAACCAATAGGAGATAACATATAAAACACATTGTTTATGACACTGAAAGGTCAAAGTGTTTTTTTTTGTACAATTATGTACTGAAAAACAAAATCTATTGTTATAATCTATATGTATTCCTACTAAGGCTACACTAACATTTCACTGAAATTTCAGAAGCATTCATCAATTTAGCTGTGTATCCAGGGCAGGACTATAGGCTAGAATACATTTAGGAAATGGTTATTATTTTAAATATTATTTATTTATATATTCTAAATCAGTATTTATTTAGTTTCATAAACTTATTATGGTGCATAATGTTGAGACCATGAATGCACCTATAACATAAAATACTTAAGACATTGATGCAACAAATGTGAAATCATATTGCTTGGGTATATTTCTCGGAGCTGAATCCTGCAATTGCAGTGTATTGTGCAATTTGTGCAAGCATTTACATCTTGTACAATGTGTTACTGCAATGAAATATATTAATAATAACAGTAATAGCAATAATAATAATAATGATAATTCTAATAATAATGACTATACCACAATCACATCTGCCTTTAATTGTTGCCAGTCTGCAAAATCCCCTGGATGTTTCCAGACACTTGAAGGTCGATTGAGTTTTCAGGTCTGTTATCTATAAGGGCCTTGATGGAGTGGCTTAGATAACAGAAAAAGCGAGTCATGATGGAGGGAAAATGAGGATCAAAAGAGGTTGTTCATTTTGTTATCTGAACCTATCTGTTGTCATAGTAACAGGTTTCTTTTAACCTCTGCCATCAGATGATTTGTCTAAATCTGCACATTGCTAACCGTACAGACCTGTCTTCTTAAGTGACCTCATAATTTTGTCAGAAATTTTTCAATTGATTTCATGCATCAGTAGCCCGACATAAGCCGCAAACATTTCGGGAAATGTATCGTTATCTATATATGATCGACGACTATATACAGTACACTCATTCTCGTTAATTGTTCATTAACTCTTTCCAGATTGATTTTAAGCACCAGTGTTAATTATAGGAAATGTATGTCACCTATGAGTTTCCTACATTCAAGAAACGCTGCGATGTGTTTATTTCCAGAGCTAGTGGAATGGCATGGAAAAATGAGCCGTGTTTTGACATTGGCTACCTTTGAAAGAAGGCTTGGTAGCCCCTCTACATGCCGTCGACACACTCAGCTGCTGCCAGCATCGCAGATGAGTGCAGAACGGTGCCCAACTGGCAGACTTTGCTCAGAGAATGCCCTGGATTGCATGTGAACAATCCTCTTAACCAAACCAGCGCCACATTTTTATCGTGCACTGCAGAAGTGAGAAATACTGTTTTACTTTTGTTCAGCAGTAGATTTATTTCAGACCATGTTTAAATCTCCGAAATAAAAAGAAGAGTGGGTAATTATAGTCTTGCTGCAATCCAAGAGTGCTTTTATTGAAATACTTCAGTTAGCATTTCAGATAGTTGGTTACTCGTATGTTATATCGACAGAACGGAAGACGACTGTCCTTCAATGGAACAAATATCACTGTTTCCCCGACTTTGTTATTTCTTATTTGATTTCACTCACAGTGCATTCGCACATGCTCACAGGTTAGCTAATTCCCATTAATTACCACTACAGCGTAATTAACAGTCCGTAGCCTCAAACCATTGAAACTGAAAAACAGAAGAAAATTAATAACAAAACACCCATCAGCTATTTTTTGTGGTTTTATATCACACAACACATTCACTGACAATTAGTCAACAAACTAAACAAATCAAATTATATATACTCATTTACATATAAACAGAAGTTGTTCAATAAGTCGTAGACTTACATAGTCAAGGTCAATCTCAAACTGGTATCAGCAAATATTTTGGCAAATATCTGCTACTGTTAATGTTTGCAGATCAAAGACCAGAGATGTTTAAGTAGCATCCATGCAAGACCTTTGGTAGGTTTGCCTCAATGCCAATAACAATAATGTGTATATTTCTTTTCTTAGCATTTATTAATTTATTATGTTGTGTGCACAACAAATCAATAATGATGTGTTTAGGCCTGACTGGATAGTTGGCTTGATAGTAACAGCAGTCTGTCACTCAGGACACAGTACCTCTTGTAAGACGGCTGGACCACAACCTATTGATCCTGTTATCGAGGACTGATACAGTTATTCTGAAAGTAGCTGCTGTAAAAATGCGTAAAGTATTGATTTTAGGGGGGGAAAATCTACATTCCATCATGCAAAATGAAAATACATCGTCTTCAGCATTAATAACAACGTAAACTGAATACTTGACACGATTTGGTACCTTTAAAGAATGTAATTAATGTAAACTGCAGTAAAATACCCAACTGCACAAAAGGTAAAGCTCATGTCCAGGGTGTTCTCCAGCCATAAGCTGCCTGGAGTGGCCTTAACCACCCCGGTAACCCTGACCAGGATAAGTGGGTAGAAGATGGATAGATTGTCTGCATTGTTCAGATTACAGGGGCTTCTGCATGGCATAGCCTGTTGAATTCTAAAGGTGCTTATTATTTGACTTCCTACGCTTTAAGTAAAATGTCTATGACTTTGCATTTGGAATATGCAGGCGCGGTGCACCATGCCACGGACCACGTTCGTTCTGGGACAGTTTTTCTCTCATCCTGTATTGCATAAGAGGCAATGGATGGATGAGTGGGTGTACAATTGGACTTCTCCTGCAGCGTAGCCCAGCCCTGTGGCCTGTGCTGCCTGCGATAAGCTCCAAACCCCCCTGTGATCCTGAGCAGAATACGCAGGTACAAGATGGATGGGTGTATTTTATTATTCAGAAGTTTGCTTTGAATAACCTTCATGACCACTTCAATTAAAGTCAACTTATTTCTACTGGACCGCTTAACAATTATTGTGTTAACCTGTGGCCTCCTATATTACTCACCAGTCCGTAGATTTAATCAGAAATACTCTGCAACTCATCTATAGGATAAATAGTTGAGCAAAACAAAATCAAACGGATGCCATGCTAATGTTCATGAGCAGAAGCACTGCAGTGGTGGTATTCAACCATCTAATATGGGATCTCATGAGGTTGCGGACTCCTTTGTTACAAAAACGCAACCTTCACAGCCTCCAGGCTGTCAGAGCAGGGCCTGGGAAACAGGAAGCCAGGTCTCTCTGAGTCAGAAAGAAGGCCGGCGAAGCACTTCTGTACAGCACTCGCCACGTTTACGAGCGAGTGGGGCCATCGACAAGTCCGGCTAAGCAGCTAATCCCACGGTTTGGCGGAGGTTCGAAGGCAGAAATCAAAGAGGATGTCATAAACCAGGGAAAGCTTTAGGATACACTTCTTTGGTCGTTTGAGTCAATGCCATCGATTCGTCTAAAATCAGTCGGCTCGGAAAAACAATAAACTAGATTCTATTTTGTGTAATGCCCCTGGCAAAGGCCCTCTCGATGTTTATTTATTCATTTTATTTACACAAAAGGGTAAGTGAGCACTTGGGGGCAGGGCCTTGCAGTGAGAATATTTTATTAATTTATTATCCGAATGATCTTGCAGCATTAATATTAATAGAACCAAATTGGATTTCATTTAGAAGGTGAAATAAATATGTGCAGTATTAAAGTGAGAGAGGAGGAAGTCATTAGTGCTTAAAATAGCTTGGCTAAGACATGGCGTCATCTCACCTTAAGGGTAAGGTTCCCTGTGTATTTTAATTCTTTAGAAATTTTTAACCTGAGACAACCTTTTTTTATTATTTAGTTTTCTTTTGTGAAACCAAAACCTCTCAATTATAGAAACCTAGCTGATATTAAGTCCAAAAGAATGAGTATTCTTTTTATACCACTTACAGTTATGAGTTTGATATCTTGTGAGTTTTATTCTATGTTCTCTTTGATCTTCAGTCCTTTCTTCCAGTATTTTTTTAGGAATCTCCATTTCCTATTATTAGAAAATGAATATGTTCTTATGTTAATCATTTATAAACTCACTTCAAATAAACTCATTTTCTTGTTCATTAACTTTCAATTGCTATCATGATCAGGATGACCTGGAATACACCCTGGATAGGATGCAAGTCCATCTCAGGGTACCTACACACATTTTTGAGACATTAATTAGCTAAGTACATATCTTTAGACTCCATGAAGCAGGCCACATGGCACAGGGAGAACATGCATACATACATACATACATATACATTTCTATTCCTACCTTAGTGAGGACCATTCATTTTTTTTCTATGGGAGAAACCCTAATCCCAATCATGACACCCTTAACCCCTCCCCAGCCCTGACCTTAACCGTAAGTACCCAACCAAAATACAAGATGTTTACTTTTTTATTTGTGTTCACAGATTTTGTTAAAATGAAGTCAGATGTAGTGAGGACCAAAAAATGACCTCACCAGACAAAACCTGTAAACACACACACAGCAGAGGCAGGATTTGAACTCTGAACCACAGAAATGTGAGGAGACAGTGCAACCCACTGAGCCAGACCAAAACCTCTTCCATGATTTTTATTGCCACTGCAGGTAGGCTATTTATTGTATAGTGGGACAAGAAAGACCCTTTACAAACATATTGTGGCTGGATAGAAACAGACAGTGACAGAATTTACTAGATAGCATCAGCAGAAGCAGCCATCGCTGGTCTGGCAGATTTGAGGCCATCAGACCATCTTCTGGCACCGATCAGTGTGATGGCTGACATCTGCCGACGATGTTAACTTCAGCCCTGAAAGGGTGCTGTGAACTCTGATCAGAGATACAGACCCAGAAATAGAAATCCATTCTGCTGCCATGTGGAGATCATCAGTGCCCCAGGCCCCTGGAGGCCTCTCTTGTTCTGAAGGTTTTGCATGGATGCGCCCGTGATGTGACTGACCGCAGAACCAAAAAACGAATTATCAGAAATCTCCTAAACTGGGGATTCCTGACTGGTTCTTACACGTTGCAGGAAAACTCCATAAAGTACATATATTTGCATTAAGAGACAGAGGAATAAAAAATCACTGATCTGAATGTCCCTGTTGGCAGAGCCCAATGTTTAATCTCTGAACAAGGTAGTACCGTTTCCGTCTCAGACAATGAGGAGCTTTTAGCATGCCTGTCATCCGCCAGCCAACACCCAGAAAAAATGTAATTAAAATGCTCACACTGGATTTTTGGTCGCCCGGCCAGTGCATTTGAGAGAACTCAGAGTCCTTTCCACGTGTAATGTTGTTCTTAAGGTCATTCAGTGGCATTTTTCCTAATTGGGTATGCAACTTAAGTCGTGGCCCATTCAGAAGAAAGTTGATGAAAAGCATTTTTTTCAGTGATAAATGAAAATCGGACAACAGTCTTACACAAATCCCATTGTGGCCTAGAGAACATGCAAAGCACATGCCACAAACATGCTGACCGCTTACTCTGCACTTTTGAAGCAAGGCATTAAAAATAAATTTCTCCGTTTCTTGATAATGTTCAGTTTTGCCCCTCTGCCCTCTTTCTTTTTGCTTGCTTGGAAATGTCAGCATTTGGCTATGTTTCTTTAAATTATTGATCCTGAGACTGCTTCATCAAAACGCCCTGTACTACATGGGCCTGGCATTTTCTAACACTGAATTTACCGAGAAGTGACACTAATGTGTTCATGTCATCAGCACTTGTTTACAAATAGAGGTGAGTCAGGCTTCTGGCCTTAAATCCGAAATGTCCACATGCTGCCTGAATGCATTGATGAGAACGGAAGCCAAGTTAAAAAATGTATGAAGAACACTGCATATTTTTTTTTTACTCTCTGTTGAGAAAGAACAGAAGGCTTCCTCGCTATCCGGGGAAAACACAGTTCAAATAGTCTGAAGCTGCAGGAACACATCTGAGAGAGATATTCACAGTTCAAGCCTACAAGGCAATTCCTCGCGCTGTCCCAGGTGAGAATGCTCAAAAAGAAATGAACCGGAGGACCCAATTTGCTGAGTTTTGTACAATAGACATGCGTTCTTAAAGTCATGAGCTCAGTGATTTACACAGGACAGATGCGAGTGAAACTAACCAAAGATGACTATTGTACACATTCCCACTCCCCCGTCCATGCTTAACAAGGCTGTTTGACTTTTACACAATATTTACACAATTTCTGTCCACATGTCTCACCGAAACACCTGTCATCATTTGATAATGTAAGATCATATGGATTCTTAAGATGGGAATTTGCCCTGGACCATTGTCTGAATACCTTTTTTCAATCTCAGTTTAAAGAATAATAAAAATGACGACAAAGGATAATGTTAATAAGCTTTGTTTGCATTGTGTATTAGGTGCCAGGAATTTATCAACTTTTTTTTTTTTGCAGATTAATGCAACTTTTTCATACATATTGATTTCCCATTAAGTTTGAGAAGTAAGGCAATGCTTGCATTTTTCAAAACTACATTTTCTGAGCTGACCCTCACCTGCTAGGTACATGTACCAGCACATGGGACCAAAATTCCAAAAGATGTCTAGCTGTGACCTGCAGGAAGACATGGTTGGACGCCTAACCTGGCTGACATCCACCTGGTCTACCATGCATAACCTCAGAAGCCTGTCAATCATGCCATTCATTCAAGAAGCATTCAGTTGCAGTTTATCAGCTGTGATGCAACAATATATGGATGGTACCAAAGTGGCATAGCTAGCTAGCTAATAATGGAGCATACCAAATTGTTGTTGCCGTAAGCACAATAATATCTAATGACACACAATGAAAGTCTTTAAGTTACCACATTTTAAGCATAGTTAACTTCAAGGAGGCTATGTTATCAGCAAGAAGTTTTTTTTATCTAGTTATAGTTTGGTAGTTAGTATGCTAGACAGTTAGCTAGCTGACGTAAATGTGATAAGCGGTAAACGCACATCTCAGTAGTGTATCTAGCAGAAACACTGGCAACAAAATAACAAATAGCTCTTGAATTATACTGGGATGCGAACTAAAGATTTTTTATTTGTGAACATTAGTGGGTTGGGTTGTAGGGTCCAAGCACTGTGCATGTGTTCTCCCTCTGTTGTGTGGATTTTATCTGGGTATTCTGCCTCCTATCTGCAACTGAAAGACCTGATATTTAGCTGGACTGATGACTTTAAACTGCCCTTCCTAATTCTGCATGTAAATGTGTGTATCTCTGTAGCTTCTGGATGCCCTGACATGGTCTGACATCCTGTTCAGGCTGCACCTGTCTCGCACCCAATTTTCCCTGTGATAAACTATGTATCACTGCTTCCATAATTAGATGAAGAGGCGCTGAACATAAAGGATAGGGGATTGTGGGTAATCGTGAAGCAAGAACCAGGAGTTAATCTATCACTTTCCATCTTAATTTTCCTGTATGTCTATGGTGTAAACAATCTCATGTACATTTTATTTATTTAGCAGGTTTTGTTCAAAGGGATACACAATTGAGAAAGGTCTGCCAGTCCTTGGAGTAATTAGAGGTTAAGGGCCTTGCTCAAAGACCCAATGATGAAATGATTCTGCTGTTTCTGGGATTTGAAACAACAACCTTCCAACCACTAACATAGTGTCCTAAACCACTGAGCCACACAGCAAAGGAACACACTTTGCAGCAACTCAAGATCTGGATGAACACCATCCGTACCTGTAACAATGTCTGGAAGGCACCTTCAGACCCTAGGGTTATCCAGTGGCAAAGACCCTAAAGATTTTAATATAAACATGTCCAAACCAAATGTACAGGTGTTTCGGGTACTTTGGATGATCTGGCAGTGTCAGCTTCTAGGCGTACCTAGGATATTCCATCAAAGACTTTCTCTAATCACACACGAGACAGCAGAAGTACCACCCAAGGGAGTTTCTGGTATTCTTTTTTTTTAAATGAAATGTAGCATGCAAGTGATTTATAAGATTCTTAAACATTTCATTTTAAGTATAATGTGAGGTTCTAAAAACTCTTCCTATGTGCCATGAGGCAAACAAGTTCATTTATATTGCAATTTCATTCAATGAACAGTCATCAGAACACTTTTGTTTCATATTTCCCTCACACCAGGTGTAACGGTATTCTGAATTTCATGGAGTCTGTAAAATCTTGGGTTTCAGACATCGATTTTTATGGTTTTGGAATGCCAAAATGCTGGGAGTTCACCCTGGGCTGAAGATGGATCTTTGAACATCCACCTTGGAAAAAAACCCTATCACCATCACAAATTATATTATGTACTTAGCACTGAGCCAGAATGAAACATGCCCCTTGTGTGCTGAATAATGCTGCAGGCAGTATGGGCTGCACTGAATACTGTGGATTTTCCTGTAGGCCCATCTTTATGAGGGGAAAAAAGAAAATGACTCCTGCACAGACATCTTTGGTGCATTTCTGTGACTAAATCCGAATAATGCGTAGTATGTGTGTGTATATATTATAAATGACTCATGTCTCATGTATAGATTATATATCGCTGTCATTTTAAATTTTCACTTTTAAGCTCTTATTGCCTTAATAATTTCAGATTTTTATGTACATTTTGAATTTCAATTATCCATTTGAAACCCGGGATATGATGATGCCAGTTTGTAAAATATTGAGCGATATGAGACAAACTTATGGTACTTTAATCGTATTAGCCTTATTCATCCATTTTCATGTCAAGGCTGAACGCAGTTTTAACACAAATAAGTAAAATGTTGATTGCATTTATTCCTGCTACAGTAGCAGTTGCTATTTATCCATTTGCCTCAGCAGCAGATGTTATGCAGCTGTTAAAACAATCACTGAAATTACAATATGATGGTGTGGTGTGGGGGTACATATAATGCAGAATGATTGGAAATCTGAATATGAACACAGGCAGATCACTTTAGTTACTGCACTGAATTTCCACCCGAACCATCGACACTCTCTACCTCCTCCTTCGCTTCATTTAGGAACAATCTAATAAATTTACTGAGATGATAATCAGAATAAATTCATTTTCTCTCTGAACTATAATGCAATTGAATGACAGGCCAAACATTTAAGCAAAATTTGTAACACATCCATCCCATCCCTCCTTATATTAGACCAAAGAAATTTATTCCTTGCCTCATAAGGCTTCTATTCAAAATATTTATAGTCGTTATGCTCAACATGTAGTTTTCAAATTTAAAATAACCTCAGATGTAATCATGGCTCTATAACATCACGTATAAAGAGCTTCTGCTGGAGATGAGCTCTCTTTTATTTTAATAAAGCCCTGCTTATCATTTCACAAAATCATTCCCCAAACGTAGATGTCAGTTTTAACAGTTTTCATGACTAATTGTGGAGAAAGAAGCCACTCCTGCGAATGCTGAAGGACTGGATCACAAATAAATGAGCTGTAACAGATGGCTCGTCTTGCCGAAATTAAAAAGTTCCACTTATCTTTGATCCTGCAGTGGTAATATTCAATGCAAACAGCGTCAGACTATAGAATGACAGCTCCAAACTATACTGACTTTGTCAACAAAAGGGACTGGCAAGCCGTTTGCTGTGAAAGTGTCATTCCAGCAGAGCTGTGTTCTGATCTCTGTCTTGTGGGAGACTAAAATCACATTCTGAAGAAAGATTTAACCAGAGCAAACATCATTCGGTGTGTTCTAAGGTGTGTGTGCGTGAGTGTGTTTTTTTAAATTGTAGGCATACGTTTATTATTACTTTTTCATCGTTCCACATGCCCAGCACTGTTCTATTCCTTATACTTTAAAAAAATATTTTATTTGTGAAGGGGTGCAGGGCGTATTTTGCTGCCATAAAATTAATTCCCATTCTGAGGTATTGTCAGGATAGAGAATTGTTCTGACCCCTACTTGATCTCATCAGCTGAAATGAAGTTGCTCACTGAACTGGAGAAGACAAAGCTTTAGTTCCAAGAAATTAATCAACTCCATCCACTCCTGCACAAGGCCTACGAAGAGAAGCCATCAGTTTGACCCTATGAGGCTTTGAGGTCCCTCTGCAAATGAAAGGCATCATTCCTGATGGATAATATACTAAATTATAGGCTCTTAAATTAGATTTTTCATGTTACGTGCTTTTCCCGATTAGTGTGCCATGTTTCATAAACTGCGCTGTAGATTCCCACGCTGTACTCTGTTGCGGTTTCCCTCTTGTAGTACATGCACAGCAAACAATGAAGATTGTACTGTCTATCGCATACACTGTGTTAAAAACACAGTGTCAACATTATTATTGATGTAATCAAAAAATATATTGTACTTGGGGCAAACAAATCCAAAACTGGATCAAGAGAAAATTTGACCAAATACTCTAAACTTTTTCACTTTTCTTAAAGTATCTTCTTGATATTTTGGCTTCTGTTATTTGTTAGAAATACTAAAACCATCCTGATCTAGAGGTCAGTGCAAATACTAGAACTCTCAAAACACCAAATTCAAACAGGTGACCATGACCAAACCCAAAAGAGAACTGTTTCCCAGAGTGCAAAGACTGATGATTGATATCAGGTGTGCGTGATTACAGACTGGAACCATCTGGAAGGTGGGTGTGGCCAGGGAGGACAGCTATGCCTGTGGCAGGTAATTTGTGAACCGGATTATGGTCTGAAGGCAACATCAATAAGTATGTGAGACGCAACATGGTAGCACTTTCTGTGAATGCCATGTCTAATAGAGTCTGAACACATTCATAACACATGAAAAGTTATTCTAAAAGCATAATAAACATGTCTATAAAAAGTTATATACATTATAGCCACGTATTATATATGCTTTATGCAACTCTCACATATAATGCACTATAGATAGACCAGTATTTCCCAATCCAGTCCTCGGGGAACACCGGACATTCCATCTTTGCTTCCTCTCAGCACCTGTACTAGGTTTTTGGAGTTCCTGATTGGCTGGGAGCTGGGAGGGAGCAAAAATGTGGACTGTCCGGCGTTCTGAGAGAACTGGCTTAGGAAACACTGAAATAGACTACACTCAACTAAAGGATTATTAGGAACACCTGTTCAATTTCTCATGAATGCAATTATCTAATCAACCAATCACATGGCAGATGCTTCAATGCATTTAGGGGTGTGGTCCTGGTCAAGACAATCTCCTGAACTCCAAACTGAATGTCAGAATGGGAAAG
>JAODKL010000135.1:3847730-3861631 GCA_026780765.1 Petrocephalus schoutedeni
TCAAATTGGTTTCTTGAACATGACAATGAGTTCACTGTACTACAATGGCCCCCACAGTCACCAGATCTCAACCCAATCGAGCATCTTTGGGATGTGGTGGAACGGGAGCATCGTGCCCTGGATGTGCATCCCACAAATCTCCATCAACTGCAAGATGCTATCCTATCAATATGGGCCAACATCTCTAAAGAATGCTTTCAGCACCTTGTTGAATCAATGCCACGTAGAATTAAGGCAGTTCTGAAGGCGAAAGAGGGTCAAACACCGTATTAGTATGGTGTTCCTAATAATCCTTTAGGTGAGTGTATATCTATATATGTATCCATTGACTGTAAATACCTTCATAACACAGCAAAAAGCATCCTTAATTATTATTCCGACCATTATAACGCATTGTGAAGGTATCTATAACGCATTACAGCATTTATGTAAAACACAACATCTATGTAAAAATGGGGGAAATACAACAGACTGACAATAAATAATAAATAATAAGGTGCTAAAGGAGCAACACTGACTGCTGGGTATTATCCAAAATCCATTCTTTGTTCAAGGTCTTTAGTTGAAGGCGAAAGAGGGTCAAACACCGTATTAGTATGGTGTTCCTAATAATCCTTTAGGTGAGTGTATATCTATATATGTATCCATTGACTGTAAATACCTTCATAACACAGCAAAAAGCATCCTTAATTATTATTCCGACCATTATAACGCATTGTGAAGGTATCTATAACGCATTACAGCATTTATGTAAAACACAACATCTATGTAAAAATGGGGGAAATACAACAGACTGACAATAAATAATAAATAATAAGGTGCTAAAGGAGCAACACTGACTGCTGGGTATTATCCAAAATCCATTCTTTGTTCAAGGTCTTTAGTTGTACATGAATCAGGTAGATTTTTAATCATGTTGTTAAACAGGCATTAGAAACCTGAAGATAAGTGTGCTGCTCTCTAAAATAATAAATATTAATACCAAAAATTCCCCCGTACAAAGTTGCATAGAAGTATGAAGAATGAAGTATGAAGTATGAAGAAGCCTGGGTACATTTTGAGCTTTAAGGATTCTTGGTACAACAGCCAGCTTCTTGTAAAATAAGTAAAATAAAAAGTGTTGAGGAGGACTGCATGGGAGATCACTGACATATGCTGGTGCAAAAAAAAAGTATTTAAGTGTTTCGCTATAAACCTCACAGATGTGCAGTGTGGGGAGGCAGGTATCAAACTGATATAGTATATTTTAGGCCTGGTGAAAGTTCTTGCACCTGCATTCTGTACCAGTTGGAGAGACGTCAGGAAAGCACTTGAACCAGCAGATAGTGGAGCTTTACAATAATCTAATCTTGAAGTAATGAAAGCATGAACCCACTTTTCAGCATTACACAGAGTGCATTTTTCTGACATTGCCTATATTCTAGTAGAAAAACACTCCATATATCTAGTGTGACAGTAAGATGTTTCTGGGCTATTGTAACACTGAGGTCTTTTACTGTAGTATCAGCAGTAACATAGAAGGCTCGGCTTAAAGATGGGACATGTATATCTAAATGACTTATGGCTTACTAATATCATAGCTGTCTGGTCTGAGTTCAACAAAAAAATGAAATACTGTGGAGAATATCTCTTATACAAGCATCCAGAGGGTTGTAATATTTCACAAGGCTTGAGAGAGAGAAACTTGGACTTGTACGTTATTGGCATGCAGTGGTAATTAACACCATACTTGTTAACAATACCCATATGATTTTGTGGTTCCAACACAGACCCCTGTGCCAGGCCTTAACATTTTTAGAAAGAGTACTCTGGACACTCGTCATTTACCCTGAGAAGTTGAGTAAAAACTCTGACCGTCGTACCTTTTTGCTGAGACGGACAACATTTTCTTGTCTATCCAAAAGAATATGGTCTTATACTATATAGTGTCAATGGCAGCATTAAAAAAAAAAAGCGTCAAGAAGAGAGATGTTGCCACTATCCCAAGAAAGAGGGCATTCATTTAGTATATCGACAAGGCCTGTTTCAGTGATGGTGTCTTTGACCAGATGTTGTCTGGCAGCATGCCTGAGTTTTTTTAAAAAGTAAACAAAATAGCAGCCTGAAGCAGTGGGGTGAATTCTGTGAAAACATGATAATCAATTAAATATTGAACATACTTTTCCTTAAACATAGAGCCACTCATGCGAAATTTCCATTTCTGTTGTAACTGTCTAGTGCAACGTCGGGTAATCCAAGGATCACACAAGATGGTACATTTTACCAAAGAATCAGCTTGAAATGGTGGAATTAATCATACAGCGATACATTTGGGCGTCTTTCACAGTCAAATAAAAAAATGGTATCCTTCAGAACTTTTAATGGATGTTTATTCTTTAAGCAAACTTGAAACTTACTGATTAATTTTGTAAGTAATTAGTGGGTAGAGTGTGGGTTAGCAGGTTAAACTCCTGTGTCTGTGATTGTAAGGTCACCAGTTCAAGCCCCGCCTAGGCACATCTTACCCCCGACTTCCCTGGGTACTACCTGAGGTGACTGTCCTTCACAGACAAGCTTTCTCTCATCAACATCCAGAATATTATTTTTTTTTTTTCTTTTCAGTCATTAACACATTTTAAACAATTCATTGAAAGCAAGGTTGAGGGAGGTGAGAAGAGAATTTCCCCACAGGGACCAATAAAGTATCAATTATATTGTTATTATACATAAGATTCCTACAATATGGTATAGATGAGCCTTGGTTGGGTAATAACATTCACATAGTGGATGTACGACAATTCATTAAAAAACAAATGCTTACTTTTTGTCTCTCATTCTGGTGTCACATACATGTTGCAAGTATTACTTAAGGACAATAATACTCTTTTTTCCTTCTGTATTTTTTATGTCTCTATATGTATGTGCGTGTATTTGTATTGACTCAAGCTGGCTCATCTTTAAACCATTTTTAAAAATTACATAAAAACTAAACCATAAAGAAAAGAAGAATGACTTTCATGTGATTCTACGTAAAACTTTCAAAAACTTTAAAGTCAAATCCATAGACAAATATCTTGGTGTTTCACTGTGCCTTGGCTGCTATCATTTGGCAGTTTGAGATAGCAAAGTTAATGCTGTGCTGGCTGTGGTACAATCTTAGGTTCATGACACTAGAAGCCATACACTGTTTAGCCACAGTGGCTAGATGCTCTGTAAACTCCTTTATTCAGGTGATCTGGATGCTCAGATTGATGCTGCTTCGGGAAACAGTTAGCAGAAAAGAAGGGAATTTAAGCACCAATCTTTTTTTGGCTTTGCATAACCTTGCCTATATCGTTCACCAACTACTATCAAAACGAAGTTAATACAGTAAACTGTAGTTATAGTATCCCAGAGCATTAGAGTTTGCAAGTACAGAAAATGGAGGGGTTCAACATGACTGCGTGACCGGATTTGGTTGAAATGGATGTCCACGCTTTTAGAACTTCCCAGTGATGTTTCCAGCTGGAAAGTTTTCATCTCACAGCTAAAAACTTTGAATTCCAAAGCTTTTGTTTCAGTTTCTTCACAGGATCTTAGATTATATGTTCTCATATGCTTTACTCGGCTAACTACAGACTGCTTTTGGGAACACACCAAGTTACTTCAAGTACACTACAAAAACGCTTTGCAATAGGAGGTTTACTGCGTTTAGCTGAAATGGAGGGATAGCCCATTTGAAGACTTCTAAGGGACTCTCCTTCATTTGTCTTATAAACCACCGCCTCAGTACTGAATTTTATAGTCCAACATTTTACCTGCTTTCCTCTTGAAATAACAGTGCTTAAGAACCTGTTATGCTAATAATATCATGTACTTACACTGAAGTGTTTGAACCAGAAATCTATTCATAACACAGGCAGAGTAACTTAATTATTACACTAACTGAACAATTTAAGCAGAAAATAGTTTTATACATTGGAGTTTATTAACCATATCTCTGTGGTAAGTGTCTCATTTACATTCTCTTTTCTGTTTTTTAGTCATAATAAAGCTGTATAAGCTCTATTATGTAGAACTATCTATAATTACATAAAAGTGCTTTCCCATTCAGAGGAACAAAAGTAACTCAAAAGAACCTTAATAATATAAAAAGGCACAGCTTGATCGTCATTGAAAAGACGGGATGAGATGCTTGCTTCTTTGTCATTGTTTCCACCAGTATACGGAGTATTTTAAGACTCCATGTACTGCCAAATCTGTTTCGCTGTGTGTCATACACACCATTGTTAAAGTACTTACAAAGACTGCAGATTATGTCTCCCTCACTGGGCATTACAGTGTTTTCAGTCTGCTTCATGCATTATTCATGCTGAAAATTAATTGTCAGAGTTAGGGGAAAGAAAAAAAACACAACATGTATTTTGTTCGAGGCAACAGCTTTTTTACCTAAGAAATAATTTACTGTTTCTATTCCCCAAAGACCTAGTGTTGACCTTCCAGAACTTCTGACTGTTGCCGTTAAGATTTAACAGAAAAAGCCCACTAAGGACTGTTAGAACTTACTTATTTTATCTGAACTGTCATAATTTCTTAGAATTGTATTTTATTTGAAGATATGTCACAGGAAAGTATACATCTGTTCATGGTGAAATAAGAATAATTAATCCATTCATTGTACTGACATATAAGGTTATCCTCTTTTAAGCAAAAAAATACGAGATTCATTGACCTTGGTTTAATGTTCAGCTTCCTTGGCTTTGGCTTAAATGTAGTGCATGAACAGCAAAAAAAAAGTCCAAAATCCATGATGTTTTTGTCTTCAGTTGCATATTATATGGTTATATATTTTTAACCTAATAAATATTTATGGAAAACAGCTGTATGTATGCTGGTGAGATATTGCATTTGCTTTCAACTGTGTTTAATACCAGAAACATTAACATTTGATAGCCTATTAAGAATGAGGTTAGAATGGTTAGTCTTCGTAATTCCTCATTTGATGGCGGGGCTTACAGCAATTAAGATGTTTAAATTAAATATTTAACAATAAGCAGTCATATTAGCGGAAACTGGAGAGCGGAGTTGAGGTGAATGTGACTGCATTTGAATGTCGGTGGCTCTCGTCTTGAAGTCTCCCAGGGATTCGGGATGTGAAGTGCTGATCGGCGCGTCGCACTGATAAGCAAAATATTTCCAGACCGTAAAGAATTCCGTGGTGTGTGAGAGGGATAAACCGCAATCTGCAGCCGCACACTGAACTTGACTGCTCGTATTTGCATTGGAAATCAGGTGGAAGTTATGCTAAGCTCTCCATTATAGCCTCATGTATGTGAAAGGTCTTCCCCCTTCATTTGAATATGGCCTCTTGTGCATGTGAAAAATCACATTAAAAGAGAGACATTTCAGTTCATGAGAATGCATCTTTTTTAAAATACGGAGTCTTCCAGGGCAAAAGCTATTAATGTGCTATAAAGGATCATATATATATATATATATATATATATATATATATATATATACACACACATATACATTTACTGTAATTACAGGTTTGCACAATTATTATTACTTATTTTGTTTTTGCTGATTTTAGTGCTGAATTCTAGTTTTGTTGCATTTTCTTTTTCTGGACTAGGAGGGCCACATGTATTAGAGGTGATTTAAGAAGAATGCCAACTTGAGTTTAATATGGCATTAGAGGAGTACACTGCGTTATTTCGAAAATACACGTTAATATATTTTGAAAGGTTTTTGTGAAAATACACATTATTATCGTGCTAAATCATGTTTTAAAAATAACATAATAGCACAATACATTTACATAAATGCAATAATTTTTTTAATTACTAGATACTTATTTTTAACAGCCACTTGCCACTGCACTAAAATAGTTGTAATGCATTCTTATTTGTTCCTCAGTCACTACTAACAAAGTTTTTGCTTTCCAGGCTTCCCAGAACAGTGTTAAAGAATGTAAAACTTAACAGGGTATGCTGATATAAACAATAGTCAAGGAATCAGGCAGTTTTCACAGTAAAGCCACCCAAGGTGCTTTTGATTGGTCGTGGACACTCCCTCAGTACTGATCTTTTGGTTAGCAGCTCCCCATGAGTGATATCAGTTTTGCCAGCAGCAGATACACCTCCACGTCTGCGGTAGCCACTTCTACCGCAAGCACTTTCTCAGGGTCCATGTGTACAATGATCGGAGCCAAAGTGAACATATTTTTTCCTGGAACGAGAACAGAACGGACCTTTATCTTATGTGGATCTGAGTTGGCGCTACAGATTTAGGGCCCGATGAAAGCATATTGTATTGGGCCCCCAACCCAGACCAATTCAATTATGTAAAATTTTTAGAGCCCATCCAAACTCCCCCCAACCCCCTTTTATGGCACCCCTAATGTGGATTAATGTGGATCCAACAAATACCCAAAAAAGGACACTGTCGACACAGGGAACTCACATTTTTCCAACCTAACATACAATTCATTCTCTAACAAATGTTACAAAATACTTCCACATCCAATTATCATCATAAAATATTGCCTATGTGAAGAACGACCTACACTTTATGGACAAAAGTTTTGGGACAGACTTTTTAACACCTTTAAGTGTTTTATTCAGACCATTTGCCACAGGTGTTTAAAATCAACAACCTCTCCATGCAGTCAGGTTCCCAAACAGCTCAGTAAATTCGGACGTGGTGCTGTCATAGGATGCCACCAGTTCCTGAAATTTTCCTGTTACATATTCCAGTGGCATTATTGCAAAGTGGAAGTATTCAGGGAAAACAGAAACTCAGCCATAAAGTAGTAGACCACATAATGTAACAGCTAATCGACAACACTCTCTTGACTAAACTGCAGAGTTCCAATTTTTCCAATTTTCCAAGTTCTGGCATTAACCTGAGCACAAAAACTGTGCGGCGGGAGCTACATGGAATGGGCTTCCATGGGTGAGTATCTGCATGCAGCCTTCAGATCACTGAGTGCAGTGCCAAGCGCTGGATGGCGTGGTGTGAAGCGTGCCTCCACTGGACTCTGGAGCAGTGGAAATGTGTTCTGTGGAGTGACAAATCACACCTCTGTCTGGCAGTCTGATGGGTGAGTCTGGGTTTGGCGGATGCCAGGAGAACGTTACCTGCCTGACTGCATTGTGCCAACTGTAAAGCTTGGCGGAAGAGGGATGATGGCATTGTTTTTCAGGGTTTTGGCATGACTCCCTAGTTCCAGTGAAGGGAATTCTTAATGCTTCAGCTTACCAAGACATTTTGGACAATTCTATGCTTCCAACTTTGTGGGAACAGTTTGGGGAGGGCCCTTTTCTGTTCCAGCATGACTGTGCCCCAGTGTACAAAGCAAGGTCCATAAAGGCATGGTTGGGTAAGTTTGATATGGAAGAACTTGAATGGCCCACACAGAGCCCTGACCTCAACGCCATCAAACACCTTTGATGTTGACCTTCACGTCCAATATCAGTGCCTGACCTCACAAATGTTCTTCTGGATGAACAAACAAAAATTCCCAGAGACATACTCCAAAAGCCTTCCCAGAAGAGTGGCAAACGTTATGGGGGAACCAGCTCCATATTGATGCCTTTGGATTTCAAATGGGACATCATAAAAGTTCCTGCAAGTGTATTAGCCAGGTGTCTCAATACTTTTGTCCTTATAGTGCACCTGAAATTAAGCCTTTTGAGGAAGTACAGGTATTTTGGAATTCTTTAATTTTTTGATATCCCATCATCCTCTGCTTTGAGACATATATACACATACCCAGTTGACAGCAAATCTAGGAGTCAGCTATATATCTGCCACCCCTGGAACATTTCATGGGGTTAAGGGCCTTGCTCAACAGCCCAAAGGAGATGTGGCTACTCTGCCAAGGACCTCTTTAATATACTGTATTCTACAGTTCATCATTGCTTGAAACATGGATGGAACATTCAGCAACCCGAAGGGCATAACCAGATATTTGTAATACTCGATAGTCATCTGGATGGCTGCTGCACAGATCCAACTTGATGAAGACATTAGTTGACTGAACTCTCTAAAAACAGATACAAATTTTTGTATTACATTTCAATTGTAATTTTATCAAGGCTTTGGTAATCTATACAAGGGCACAAACCTCCATCCTTTTGGCTAACAAAGAAAAAGCCAACATCTTTCCAGAAGATATGGAAGGACAGATGAGCCTGACCTCTATCTCCACTATACTGTATGTACCCATTGTCTCCAAGACAGATTCTAAGAGGCTTTCTTCCTAACAACCGATCAATTGCAGAGTCATATGGTCTGTGAGGGGGAAAAGGGCCTTCTTCTTCCTGAAAACCGCTTTCAAATCTGCATAAGAGGCCAGCATTTCTATATCCTCAGTGCCCTATGTAATCTCCATACCATTAGTGCATATACAGAAGTAATAACATGGCCCACTTGGGCAATTTACCTGTGGCTCAGTCAACCCAATAATTGTGTAACTGGAACATGCGTGGGCTTTGGATTATTGAGTTCCAAGGGGTACAAATAACTGCATGCTTACAACAAATTCATACCACACATGGCTTCAGCAATGAAACCCTTTCCTAATCTACAATATGCCTCAAATGGGCAACATCTTAAATGACTCATCCAACAGATGCCCTGTGGACCTACCACCAATGAAACCTTATGCAGAAATGTCAGCATCTCCAATCTGGAAACATGCAGGGAATAGGGATTGCAAGGAATGACTATTTCGGAGAACCATTCCAGTTGCTACGTAATGATTCTCCTCTTCCATGATTGTAAGTTTTGGCTGGAACCTTCAAGTACTACTTCAAGAACTAAGAGGCCTGGGGCCCGTGCCTGAGAGGTATGTAGCTGAACCAGTTAAGCAATTGCAATGGGTATCATAAAAGCAAGGTCTTGGAACTAAATGCGGTTGGTTGAATCAGAATAAATTAATAGAATAGTAAATAGAATAAATTCAAAGCACAAACAGAACAAGAGAACCCAAATATCAGAAACAGATTAAATACCAAAAAACAGACTAAAAGAACCAATTCTCAAAACTGAGTAGGAATAATGAAATCCCAACATTTAGCAAGATGCATTAATCAGCTGGAGGATGACCTTGCACCTGACAGTTAACTTGCGAAATGCATGTCATATAGGATGTCACAGGTGCCATTGTCTTTGCTGATATAACTTTTTCTTTTTTATTTTTTTTTACCCAATGCTGTAGTTAAAATTAGAAATGTAAAAATAAAATGTAGTTAAAGTTATTTGTACCATTTAACATTCAAACAAACAGGGCAAGTATTCATAAAGTAGCTAAGATATGACCTTCTGTGTCTGTACCCTAGGTCTAGTACTGAAGTCAGTGGTGTGTTGTTTGTGATCATATTACAGCAATAACAATTACAGACAATGTGTATTTATGAACAGATAAATGGTGTGATATAAAAGATTTTAGTTGAATAAAATGGTTCGCATTAACAAATGCACACTACTCATGAAAATATTGTGCGGCAGACTTAGGGAACAGATCTCTTTTGTAACCTGTGGACTGTGTGTAATTGGTTATTCAGTGTAGGGTCATGGAAGGACTATAGTCTAGTCCAAGATGGACCTAGAATAGGACACCGAAGTATCACAGGCTGCTGTGTCACAGCAGGAATCAGCCCGAGATAGGAAGCCTCAGTGCCACCATTAAAGATGGTGATACACAAATAATTTCACCAGTATTAGAGGGAAAAATAAACATAGTATAGTATAAAAATAAAAATAGTATAAAAATAAACATTGTATATATCTGTGTGTGTGCGTGTGTGTGTGAGTTATAACATTTCAGAATAAAAGCTGTGAGAGATGCAAGAGCCAAGGGATTTGTCACATAGAGAAAAATAGCACGGCACTCAGGATGGAGCCCTGGGGCACTGCTTTGGAAGGACTAGAATGATCTGAGAAGGAATGCCACCGGTGGACATTATATAATCTGTGACTAAGGAGGAAACAATCGAATTGAGGGCAACAACATCCATCTGTAGGCCCATGGTCACACTGTCCACATGTGAGACTGTCCCCCAATGAAGATGATGTGTCAAATACGTCATAAGGAGCACCAACAGTTGTGTGAAGCAGCATGTTTTTCATGCATATTAAGGACATCTCACTATCTTATATACTTATTTATGTACAAGACAGGAATGATGTTTCTCAACTTATACATTAGTTTAGTTCACATTAAGCAGCTTGTGTTCCTTCCCAGCTGTCTGCATTTAATATATCATGATTGTTCAATACTTTTTGATTTGCTTTTGTAACATGCCTATGTAATATTTAAAATGTCTATTAAAAAAGTTAATAAAAAGATGCTACTAATCTAATAATCCTAGATCTTTCCTCACACAAAAATGTACACACATGCAACATCAGCCATTTACAGTTACATAACACTTGTGGACAGCATAAAGTTCCACGTGCTTATTTCCTTCATTAAGTCTTGTAGTCATAACAAACTGATACGACAGCTTGCTTTGCAGTTTGCATAGTGTGATGTGTATCCCTGTATAAGAGTGTGTGTGTGTGTGTGTGTGCTTGGAGGTGTTTTGGAAGGGGTGGGATATTGTTTTCATATGCAAATGATATCTGGTAAGAACAAGAGGATTACCTTATGTGTTTTATTAATCATAGTATGTTTTATTAATAACAACAGCTCATATGTAGGAAGGCTGATGATATTTGTTGTTTCCTTTTAATGTAATAACAAGATGCAAGCAACTCGTGACATTTTTATGTATTCTTAGCAAAATGTTTCGCAACAGAGCAGATGGGGAGGCAAAAAACAGCAAAAGAAGATCCCAAGAGATTAAATAACTGGGAGTTTTAAAAAAATATATAAAAATAAAAACATAAAGGAAAATTAGGGTAGCTTTGCTTACAACAGACACCTTCTACAGATGGTCTTCAAAGAGAACAAGACATGAGCAATCTGAAAATCATCATAGATGACAAAATACTTTGGTCAGTAGGATTAATAGTTTACACATGATTGAAAATTTCCATTCTGTTTTAAACCTAGTATATTTAAAGAATATATTTAAACTTTATAATGTCTTTAATAAATTCATTGTTGGATTTCACTTAAGGAGCTATACATTTAATTATTTAATATTGCATTTATTTATTAACCCAATCATTGTCCACAACGCAGCATTTTTAGAAAAAAACATCCTGTGTATAGAAGCCTTGCCTTACATTTTCAAAAAGTGATTTGCAGCTGATTTTGTAATGGCAGTGAATTGCATAAAACTGTGTGAAATTGTGCAGATAATAAGTTAAATCTCTCAACATGAAAAGATAATTGCTCTAGAAATTAGCTGTACCTGGGGTTCATTCATTTGGTCATGGCTAGTTTCTTATATAGTGACGATATGATATTAGAGCTAATTAAATCAGGTCAGAGTTGCTGAAGGTCGGACATTAATGCTCAGGATCATTGAAATGGTAATTATAAACAGATCAGAAAGTTACGGTCCTTTATTGAGGCTTATTGGATAATTACTATGAGTGTATATGGTTTAGAGTAATAAAGGATTATCGACTACAGAGAGTATGTCTCAACTGGAGATGACATATATAGAGTAAAATAGGCTCTGAAGCCTTCACAGGAGCAGGGTTGCTGAGGGGTTCTGGTCACAGTGAAGCGGGACTACATTAATTCCCACCCTCATTTTGGGGTTTTTGGGATCTGTATTTATTCCATTCATTTAGTAATTGAGAAGGTTCTGTCATTCTGTTTCCCTCACTTGTACACAGTTTTAGATAAAAGCATCTGCTAAATAAAGTAAATACAAATATAATGTCAGACATGGCATATTGAGATTACACAAGGACGTAAAGTACATGGTGAGTTATATCTTGTGCAAAGCATTTCATTTCAAAACAAATGTTTTTTAACTGTCTGACACTGAAATTTGAAAGGAATTCTGGCAGTTTATTAATACCCGGGATGATGTTGACTTTGAGTGATGTGACAAAATTATTTATATATTTATAAATATAGTTTATATATAAACTGTTAATATCAACTGCCCTGTTTAAATCCACACGCCAACCAGTAGTAAGATTAGAGAGAAAGCTGAAGGAATGGTTTAACATCTCACCCTTAAAATATGGAAGTAGATGAGTTAACCCTGAATCGCATTACATACATTTAATGTGTACTAAACATATTAAAATGCTAAATCATACACATATTAACAGAATGTTTAGCAATTTGAAATACTTAGAAAAGTAGTTCGACAAACGTCAATAGGATGCCTCATGGCAGACACTCAGAACCGTAATGGACCGTATGGCGGTGTGCACTGCTCCCATGCTATTGTTTAATGAGGAGGAAAATCCAAAACCCAAATCTTGGACCGCACCCCAGCTTTGGAAGATAGGGGAGGGCCAATATAATGAGGAAATCTGTTTCCTTTGGGACT
Organism: Petrocephalus schoutedeni; assembly: GCA_026780765.1. Taxonomy (NCBI): domain Eukaryota; kingdom Metazoa; phylum Chordata; class Actinopteri; order Osteoglossiformes; family Mormyridae; genus Petrocephalus; species Petrocephalus schoutedeni. The sequence goes on from JAODKL010000135.1 coordinate 3,860,165, forward strand.
GGGTGTTTCCCCAGTGCTGTTTTGTTTTTTATGGCAGGTTGTTGGGGTTGGGGCAAGGTCACCTCATAATTACTGAACAGTGAGTAGTGGGCACACAAGCTTTATTTTATGTCAAATACGAAGCTGGCACTCAACTGAAACGCATAAACAAATCTGCCAAGAAGAGATTCGTTTTAGGGAAAACTCATTCCCTCATTTGTTCCTTATGGTAACACCGACCCCTGAAATACCATCACTGGTTTAGTGCCTTGTGCCTGGCTAATACTATTTTTGCATCTATAATACTGACAAAAAGCTGACAGTTGACAAAAATGCCTCCGGTGGCCTGTCACTCAGTGACAGTAGCTACAGCAACGCAATAAAAGATTCAATAATCTTCAAGGAACGAGCCAAAGTAACAAGAGAAGACCTACAGTACAATCGTAAGCATTAATGGGCTGTATTCAAATCTATAAATGCATATATGTTTATTACAATTAGCTAGCAATAAAGCACTGCTCAATAATTAGGCCTCAAAACATGGTGATGGTATTTATGTTATATCCATTTTATTGTTTACGGTACCTTTTAAACACAATGTGCATATCTTGACAATAAGTGGCACAATGAAAACGTAAAGCACAAGTCTGAGATCTTTGGCTTAACTTGGTGGCCAGTAGGGAATCGGCACAATCTGGTCATTGGACAGAGATGTGAGGACCCCATGTGGCCCTTCTGGAATGGAGAAGGCGCTAATCCTGATTGTTGGATAATGATGTTGGACTGTTGTCCTAGGAAGCAAAAAGGCCTGCCAAGCACAGCCAGGGAAACCCTAAAGGAATTCCGACGAGGACCTGTCAAGAGACGGAAGCTGGGAACGCAGGGTGCGGGAACAGCCTGTCAGCCAAGGCGAAGAGAGGGCCGATTTCCACAATTCCTTCAAAAAAATCATCGCCACTCAAAACGTCCTCTCCCAAGGAAGGAGCGCTAAATGGTTAGCAATGTTACGTACGTACTTTCTTCATTTTTTTTTTTTGGTCGGAATTAACTTCTGCAACTCGGCTGGTACTTTGCAAGAGGTCGGTTGGTGTCGGGCATCGATTGTGAGATGGTTTTAAGAGGAAAAGCTTGGAACGGGGCCTGAGAGAGAGAAAGCCAGGGCCGACAGTGCAGAAGCGGACTACGAGGCAGACGGGGCTGAGTAGCTGAGGCGTTGCCATTACCCGCCTTCATCAGACTAGAGGATGCATGTACATGCGGGTAAACGCTGCGGCCACACAATGTCAACCAGTAGAGGCGCACCAATCGAGAGCAAGTGCCGATACACGTAGGGATAAGGCAGAGTCATTGGCGGAATCCGACTTCCCTGCTCCACCGAAGCAGTTGGAGGGAGTCTACTTAACTTCACCTGTTGTGCAGCTCGACGGAGCCGTGACAGCGAGCGATCTGCAAGGTGGCGGGGGGGGGGGGGGGGGTGGGGGGGGAAGG
>JAODKL010000135.1:3867558-3880557 GCA_026780765.1 Petrocephalus schoutedeni
ATAACATCAGTTATAACATTAGAAATAGCTCATGAATTCCAAAACAACAGGAGGGATTGCTGTAACCACTTCCTATTCAGGGTTTTGGGGGGTCCGGGGCCCGTCCGGCCTCACATTGTAAGAATGTAATCTGTAAATGGACCTTGCAGCACACGGTGCCGGATTACTATCAGGCATCGTCAGGAGCTCTTCCACGCAGGAAGCCATGTGTCACGTGCAACACGGGGACACGAGGCGTGGCTTTTGTTTCATACTGCTAACCGCCATAACCACTCTCGCACGTGACTGATGCACGTGCCTCTACATGGCCTGTCTGCTTGCCATGGTGCCAAAGGGCTGCCCCCAAAACCTCTACGCACTCAAAGTCCTTTATCAAAATGGTACACAGGCTGAGCCGCTGTATTGCTTCACCTCCATTTTTCTGTAATTGAGTATGGACATGTTTGTCCCTCAGAAATATAATTTGAGAGTGACCATGTGTAAATATGCATCGACTTGGCTTGTTACACTTTTCCTAGCACATCAAGGCTCACGCTTACATAGAAATACTTTCCATCACAGTGAGAATCATTGTCACGTACAGGATTGATCACAGAAATGCACCAGTATGAGTTTCCTTTAATTTTATTGACTTGCATAGATAAATATGGTCACCTTATACTAATAATGCATACAACCAGCCCTGCTTATAGCAGCTATACTTCTTATTTCTGTAGGTTATTCATGTCGTAAGAAATGCATTCATTGTTTAAAAATCAGTATATCTATCCATAACAAAAAAAACATGATTCAGTTCCATTAAAGGTCATGAATACCAGTAAGGAATATAAACATCTTGCTATCAGTTATTAATAGTGCTGTTCAGGTCAAACAATGCAGGGGTCGTTTTTGGTTTTGGTTGGAACAACAGTACTTTGAATGGGTGAAATTTCAATATCAGCTTTCGTTTATTCTCATATTGAGATACAGATGTTAGTACAGATGTTATAACAGTAGATGGGGTTTTTATGTCATACCAAAACGAATACAGAAGCTGATAGTATGTTAATGAGTGTGCCACATGAAGAAAATAATGGCATTTAAGTATATGCACATTTGAAGTTCGACCATAAGATTAGATAAGATTCGATTAGACAGTATTAGAATATATTAGATTCTACTTTATTTGCATTACAAATGAACAAGTACTCAAACAACAGAATGCAGTTTGGCATGTAATCCGAAAGCACAAAGTGTTACAAACATCACATTATACATTAACGAGAGAATGGTGTGCGTGGCGTGGTATAAATAATAAGTTTGAACCTCAATAGAGAGGTCAAAGGACAGTAACTGACATAAATTCACCCAAATCATCAAAATGGTACTCACCTGCTCCTATGCTATTTAAAAAAAATATATTTGCACACCGTATCTACTTATAAAATATCAAAAGCATAACTCCTTTTGTACCTGCTGCTTGGGTCCGGATGTTTTTAAAGACACCTTTAAAATGCATTATTTTGTTTAAAGCAAGCACTTTTAAAAATAGTGTGTGTCATCATTGCCAATGGTAATTCAATTCAATTCCTGCCGAAAGTGGGGTCGTTTTCTCTTTCGGTAGCAATATGTCAGAAAAATCTGTGGTTTGTGGAGATGAAAAAAAGGAAAAAAACAGACCAAAAAATGCTGCTCCTTAATTTTGCTTCCATCCAAGTTAAAAGCTGGTTAACGATATTGTGTTTAGTCAGCATTTTATTTGAATACAGATAGTTTAGGTTTATAGCAGCACTCTAGATGGATTGTGAAACTGAATATGGAAGCTGAACGGTAGATTTGCATGCATATCTGCAGCTGGGCTTCCTGGTGTTTTTTTTCTTGTTGTTATTTGGACTAAAATGCATTTGGACTAAAATGCATTCTAGGAAAAATAAGCTATTTTCAAGTTTTGGCACTGATGCTACTGTATTATACCGCTCAAACTACAATTCAATAATTGATTTTTCATCATGCAACCTCCAGAAATGTCATTTGAGGTGTCCAATGTCCATCCCCGTTTCCAAAAAAGTTAGGACACTGTGTAAAATGTAAATAAAAAAAGAATGCAATGATTTGCAAATAAATATAATATGTACCTATATTTAATTGAAAATAGAACAAAGACAACATATGAATTATTTTATTGTTTTATGACAAATATGTGCTCAACTTGAATTTCATGCCAGCAACACGTTTCAAAAAAGTCGGGACGGGGCAACAAACGACTTGAAATGTTGTGTAATGATAAAACAAAACACCTGGATGAATATTTCACAAGTATTTAGGTTTATTGCCCACAGGTCAGTAAGATGACTGGGCAAAAAAAGAGCTTCCCAGAGAGGCAGTGTCTCTGTGCAGTGAAGATGGGTAGAAGTTTATCACTCTGTGTAAGACAGCGTGGGTAAATAGTGCAAGACATTAAGAACAATGTCCAATGTAATATTGCAAAGAATTTGGGCATTTCGTCATGTACAATACACAATATCATTAAAAGCTTCAGAGAATCCGGAGAAGTTTCTGTACATAAGGAACAAGACCGAAAACCGGTATTCTCATGGTCTTTGGGTGCTCAGGCAGCACTGCATTCAGAACAGACACAATTCTATACTGCAAATCACTGCATGGACTCACTGACACACCCAAAAACCATTGCCTATGCACACAGTTCATCGCAGCATCCACAAATGCAGGGTGGAACTCTACCATGCAAAGAAGAGAGCATATCTAAGCATGATCCAGAAACGCGGCCCTGGGCACAAAGTCATTTAAGGTGGACTGCAGGAGGATGGAGAACCGTCCTGTGGTCTGACGAATCAAGATTTCAAATTCCTTTTGGAAATCATGGATGCCGCATCCTCTGGACTGAAAAGGAGAAGGACCATCCAGCTTGTTATCAGCAGCCAGCATCTGTGATGGTATGGAGGTGCTTTAGGACCCATGGCTTGGATAGTTTGCACATCTGGGAAGGCAGCATTATTGCTAAATGATATGTACAGGTTTTGGAGCAACATATGCTACCATTCAGACAACGTTTTTCAGAGAAGGCCTTGTACATTTCAGCAGGGCAACGCCAAACTGCATTCTGTGCGTATTACAACAGCATGGCTCCACAGTAGAGTCTGGGTGCTAGACTGGCCGGCCTGCAGTCCAGACCTGTCACCTACTAAAATCATTTTGTGCATCATGAAGCGAAAAATACAATAAAGGAGACTGCTGAGCACTTAAAATCCAATATCAGGCAAAAATGGGACAACTTTTCACTTTCAAAACCCCAGCAGCTGGTCTCCTCAGTTCGCAAATGCAGAGTGTTGCTAAAAGGAAAGGTGATGCAGCTCAGTGCTAAACATGCCCCTGTCCCAACTTTTCTGAGTCCTGTTACTGGCATCAAATTGAAATTCAGCATGTTTGTCATAAAACAATAAAACAACATTTGATAGGTTGTCTTCGTTCTCTTTTCAATTAAGTATGGGTCTATATGAGTTGAAAATCATTGAATTTTATACAGCATCCCAATTTCTTTGGAAACGTAGAGGTATATCATCTATATATCAATAATGAGCACTAAACAATATAAACTACACTTTGTAAAAATACTCCAAACACTATTGGATCGATCAAGGAAAGCTGTCCACATTTGGAGAACAAGCAAGCCCCAAACCTGCTACCTACTGTAGTTGTTCTGGCTTTTGGTCTTTTGTGTATGTCAGATATAGATAGCAGTACATCAAAGATAGACCTTATCACAGGAAACAGATTCAAGGTCTTATTTCAGCTTATAAGCACATGGGTGATGGAAATGATTACTCTACAACTCTATTGTCAACAACATAAAGTAATGCATGATGCAAATAGCCCTTACAGCAAAGCTATGTCAAACAATAACAGTAAATAAAGCAAGTTCTGAAGGCCATTGAAGTTATAATTATGTTCTTTTCATTTTATCATGCCATAGGCTCACTCTTTAAATCACTGCTCACACAAGATGTTTTCTCACAGTATAAAAGTCAACTGTACTCAACAAAACAGCAATGAAACAGATTCACTCATCATCAATACTACTGGCATTACACTGGTGCATAAAATATCTCTAAAATCAAAAGCCACTGATTTTAGCAACTACAGCAATTCAAGATGCAGAGGTTTACGTAATAAACATTCATACACCTTTACAGGTTTAGGTAAAATGTACTTATATAATGACGCATTTTGGGACATACACTAATCAGTGCACATGGATGCTGATGGTTGGACGTCATGCACCTCTTCGTTTTGTCCTGTAGTGAAACACCTCAAGTCTGCATTTTCTAATCCATATAAAACCATTTTAACCTACAAAAAGCAGAAGGTAAATTTATTATGATACATAATTTTTCTTCTTTAACCCAAAACAGGCCACGCTTTCATTAGGCAATGACCTGCCTTGGTGGAAGATGGTGGCGCAGGAGGTAGTGCTATCATTCGGCAACTGGAGGGTTGCAGGTTTGAGCCCAGGTTCCTCCTGACCCCATCAAAGTGTCCTTGAGCAAGACACTGAACCCCAAATTGCTCCCGGTGTGTAGGTTGGCACCTTGCATGGCAGCCTCCGCCACCGGATTGGTGAATGCGAGGCATGATTTGTAAAGCGCTTTGGGAAAAAAGCGCTATATAAATGCAGTCCATTTACCTCAAAAGCAATAACGTAGACAGTAATCAAGGCTTTTTCCGGGATTTAAGACAGTAGGGAAAGCAGTATGCCAAGTAACTATGTTGTGTAGTAATGTTGATGGTGATTTTAATGGTATTTTTTGCATTTTTCCTTTGTACAATGAATTACATTGCTGTTGATTCATACCTAACACCTGTAAGGGTTTTCATTCACCACGCATTCTCACCTTGAAGTCGAAGAAGCACCCAACTCTTCGATGAAGCCGTCAGAGATGATCGATGGCTCGGAAAGAAGGAAAAGTCTCCTCAAAGCTTCGGGCCATGACATCACACGTCACGTCGCCTGTGTTTACAGAAGGGATCATTCTAGGTATATTACACACACACACAGTCCCATGGGAGAGCACATTAGTATCTCCAGGAAATAGATAAGCTTCTTTTAATTACTTTGAAAGACTGCATGCTTGTTAACTCCCAAAAAAAGCATACCGCGGCTTCCATTACCAGATGTAAATGGAGCGGCAAGGCAACATTTTAACATTTAATAGACCCTTCTAATAGGTCCCTGATGGACACCATGTTTCGAAAAGAATGGATAACGAAAATGAAAAAGGGTTAATTTAGTTTGGCTCAGGTGAGTTAATTATTCTTTTCACCCACTTCACTGCACATCCATAATGATTATTAACAAGCTTAAAATACTTGAGGCCTGCTGGGAGCTCATGGCTAACAACACAGAGTTAGAGGAGGGGGAAATCATTATGCTAATGAGTGTGGCATAATACTTTCCAATCACACAGTTGCCACAATAATCTTATGGGACTAAGGCAGGTCACTGGTTTCTCAGAGTCGTACAGTTTTTTTTTCCCCTCCCTTCTGTTATTTAGTCTTTTTCCAGCTGAACAGCAGAGAATTTTACATGCTTATGGAAAACCAGCATGTAGCTCCTGCTTTTACGTTTAAAACAACAATAATAATATATTAAGGTAGCTGTGTGCTTCACGGATCGTCTTGTTTTACCGCACAATTCCATGATCTGCATGAGTGACGCATGGATCCTACTTGGTTAGATGCAGGGAAAAGGGTTAAAAAAAAAGAACATTTTCATACTGAGAGTTTTACAGAGTGGATTTCACGGTAAACAGTAACCAAACACCCCCGAAAATGGTTTTCAAATTACATCGCTAGTCAGCAGTAGTGAACGTGCAATAAATTTCGTGAATATTTACCGACAAATTAGCTTCTCTCAAAAGAGTGTGAGGGGAGAAAAAAGATGGAAATGCATTTGCAGAGGGCTTCGCCTCCCCCTTCGTGTCGCTTAGCCTCATTGGCTTCTGTCAGGGGATGGTATTTCTCCCACATCTGTCCGTGGCGGAGGTGGCAGTGCGGTGGGCCCCCGTCTCCAGCTGACGCGGATGGAGAGGCTGAAAGATTTGCAGCGAGGCTGTTAGCGGTGATTACACCACGGGGGTCCCCAGAGGGCCCCCAGCCTGCCGGGTCACTGCAGCCTGCTGGAGGGGAACAGCGAGGGACGGCAGAAGGCCGGGTGCCGGGGTCACCACTGCCTAAGGACCCCCCCTGCCCCCCCACTGTGCATCTGATAAATGCCGAGACATCGCCTCGTGCACGTCCAGCCTGCGTCGTGCCTGGTGTCGAGCCACTCAGTAGGAAATTCATGTGATATTAAACAAAAATCCAAACTCACACTGACTAAATCAAATGTATATCCAGAGGCGAAATGTTGTGTTTTTTATTTTTCTTTGTTTGAATTTTGGTAAATCGAGAAAATGCTAGAAGAATATCCCATATGGATTTTACTACATATATAATAGGGTATCATGCATATTTTATTAAAAATCATGTAAACAGACACACTCAAGTATGCTCTCTATCAATGACACATTTATATATGTGCTTGATTCATTTATATTCAAAAGTTCAAAATAAATGAAAAACAAAACAAAAAAAAAGCTGTAATTATAATAAAAGTCAAAGCCTGTACCAAGTAACATTTTAAGCAATTACAGATGGTAGAGCGAGAGGCGTAATTGACAGGAATATCAGTGCGGGAGAAGTGGCTTGACAGGTTTCAGGGGACGATGATTAATTACCACAAGGCTTCTATGGGCATTCCAATTTCCTCTCCCTTTCAGCTCAGGGCTCAGGGTGATATTGGTACAGTAGCTCTTATTTCACAGTACAGCGGGGAACGTCTTTCCCTTGCCCTATCCAAGAACCGATCAGAAGCTAAGAAGTCAGCCAAACACGGCCCAGCATGATAAGTCTATGTAGCATTACCACCCCGACCTGAATACAAACTAACACTTTAATTCACAACGGGTGTGAGATTATCACCACTAAAGGAACAGCAGCTCAACTCCCCCCCCAACCCTCCTCCTCCCACCCCAGAATTTTAACCTCTCATTTATTTGCGAGACCGTTATCTGGAAGTTGAGTATCGATGACCACTTCATTAATCACACCTCTGATTCATTTATTCTCAGATAGGGTAACATTCTGGCACTGATATAAATATGGTAAAAAAAAATCAGCACTATTTATCACTTGCTTAAAAAGCTAAAAGGTTTATAGATATATTAGGAAGCAAAACTTGTGTTACTGTGTCACATGTTAAAAGGAAATAAAGAAGAAACACGTTTAATAAGTGGTTGTACCACCCGGCTGGTGAAGGTTGTATGTTGGTAGTAATTATTCAGTTGACTGAGCGATACTGGAAGCATGGAGTGCCTCTATAATTGTGGTTATGGGTACTCTACACCAGGCATATTTTACGGAAGCTGGGTAATTCACCCAGGCCGCAGAAGAAACTGAACTGCACTTGAACTTCTTAGAAAATACCCAAGTACAGCTTGAGCGGAGGACCAAAATGTGTCATCAATTTTCAGGCAACTGTGAGTGGATGTGAGGTCTCTACACCTCGATCCGGACTGTGCTGTTCGACGGATTCTGGGGGGTGGGGACTGCCAGGTCTCCACATGAAAATAATGCTTCGTTAACGGTTATGTGGATTTTAAAAATGTATGTCTCTTAAGAGGGCCATTTAGAGACTGTTTCCTGCCTCAGAATTACACCCTCTAAACATCAATCTCTGCAATGCTATTCCATTTTCAGGAAAGTGCCAGTTTCATATGGTGAGGAATATAATTATAGTAATATTCCACGTTAGATAATGAGTGTCCTGTTGTGTGTGTTTGTCTGTGTATGTAAAACTCTATAACTATCAGTGGACAATATCCCTGTGATTTCCTTAAGGGTTTAAACTTGCTTGTCACAAAAGAGGTGTGTTTACAGCTGTATTTTGTACAGTACTGTACAAGAGTCATCGGCAGTCAAAGAAAATGTTCAAAGCTATTTATCTGGATACTAAGTGTACATTTGCTCAGGAGGGGAAAAACACAGTTTAACATTAAAACATATGCACTTAATGAACATGTGCATTAAGAGGAACACAATAAAAGCTAAGTAAAAGCAAGAATTTCTCCAAAAAGTCCTAATGTTCTTCCTGGATGGCTAGAAGAACACTGCTTCAGTTCCCAAACCTCGCTTAAGGGGTACCCCAGCAATTCCATACATTTGCAAAATTTCACCACCAACTCAACTAATTAATAAATTAAATTAGTCAAATAACTAAAGAAGGTATTGATTATACCAACATGGTGTCCGACTAGTCAAGTCAACAAATTGGTGGGTGTCTTTGATGGTTGCTGCAAATACAGGGCTGACTTTAGGAGGGGTTATAAAATGGCTAAGACAACACACTTTGATAGGTATAAAAATTATAGTTTTACACCAAAATGAAGAACATCTAAAGTGGTTAAGACTATTGCCGAGTACTAAACATAATTTAACAGGAGATGTAATCCGCAGACTTGCGTATACCTGTCACTGCTGCTCTCTCCGCTCTTTGTGGGCGATGACGTATCCTGTTGAACCGGTAGCCGAGTTGTCAAACTGCTGGCTTTTATGTCCAGGTGACAGTCAATCTGCCAGTGCGTATTAACTGAACGCGCACTTCACGATGCAGCTCTGTTTTGATCCAGAGCCGCACCGTGCCCTTGCGATTGCAGTGTTTACGCTCGAAACACGCACTTCTTTTAGGCTGAATCCAGTGCTCTTTCTGCCTGGATCCCCAGACCTATAGTGGGAGGGGGGATTCCCTCAGCTGTGGGCCCAGACTCACTCACATGCACTCATCCCTGAGGCAGGGAAATGCAGATGAGATATTCGATTGGGGAGAAAATAAGCACTATTAAAAATAAACACACACGCACAAAGGCAGAGAGCAAGATGACTTCAAAAGGTTGTGTTTCTTCCATCGCTGTAATACAACATGACAGGTTTATAAGATTTGCCAGTGGCTGTTGAAACCTAGGAAATTGACTCGGGCCCCAGTAACCGATGGCACATTTACCTTAAAAAAATATAAGTAATAATAATACAACTTTAATGATAGGATTATTGCGTTAGCGGAATGGAAATAAAGCCCTAATTCCCCAGTGAGGCTAAGCCGCATGCTCCAATGTGCCCTCGTCGGGAAGGGGGGGGGGGGGGGGGGGGGGGGGGGAATCCTCATTGAGATTCTCAAGCCTTCTTGTTCCCGCGATTAAAAAAAAAAAAAAAAAAAGAAAGAAAGTGCCTCCCGCTTTCGGTTTGCAAAGGTAATGAGGAGCTAATGAGGCTTGACTTGAATTTTTCAGCACTCGATTTCCCTCCACACGCAACAGGTTCCCACAGGACCGGGAGCCGATGTTTGGTCTCCATAAAAGCTTTTGCTGACGGATGGGTGGATGGATAGATGGGTGGATGCAGTTTTGCTTTGCGTTCACGGTGTGGGGATGGAGGAAAAAGGGACAGAGAGTGGGTGAAATCCCGTCCTGCTTTTCCTCAAGGGTACTGCTAGATTCCAAAGCCAGTCGGGTCCGGTGTTCTTCCACAGGATATCAAGGCCGGCTCAACCTTCTAGGCATTCATTTCATAGCTTTTTATCAATAGGTAGTTTATAGCTTTCTTAAATACCACTTTCTGATTTGCTCTGTAATTTGTAAGACTATCAGGACTATCAGTCAACCATCACAATTTGCAATTTGCAGTGTTAACTGAAATGAATATAAGAGGTACTGTTTTTCGATTCTTGCATTCTCTAAATACTTTTTCTGGTCGCCTGGAGCCTGTCCCAGTCAGCACAGGGCACAATGCTACAGTACACCCTGGAATGGGGTGCCAGTTCGAACATGTGCACACACCCAGTTATACTTTTTACAGCCAATCTGTAAAAAGACTGACTGCAGGGGGGGACCACAGGAAGAACATGCAAACTGCACACACACACAGCAAATGTGGCATTCAAACCCAGAGCCTGTGAGCTGACAAGACTGGCCACTGTGCTGCAATGGAAATATCACGTGTATCACTAGTATATGGCAGCTATCTATGATTTATATATTCTACGTGAGTAAAATGTATGCCGAATCTGACACAATTGCAACACAACACATTTGCAGAAAATATAACAACAACAACAATAATAATAATGATGATGATGACGTATAGTGATACTTGTGGTATTTTAATAAAAATACCCTCTTTTATTCATGACTTTGTCAAACAAGTTGACCAAAATGACATCTTAGGTTGACGAGTAAAATCATCTTCTATAATGAAGCTGTGCTTGACTCCTCAGCTGATATGACTGTTAATGAGCTGTACTTCTAAAAGAGGGATAAGCTGAGTAGAGAGAAAAGATGTAGCAGGTAGGCAGGGGCACTCCGATAGATCATTTCATTTAATTTAAGCAGAAAGGTCTTTGTTTCACAGTCAGATTGGGGGTTGGAAAGGGACCTTGGGCCCTTTCGGAGGCATTTTGCTGGCAAGCTTGTTGAGATTTGATTGCCTTTGTTGTGGTAATCTGAAATTAATTTACACTTGAACCCATCTTTCTTCTGGGCTCAATTTAAAACACTGTTATAATTATGTGCCCTGCATGAAACTGAGAACAGACACCGATATGAAGATCCTGAATATTTTAATTCCCTAGGTATTTAAGTCTTTTTTTTTTGTCGACTTATCTCGCAAGGTAATAAAACAAAACGTTCCCATGCATGGGCTTAAGGGAGAGGTATTTGCCTGAGGGGAAACAGTAATAGACTGTGTATTGGTACACATCTACTCATGTACTCGCTCAGTAGGTCATCCCTATCCTTCAAAAAGATGTTAAACTTCCACTAATATTAGCTGATACATGTCCAACACCATCTGACAAAGAGTCCTGCTAAATTCCTTTCTGCTGTGACAGCCTTTTTCATTTTTAATGGGCTTTGTTTCATAAGTCTATTTTGATAGGTATTTAAAAATTATTAGACTGCCTGCTAATATCTGCCATTGATCTTAGCAGCGTGCAGCCCTTTGCGTCAATGTGAGCTTTTAATGTCCTTATCAGCATTCTTTTAATTTTAACGCACCCCCCCCCTCCAAATCGGTGTTTGTGGTGGGGTATCTCGTTATCTTCGCCGGGGCCCATCTTTGGCGATATCCTGTGGAGTTTCCTTGTACCGAAGGGCCACCAAGGTCATCGCCCTGGGCAGGAATTCCTGTGCGGCTCTTCTGCCAGGACACGGAGGCATTGTGTGCGCAGACAGACTGCGGCCTCGCAGGCGGCCGGAGCTGCTAGATCCAATCATCGCATATAAAAACATCCATGCAAAAACAGCCACAGGGAACCATGAAGGAAAGACAACACAACAGAAAAGACCAGATCCATTCTCTAGTATCGCATTAGCGTTTCAGGCACTCTATTAATCGCATAGATCTTACTTTCAAAATAAACCAGCCATTTCTGCTCAAGGAAATATGTCTATATTTCCATATGTATCCATTTTCAATATGAGGGAAAAGTGGTGCTATCCCAAATAAAAACAATAATAACAGTCACACAAACATGGTAAAACTATACACCTGTATTTATTTTTATTTTAGTGGATAGCACAATGAAGGATATTTAGTTAAGACAGACTAACAAAAAAATTGAGGATTAGAAGGAAAACATGGACACATTGCTTTGCAATAAAAGTGAAGGAATTTGCATATTTGCATGGAAGATTCTAAATAATTGATTAAGCTGAAAAAGTGAAATCCAAGAACACTGTGCAAAAGACACAAAACATCATTTGTAATACAAACAAACATTTTCCATCTACATAATTCACTTTATTCTCATTTTGTTATGACAATTCTGTGTTTCTCACTGAATAATCAGTTCTGAATAAGTGAAGTTTTTAAATAATTAAACAAAGCTCTGGCAATTCTGTTGTGATTTTAGAGATTTGTTTTAGTTTAGGTTTTTTTTTTTTCTCTCTGCTCCAAGGAACTGAAATCATGTCATTCTTCGTTTCCAAGGGAAAACGACTGAGGCAGAAGCAGTCAGACTGCGAGCAGACAGCTTGCTTGTCTATCCCTTAACTTTTTTTTACCTCTTCCCATGTATTTTCCCCTCAAACTTTTATCTGACCTCATCCGTTCCTGCCGCATAAGCGGCAGGGCCGCCCTGCTGCCCCGTCTCCTGACACAAACCCCCGCGAGCCAGGCCCTCCCTCCCTGGCGATAACATCGACCAGCCCGTTTATTGATCACTTGCTTTTGGGGCGCCCGCTTCCCAAAAAGCACGACACAGCGTGGCGGGAGGGGCAGCGTGCGAAAGGCTGGCACTCAGACCTGGAAATTAAACGGCCGCCCATTGAGATCCGCTACCAACAGGGGCCGGGCTGAAATATTTAGGGAGACAAACGAGCAAACAAACAAACTGCAGAAGGCGGCATGGCCCTTAATCCTTTCTTATCGCCAAACTGTTGTGATCCCTCCTGGGCAATTTTCCATTCATACCATTGATTTTTATCACCTCTGGATGCCTCTGTGAAGGAGCTACTTTTACATTGCTAACCCTTCTTTGCCGCTCAGGCTTCCCAGAAAAGAGAGAAATATCATTCAGTAAAAGGTAAATGGGCCCAAAAACACATAGAGAAAGCATTACTCCACTGAAAGACTTTATTTTATTTATTGTTTGAGTAAAACACTGCAAGAAAAAACAAAAAACCTCACACGAAACAGGCGAACATGAAGAATTGCAGGCAAAATTTGCGGTGCACTTGCGGTGTAATTTGTAAGTGTTAGAATAATACATTTTTAGCAGATCTTGCTGTTTTTGTTCAAATATATATGCATTTTTGTTTCTTTCTTAGGAAAGCCCTTCAGGACTGACTACAGGCAGAATTCTATGAAGATAAATGAAGCTGGAGGTGGGAAGGCTGACCCCCCGCCAATGCT
>JAODKL010000135.1:3897265-3918417 GCA_026780765.1 Petrocephalus schoutedeni
GCACATTTCAGCAGACCCCGATACCTCAGACACTGAGCCAGGCGACTGAAGAATGACCTTTCAAAGGCTGAAACGTTTAGTATAATTCAATGGAGCCACCACAGGAAGAAAAAAAAAACATGTTGATGACCCAAGCTTGTCAGTCAGACTTCTGCGAAATGTGGTGAAGCAATAGATTTCCTACAGGAAAAACAATCCGAAAGGATTAAAAAAAAACTAATAAAAAATCAATCAGAAACATTTTAAAATTGTGATAGGAACATACTTTATTGCAGGATTTCATTAACGCAGGATTCAGAATTTGTATTGTTTATTGATATGTAATACATGTAATACAACCGAATGTTATATTATGTTGTATAATTATAAGAGGGAGACTTGTGTAATGTCTGCAGAGTTAGGCATAGAGGTGAACTTGAAATGAGACCTTAAATTCCGAAATCAATTAAAATCTGACTGTTTGAAGTATATGTCCACTGTTTCCTATAAAGCTGTAAATCTCATCTAACGCAAAAAGTAGTCGTTTGGTATGTGAACAGTTCTAGTATGCGAAAACATTGGTGCGTGAATATATAGAAGCAATACTGTCTAAGTATGTCAGTATAAATTGTATTGTTATCACTCCATCTAATGTGTTTACCATGTTAATAGCATTTTATTACATACAATAATGAGAATATTAAAAAATAACAGAGAAATGGAAATTTGGAAATTCTTATTCTGAATTTCATCAAAGTACGTTTTGGCCCATTTCCGGTAACAATCATACACTTATTATTACTAAGATGTATTGTTGCATACCGAGGCCACCCTCCTTCACTGGACGTCTGCAGAGTAGCACAGATGCATTATCCTTGCAGGCCTCTCTCTCTCTCTTTTTTTTTTACAGATTGGCAGAATCATTTTGTATCCTGAATCTCAATGGGTTCATAGTGCTGCCAGTGCCCATCTGTTCTCCAGCAGGCACTGAGAGTCGCAGCAGTAAACTTTGATCCCCCTGTATATTTCTCCAAACCCACCAGGATTTGCTTGCCCCTCTAGAGCCATTGAAAGCCGGCCCCAGAGAACAAATTGTAGATTCATTATAAGTGTAGGCGGCAACCCGTGTTTCTCCCAAAGCGCGAGACACGCACGTAACATATTGTTTTTTGGTAGCATAAATTACTTTGCATTGTTCATTGTTGGTTATTATATTACATGTAAATGCTCAAGAGCAATGAATTAGCGCATAGGACTTATTTTGCCATGAACTTTCTGTCATGCCTTGAAAGAAATTATTATGGTTTAATTTTGGAATTGTAATTTCTTTTAATTAACTAATTAATCTTTGCTATAGTTATTCATTTAAAGGTTCATGTAAGAATTAAAACAAGACCTTTCTTATCAGTTACCAGTGTTTTTTTTTCGTGACAAACTGTTATTTCCTCTATCATTTATACAAATGAAATAGCCAAAACAGGTATACATTAAAAGATAAATGATTCACAGTGATGCAAATAAAATATACCCATTGTGAAATTAGTTACTGGACACGAGCAAACCGCGCTGTAAAAGTTTATTCAGTCTTAACAAGGTATCCCCAAAAAACTGGGCCAGCTCTCTTATAAAACAATTGTTTGTTGTGTGGTACAGTTTAAGTTGCTATGGTAACTTACAATTTGTCAAATTCAATAAATGGTGGCTGGGCATAGGCAGGTGACAGACAGGAATTAATTCTCTAACACATAATTATGTAGCAAAATGTTGACTGCCTTGCAGAAAGTGCACTGTGACACATATGCAATTTTTAAGACATGGCAGTAACATTAGCATTGGTCATTAGCAGCAGACATCTCGGTACAGTGTCAGATACAGACTCATATGCAGACCTATTCAGTTACCTGTGTGACAGCCTTGTTTGGGACACCAGAAACAGCTGTCTTGGCCTGTGTGAGCCAAAATAATTAGGCCTGTCATCTTCCCGCTCTGATTTCCCCTTCAACCTGCTTCACAAAATGCAAATATTTTGCTTTCATTGTCACATTCACCTTGACACGGATATTGCTTTGGCGCATAACTGGATGAGATGACTCCAAATTTGCATCGTTCGTTCTAATAAATTTACCTCCTCAGTAGCTCCGTGGCGGCAGCCATCAGATAAAGTCTCCCCGAGTGTCATCAATCACAGCGGCTGACAGACGGTCTTCGCCTTCATTTGTTACATACGAGAACATGCTTAATTATTTGTACTGTAATTAGTTGGGAAAATGTCAGGAAATGTCAACTCTCTGTTCGCCGTGGAAGGGGCTCTGCTTGAAAGCCGCGGTGACTGAAGTGTCATTAATGCCACGTAACAAGATGAGGATCAGCTGGGGAGCGGCAAAGGCCTCTTAGAACGTAATCATGGTGAGTTAGAGGGAGCCACAAATCTGGAGGACGAGCGTGATGGGCATCTTATTAGCAAGCAGCTGCATTTTTCCAGCGCGCAGAATAAAAGCGCCACACTGAAGGCTTCCTCTAAAGCAAAGTAAACAATATCTGCACCTTCTCCCGGATATTCTGTCATGTAAGGTGTGTGTGGATTGGTGGTGATGGTGCTAGTGGTGGTGGTGGGGGGGTATATTGCCTGTCAGAAGCAGATATGCCAAATTGAAAACAGTAACTTAAATAAAAACTTAGTTACATGTTACCTACTGGGAGGTTTGTTAGTAACGTCGCTCGTGTCGCACCTTGTCTGAAATGGTAATTAATAATTAATAGTGAGCAGTTCAGCAATTTCCGAATCGACATACTTAAAAAAAAAAAAAACTGAAAACTGAATAAATAAGAATAATTTGCAAGTCTGAGGAAGCTCCTGTGTTTTTAAATAACGTCGCAATGTGAATTTGTATTTTGTATGATACAAAAAATTTTGCGATGTGAATGTGCATTTTGTATGAAACACAAAAGAAAAGGAGTTTATAACTTTTAAAAAATAATAATGTTTAACTAGGATAATCTATTTGTAATTCTATTTTAATCGTATAATTATGTATTCCTGTTGTCCAAGACTTGAAATAAGCTATTACGCCATATAGTGCGTATATTTAAAAATCTGTTGGCTTATTCAAATACGTTTCTTTAAAAATAAAAAAGACTATTACAAGCCTGTATGTACAACCAAGTCACTCCTTAGCAGGTCATGTATTGTCTCACTTCTGTGGCACTTGTTACCCATGAGATACAAACTCTCTGCATCATTAAATTATTTTTTTATGATTTAGGAAGCTTAAAGAAGGCAGTAATTACATGCCCCTTGTTATATAAATCTGGATTAAAGCTAAGTGCACATTTATGAGATCTGTGTAACAATAATAATTCAGTATATATGTTTTAATATGAAAGACTAACAGAAATATCTAGTCGTACATAGCTCCTAAGTACTAGTGTAAAGCAACCTACACTGAAGGATAAGGAATTGAATGAAATATATTAAATAGTAGGGATAATGTGAAACTGAGTATTTCATATCAAAGATGTAGAAGTTTCTCAGTCTGGCCAGAACCACTGGCTTCGGAGTGCCCATAAGGTAATACCATAAATCAGGCGGGGGGCCGTCTTCTTACAGAAAGGGGGTCTTGTCACATTTTGCCATTATTTCTTCTAGAAGACTATGAACACCCCAAAGTTGACATAAAATTGGTATTTTCAGCAGAACAGATCACCATAAAGCCATATCATTTTCTATATATGTGTATATATATATAGTGAATATAAAATAAAAATAGGGAATATAAGGATAAGTGGAACTGTGATTACATCAGTTCTATTAGAATTTTATTCTAGGATTAAATCTTGTTAACCCACAGGGGCTAACCAGTGGACTAATGTATAGTGTTTTGCACTTATCAATAATATGTCAGCTTTCAAGTCAATTAATTGAGTCATGTATTGGTCCGAAACTTAAACATAGTGCTGGAAATACTCTCTGACAGAGTGCGGTCAGCTGGTAGCAGTGTCTCCAAAATGAATGTGCAGTCAAGCCCAGAAATGAAAATAAGGCTCGGAAGTGATACATAACACACTTCCCATTAGGGTGAAACCGTTTTAACAGGTTCTGAAATACTGTCTTGCAGCTGTGTATTTACTGTCAGGATCCTTGTAGAAACATGTGGCAGAAAAGACAATGGACACACATGGACGTGTATCGATGAGCTTATACGGTACATCACTATGTCCAAATTCATATTAGCATCACTGTTCATGAGACACTAAGGAGTTCCTTTCATATGATGTTACATATTGATCTGAATTTTTTGAGCAGTTTTCAAGCGGCAATTAAATTAAATTTCCTTTGTTGCTGAATGCAGTCAGCAGTTTTGTGCTTTAAAATAGCTTCTGTGATCTCCGTGCAGAAAAGTACGGTACTGGTGTTGTCAGGTGTCTGACGTCACCGATGCAGTCCTATACGAGACAGAGACATTTACGATGACGCAGTCTGTCACTCCTTGCTGGGACCCTACATGCATATCTCAAGAGGAACACTCTGCTTTATTTTAATCTTCTCAAGACATTCAAATATTTCCTTTGCAAATCATTTGGCACTCTTCCCCCTCCCATATCATCCATCCATCCATGCATCTATCTATCTATCATTCTGTCTGTCTGTCTTTCTGTCTATCTAAGCTTCCTTCCCACCACATGAACACACACACACACACACACACACACACAAATTTGTACTCCATTCATTTCTATGGGAAAAACCCTAAACTCAATCACGACATCCTTAACCCCTACCCAGCCCTAACCTTCACCATAAGTAACCAAACAAAATACAAGACTTTTGACAAATGACGCTTTGAGTAGTGAGGACTGCCTCCTTTTTCTGGATTTACTATAGTTGTGAAGTCTTTTGGTCTTCATAAGTATAGCAAGACAAGGCCACACTCACACACACATACTGTATTTGCTATGTATTTAGACAATTTATACAACGTATTGCACCCTCATCATCAAATATAGAAAAGAATATCTGTGAATATCATTATTAATATATTTCAAAAAGCACCTATTTGTTTGTTTGTTTGTAAATTTCTCTACTTATTTAATTTTATGGATTGCACATAGTCTGTGGAGATCTTCAAAAAGACATGTTTTCCAGCAGTAACACTGGTATTACTAGATGCCTGCAGTAATTCAGGCTGGCCAGCATGTATATCCAGTTAACATCACTAGCCAGTACAGACCACCCTGAACATCACCGTAGAAACACAAATGAAGCACAATGTTTAAAATCTGCCAGGAATGCATTTGTGGTGAGACAGAAAAAAAAAAATTGGAAAGCAGAAGGTCTCTGGAGGTTTTAATGACCATTCATTATCCGAGGCCTCACACTGGGTGCATGGTGGATCAGGTCTGCGTTACCTTGCCCAGAGACAGCACTGATGGTCATCCAAGAGCTCCCTAATTAGCCTGCAATCTGGCAACGTTGAGCGTTCCCAAGATGTGGCAGTCCTGCGTAAATACGATGCCAGATGCAGTTCCACCTACAGTGCCTCGTTTCGTCATCTAGGCGGGGGGACGGGCCGCCACGGACACTATAACGTCCAAGGCTTTTGGAAACCCTCATGCTCTTGCCTCTTTGCTAAGAGCGAACAGCAAAGGTGGTCCACAGTGACCTTGCTCTACAGCAAAGAGGTGCTCATACTGCCAGCTCATTTAAAAATCGAACAATGCATTGTGTGTATGGTTATGTATGTCTGTGTATAGTAAGCTGTATAAGGTAATATACATGCAATATATAAATAGTACACATATATAGTGTTACATGTATTATGCACATACTGCATGTATACTGCAGTATTAAATGTAGTGCTTTCCAATGTCTTCTCTGTTGTGGAGTATTCACCCTCAGTTCTGCAGATCAGTTTTCTCTGGGGTATTCTACACTCCTACCTAGTCTTCACCCTGACCCCGTTCCTCCAAAACTCACTTGGCAAACACCTTTATTGTTTAGAGGACTTGATGTTCTTACACTTTCTTCCTCCAATGACAAAGAATGGTTCACTTGCCTCCCGTCCAAAACTGTGCTATTTGTCATAATTATTCTTACCTGACAATACATAAAATGCATCTAAAATAGTCAATTTATTACATAATGTACAGTTGAACCGAATTTGCCCAATAAAATTGTCACTGCTGTTAACAATCTCGGGAGTATTGTCAAAAATATTTATAATTAATATGTTGCTCTGAAATGATAATTTGTTCCTCTCTGGGAGCTTGTGAATCACTTTTGTGTGCACATTTTGCACGTTATATATCTTATGCTTCTAAGAGCACTTTGGTACAAAGCTGAACATCAGAACTTTAAGAGTATCTGTAAGCATGCAGAAGGATGAAAATCTAATCAATTGTAAAAGGGAAAGAAGGAAAAAAAACAGGGAAAAATTTCATGAAACATTAAGTGACATTCAGAAATGGCCAACAATTGTTTGGTTAGCAACACAATGCTAAAGCCGCTTATAACACTGTAACGCTTTATTCAGAGCTATATAATCATGCGTATTGCATAGCAAGGATTACTAAAAAGGACTGTCTGTCGTTCTAGTTGTATAGCTTTATAATTACACCTTGAAGCCATCACTGTGTGTGTGTGCGCGTGTGTGTTTTTACTACATATTCATGAAAAGCAGACTTGTAATTTGATAAAGGGAAGCTTGTGTTCTCAACTTCATTCAAACGGCATCATGAAGCGGCATTAAAGTGGGCATCTGTGTTCCCTCCGCATTAATCTCCTCAAGCACATTCCAGCTGCTGTGATGTGCAGGAGGGAGATAAGTCTTAAACGGTCTAAAGCTAAGCAAACCAGACAACTCCATTATTGGCTTCATAATTGCTTAATTAAACTTTTGTCACTAATCATTATGAGGGCAATAGAGCTGTTACACAGGCTTCTGTTGAGCAAAAAATCAATAAACTGTTGGTTAATTTCTCTGTATTTTTTTCCCTTTCTTTTTTTCAGTTTTTTTTTTTTTTTGTCCTGCAAATGAAATTCATTGCTGCCGGTTACTGATCTGTGGGGCTGCAGCCTGGCTGATATGAGCCACCATCACCATTTGAATTGAGGGTATTCAGTACCACATGAATATGAACAAATGGCAAACATAAATCTCCTGCATGAAGTACACCTTCTATCCTTTTATTATAGAACAATTGACCCATCTAAAATGAATTCTAATGCCAGGAAAGCGTTTAGATTTAAATTACACCGTAGTCTCCCGGACCTGAAAGATGGTGGCATAAAAAAGATTAATATGCTAATTATTTTTCCTCCTTATTCCTCTTTTCGACAGTTGCGGCGGGTTATTGTGAAGCGTGTAAATAAGATGACTGTTTTGTCAAGAAATGACTAAGGCACGCACTACACACCGCAAATAGAATTTGTCTGTTCAGGAAACCGCTCTGATCACCACAAACAACCCCACATGCATTTTCTTTATATCAATAAAAGTTGTTTTTTTTTTTAAGACAAACAATTCCTTTTTCTCCATGCTCAAGAGAAAAAAAGTATAGTAAATGACAGTCAGGTAAAAATTATTTTTGTTTTCCCAAATGTTTAGATTAGAGGCAACCGTTCAAGTTAAAACTACGTAGAGTCCCAGTTAAAATTACGTTGCGCTTCATTTCCTTTAATAGATCCAGCTTTAAAAGATAAACTTTTCAGTACTTCTGTACTGGATATATTGCCAATCGCAGCCAACTGGCAGCCACTCAAAGGTGGCGAGAGCCTGGTTTTAAAATTTGTAGGCACTTTAATTTTGGCCTGACATCAAAATGAATTGAAAAAGGTCCAAAATGTAAGACAGAAATTCACCTTTCTGACCTCTGACTGAAGAACGGCCTCTTTTCCATGATGATTCAGCTGACAAACTTATTATACTCCGTATCTGACGCAATGTCATGTTCCTGATATATTTCTGATCTCACTATACAAACACTAATCTCATTATGACAAATATTCTGTAATCAAGTGTCCATTAGCAGTCCTTCATTGCATAAAATAATCTATTAAAAGAATATTTACAGAATCAATTCAATTCAAGACACTACAGAATCCAACAAGGAATTTCATATTACTGTAAGTGTCACATGCTGAAAAGGTGAGGCCGCATCATTTATGTGTGTATTTGCGTGAACATGGTCACATTTTTAAGCTAGCCTGGCCATTCCCTTTGGAGAGCTTCACATAAGTGTGGAATAAAAATGCCATTTATTATCGGCTTCCTTGAATTGATTTTGCACAGCATCCCACATAGGAATTAGACCTCCGCTCTGTATTCCGTAACTCAGTGCGAGCCCAAAGTGTATTAAATAATGAGCTACCCACTCTCGGTTTTTAGCACAAACAGCCAATGTGTTTGGATCGGCTAAACTGGTATAGCAGAGAAGAGCTCATTTATGTTGGGGATCAAGCTTGCTAACACGCAGGATTATTTACAGCTGAACTACCGAGTGCATCTCCGGCAAATTCTGCTCTTCTTCTAAGATTTTTAAAAGTCATCAGTTACCATCCTGCTTTTGCAGCTGTGGTTGTTCAGAGTTAATGTGGCGGTGCTGGAGGGGGGGGGGGGGGGGGGGGGCGGGGGCATCTCCCAATGCCCTGAGCAGGTCTGCTTATTTATGAAACTCACATGAAAATCTCATATTTCCTGTGACTTTCATTTCCACAGATACCAGCTGAGATTTTGATCCTCGTCTTTGAAGATATGAGTAGCGGCCAGTTGTATTGCAAAAAGGTATTACACTGTTACTGTTTAGGCAGCACAAGATCGTCACATAATTATGCAAATAAGTTTTGGCTCTCATTAACAAAATATTACGTGACAGTGTAGCAAACAGTCTGCATCGATTTCCCACTTCTCTGTGAGGTAAAACTGAAAAAATAATAGGTATTACTATTTCCTCTGATAATAGAAAAGGTGAATTAGTTTAAGACTAAAATTACCATTTAAAAATCATCAATCTATTGATGCTGCAGAATAATTCTGGACTCGACTGTTGTTTTATATGTGTGCGTCAAACACATACGACCTAGCCAGTTTCCTTGTCTCAAACATTTCTAGCAAATGAAGCGAATGTGCATGAAACAACAATATTTATGTGCAGACGAACCCCTCCGAGGGATTAATTAAAAAGCACAAATGGTAAACAGAGTTTGTCTCAGACCACACCAGCTAATGGGGAAGTGAAACAGAGATATTTAGACTATTGTTTTTAATTACTTCCAATAGCGGTGTAATTAAATTTAGATTTTAGAAATTAAATTTCAGATCTGCTAATAATTCCAGATCTGCTGGTTAATGATGAGTTATATTTATGACCAGCTCAAAAATACACTTGGTTGCTGACTGTTTATTATATTTAAACTTTCATATTTCATATTCATTAAACATTCTTTTTTAATGAATGCTACTTTTCCTCAGCATTTGGTGGAAGTGTTTTGCGTTAATAAATTATTTCGAAACTATCTGAAGAAAAACTTAATTACAGGCCCAACTGTTCTTACATCATTATGTATATTTCCCGTATATTCCCAGCTGAATACCATGCTCTACAGCTAGATAAACAAATTTTACTATAGCTTTATGGCAGCACTTTCTGGCTAGCTATTGATACCACACATTCATTCATCTGGGTACATGAAGCGTTGCAAGCATAGAAATGTGGCATTACAAATGTACACCTTATTTTCATCTCATTAATGTAATCTACAGTATGCAAATATCAAAATAAATAGCATACACAATACTGAGCTAAACTCCAGTTCATACTATTTCAATTTTTATAAACAGTTATGATGTCCGATATTGAAGTCATTGAAGAAACCGAGTTAATGCCACCATCATGTGATTGTGTTTATTAAGATTTATGGGTAAAACACGCATAACATTTATTTTCATTTTAAAATCATACTTATTTTATCCTGAAAACAATCTGAGGTATTATGAGGCGTGAGATGGTTTTCCAGTATAATACCATGAAGTATTATGCTGTAACAGCACTATGATTTTCATTCAATAAAATGAGTTTGAAAAAAAAGCAGTAAAATTGCACATATAGACCTAGGTTGCTTGCTTGTATGGAAAAAAAAATCCATTATCTTGAGTTCCAAGTTAAAAAGAGAATATGAACTTAAATATTTGTTATTGACACCGGTTTGGTTAATTGATTTGAGTATCAAAAAATGTGTACAAAATCTGCTTCTTAGAAATCTGTGGAGGTACTTCAGACTGGATTGTTTGTTAGTGTGCTTGAAAACCTTTGCACCTTGCACAACGCCCAGGAAATGTTCTTGCTAAATGTTTCCTTTTAGTCTACAGGGTCAACCAGTCAGTTAGCACTGTCCAGATAACCTTGTTTGATCACCTCAAATTTCTGTCTTTTTAGCAGCTGTAACAGAAAATTCAAGCATTTATCTCTTGGGATTTCAACAACCAATAGTTTAGGGTGGCTGACAGGTATGGTGGTCACCTGTCGTTTTCAGATTACGACTATGCCCTGACATGACATAAATGGACTCGCGATGTTACCGGGAACGGATAAGCTTGTTATTTTGTCTGTCAGAAAAGTACTTATTTGGCGTGGACCTTTATGTAATTATGGATAAGTAAAGAGGAAAAACTCTGGAGAACACATATCCTTTGTTCATAACAAATAAGTAAAACTGTGATCTGTGCAGTGCGTACATAATTGCAGGCTGTAAATCATACCTGTCGCACACAAACATATTATTATTTCCAATAAGGTGGTTTATACCGAGGACAATTTTTTTTTTACGAATTTCATTATATTAGTTTGATTGCTCTTCTAACATCTTGGTCAATGTTTATTTACTAAATCATACTTATTACATAGGCACTCATAGTCAGTTCATCATCACCTTCTGTTTGGTGTTTTAGCTATTTATTTGTATGTTTGGACTAATAAACATATTTACAAAGATGCCTCAGCACAGTGTTAGTATGCATTTTTGTATGCAAAATTTACCATAATTGATGGACAAAAAGTCAATGAATTGATGTGTACATAATGTATATATTTTTTCTCATCATAGTAAGGCATGTTTGCTGATAATCCCAGGAAAGTATGTCAGTCAAATATACACTGTGCAGGGGGAACTAGCAGCATAAGCCCGATTGTCTGGTGAATCACATTTGTACGTACACTGTCATTTTGTTATCGACCCACTGTGAGAAATGTCACCCTGCACTACACCAATTTAAAACCGCTGCCCCATTCCCGTCCCGTGAAAATCTCATATGCGGGGACCCAAAGGCTGCTGCTAGGAGTGGGTCCCTGACAGGTGACCCGTCAATCTTTGCCTTGCGGCAGTCAGGGAGGACGGCTGAGCCATGACATCACAAGCGGGGGACGCGGGCGCTGGCCAGGGCGCGGAAAGCGGCTGGTTTGGTTAGGCCCTGCGCGGGTCAGCTTCTGAGCCATGTTGTTGGCCTGTTTTCTCTGCCAGGCTACCGTCATCGCTGATGTGGCTGAAATTGCTGCTCGCCAAAGCGGCTTTGCTGTAGGCGGCTCTGGCTGTTAAAACCCTCATTGTCTCTCTTCCACCATTAGTCAACCCTCGCTTGGCGGCAGGGCTGGATGCGAGGAGGGGAGCCTCGCAATGGCCTGATGTATCATCGCCGCCATGGGCTTTCGCGGCTGCTATGGCTTGGATCGCTCATTGTTGAGCTTCACTCTGGCAGGGTTTCCCCTTCGAGCAAAATTTCGACACGACAGCTGGGAATTCAGAAGAATTAAATAAGAAAATATTTGAGTGGCGCTTTCCCTTATTGGCATTGCGCTTATATCGTTTTAATCCTTTATTTTTTGTTTGTTTGTTTGCTTTGCTGGAATGGGTGCAGTGGTGAAACTAAAATACCGAAAAAACACAAACGAGCAATTATCTGTGCAAGCAGAGCTGGAATAAATCGACGCTTAACCTCAATCATTCGAAATTTTTGTAAAAAATAAAATGCGAGCAAATAAGTCCTGCGAGTTAGTAGTGTTAGAAACCACTTTTCTCTTTTCTCTTATTTAATTATGACATGTACAATATAGCTTAACATCTCCCCTTTTTGATAAACCTAAATACTTAAGTAGCTGTATTGTTAAACTCATCAGGGAATAAAAACAGCAACAAAACAAACAGTACATTTTTTTGTCAGTTGACAGCCTGGGCATCCATATCAGTACTTTTCGTAGGGAGCGCTGGTAATATTTCAGCTGCGACATTAGAACGGATCTTATCGCTGTCCATCATCCCGTCTCGATCCTCCGCCGACTGCCCTCTCGTAAAGCCTGCCTCCCCTCTGTCAGTAAATTATGTGTTTCCTCCCCAGGGCACATTAACCCTTTCAAGGCACTTCTGACGGTGGGCAGCCCCGTTTCCGCCTCCGTGCTCAGTAACCACCGCAGCACAAAAGACCTGATCCCCCCCCCCCAGCACCACCCACCCCTCCCTGCAAAATTACCTTGGGTGCACTAGCTAGGAGGGGGCTCATTTAGAGACTGACTCTCAGCTGCTCCCGGTTTCTCAGTAATTAGCCTGCCGTGGCTGCCGCCTCATGTGGCTTTGCCTGAGAGAGACACTTGACACGGCAGACATCAGAAGGATTTTTTAGGAGACTCTCCGGGCGCCCCAACAGCTCTTAATTAACCACTTAGGTATCCCCACTCGCTCTCCCGGTTGGCGCTTCCAAATGGTAGGGGCTGCGCCGCGGATCTAAACACCGGGGAAGCGTGCTATCAAAAGATCTTGTAAATGAAGGCTTGTGTAAATTATTTTTAATGATTCCCTCCTGGCACATCATTATGTTTGTAGTTACACACAGGCACTTCTGAGACGGGCTCGTCCTCTGTAAGGTCAGCGGTAGGACCGCTGTAACTAGCTGCAGTCTGTAAATGGCTTATTAATTAGCGCTGTGGTTTTACATAGCTGTGAGCTCTGATGTATGGAGTTGGAATTGTAATTGTGTGGGATCGAAAATGATAACCCATCTCAGGGCTGCTTATGCAAATTGCCATATTACAAAATCATTACCTATCCAAACACTGTGGCGCTATGTGAATTACAATGATGGATTTTATGATAATTGCAAGCTAATTTCTTACGTCTACATTTTTAAAAAATAATTTGGACATTTTGAGTGCTATTAATTCTGTGTTAGTTAAAGCTGAACAGATGGTTTTCATTCATTTATTTGAATTTTTTTAAAGACATGCCTGTTTAATAGTAAAAGAAAAACATTTTACACTGCTTTTGATCGAGTATATTTGGACTTTTTGTTTTAAACTAAAGTAGTTCATAGGACTATTTCCTCTTCCAGAAAACTTACACAAACTAGCTGGAGATAGGAATGTGCCAGAAATGTACTCTTAACACAGCATCTCAGCATTGATCAGAAACTGTAGGTGTATTGGGGTTCCGCCTTGTCTTCCGTTACTTCACATCACAGAATCCATCCATCCATCTTATTATCACTTATCACGGTCTGGGTCTCAGGGAGGCCTGCGGCCAATCCCTGGAAGCACAAGGCAGGGATACACCTTAGATGATATTACGTTCCCTGTTGGAATCCCAACTGCAGATCATGTAATCAAATAGATTCATAACCAGTTTTTTTTCCTTTTCCTTCTCCTTTGCAATTAACTCATTTTCCAAAAATACCGCAGAATTATAAATAGCATAAACTGAAATTCCCCAGTCAACCAATCCTTTTTTGGTAAACTTTTTTTCCTGGAAAGTTATCACTACAGCAATGCTATTGACACATTTAGATGGATCGCGGGACAAATGTTTGCACAGTGAGTAACTGCTTTGTTTGAGCCGCACAGAGGAACAGTTCAGTTTCATTATCACACAAAAGCACCTAGCTAAATAAACTTAACGCGAATTTGGCATCCGTAATGGTAAGCTGCCTCAATAGCCAATGGAGTCACGCTTCTGTTAAACATAGCTACTGGAAGGTCCTGTGTGGCCTAGGCAGTTAAAATGATATCTTGGACAGTGCACTGCTAAAACTCAGATGGAGCCTTAAGTCTCAGCTGCGTCGTTTGTCGAACCCTCTGCCGCATTGTGGGAACCCTGGTGCTTCATGCTCCTTCGCAAAGGTTTTGGGGTGAATGGCGGAGTAACGGGCAATGTAGCTTTGCATTTTCCCTGGGGAACTCTAGGGTTATATGGGATATATATGTCAGCGTTCGTGATGTGTGTGTGTGTGTGTGTGTGTGTCGGTTTTGCTATACTTGTAAGGACCAAAGGACCTCATAAGTATAGCAAATCATCAAAAAACATGACTAGTGAGGTTATATATATATATATATATATATAAATGTATGTGTGTGTGTTTATATATGTACATATACGACTTATGCATGACCTATACTGTTTATATTTAAGTTTTACAGTTTACAGTGTACAGTCAACTCAACATCTTTTTTATTTTCAGTAATTTTGAGTCTAATAAAAATCCAGCCACTGCTGCCAGTTTCAAAAATATGCTGGCAAATGTCTTCAGGGTATATAGTCTGAAGCAAAGGCCCTATAATCCGTAGTGACTTGTGTATTATGGATGTGATGTTTAAAGCTGGTATGACCAGTTTAAATATTTATTTTAACAAATGTCAGTAAGTAAGTAAAGCATTTGATCATTGTAAAAGGAGGAGAATTTTGTGGTAAGGCAGCAGGTGAAGGAACCTTCTGGGAAGCAGTGTGTTGTCTTTGGCTCAGAGTCCGATGGTGGATCATGCCTGGCTGTCCGGGGTGATGTTTCTGAGCTCCTTCCTTAGGACATCCGGGCTTACAGGCAGAAGTGGAATGGAGGTGGGATGCGGACGGATACCCAAGAAGGACATCAGGTCTGATCTGGGATAGCCTGTTGGGCAGGGTGTGTTTAGCTCTGATGATCTGAAAACTTTCCTCGTTAAAAAAAAGAAAAGAAAAGAGAAAATACATGGAAGCACATCGGGAACATTCATTCAGGTCAGTTGGGTACCAAGGTAGTATAACTTACTGTAGACACATTTTAGGTTAAACACATTAGAAACACTTTAAGCCAAATAAGGATACCTTTGTCAAAAAGAGTACTATGAAAAATGTAGGGGTTAATACTTCTTAAAAAATGCAATTATTATATGAGTGTGTCACCCTATAAAACACTCAACAAGGAATAAGTCTGAGCTTTCAAAACCGAAGGGGATTTGACTGTTTTTACACATGCTGATGACATTACACTACGTGCACCATGAATTCTCTTTAAAAATTCCCATGATCCTCAGTGGTTTTGGATCCAGTCAGGACCGGAATGCAATCTGTTTATTTCTGCCTATTAATGTATTTTCATAACACACAATCACAATGTTTTGTTTGCATGGCAGAACTAAGACTTATGACCCTAATAAATTATCTCCTTGTCATATTTTTATGTTTCTTCTGTCGAGTCCCAGTAGTGGACGGCAATCGTATTGCAAGGCCCGCACTAAGTTATAGGCCAGCTGCTGCAATGCCCAACTGAAGAGGTCATTGTGCAATGCACCCCCCCTGCACCCCTCCCGAATCTCACACTGCTGCAAACTCAAAGCCAAGCATAATACAAACAGCATGTCCCAAGAAGCTATCGGTTGCATTACCGTGTCTGAATATTTTAGCAGCATCTCTGAACCCAACCTCTTAGGCTCATTGGGACCCAGATGACGGTCCTCCTCCATCAGGTCATGTAAAACTTAAAAACGTTAATTTGACATTTCTCGCAGGCAGCAATGTCTGTCTTATGATCGATTCATTTACTTCTCAATTCACCAAACACTGCAAATATTTCCATTTGTACCAGCAGTCAGCTGGCAAATAAGCAAATGTGAAATTTAAATTTTATGTATAGCAGCGGCATGGATTATTATGAAACCACATGTGCATAATATTAACCAATGAACATAGCTATGTAAAACCACTTTTTAAAAGCCGAGTCTTGAATAACGTAAATAATTAAGAATAAGTAAACTAGTAAATGAGTAAACTCAAGAGGAGATCCCCCAGTTATACTTTCATTTGGTGTTACAATAGTTTCGCAGTGTCATTGTGCACGCAAAGATATTTTTCTTGAGTTTGCAATATTTACTATAACTTACTTGTCTAGAACTAATTTTTTTTTATTAAAAAAAATCAAACATTTTTATGGTAATTGAGATAACAATTATAACTAGATCTATTTCAGAAGCTAAAGGTGAAATACACACATTTTTCTTTTTTTTAACAAATTAATAAGTGACAGGATAACCGGGTCCATGCAATTCATTTATAATAATTGGTTTTCAGTGTGATATGGGTCTGCAAAATGTAGAAATAGCAGGTCACAGAACCAGATGCTAAAATTTTAATGTGCAGTTTGACAGAAAAATACATTCCACCTATAAGCAGCATTTCAAAGTATAGACAATCACACGATCTAAGGTTTACCGCCGCATGATCTAAGTTCTCCCTTTGCCATGTTCCGCGTTGGCTGCTTACAGGTACACAACTTGGGTTCACTGAAGTTTACTTCCCACCCGTGTTTTCAAATCTGCCCGCTGAAATTAATCTGGAAAAATAAATATTGAAGCTGCCCAACCAAAGCAGTTAATTGTCTTAGTGCTTTAGTAGGTGCCTCTTCCCAACAGCTGGTCACACTGGCACACGGCAGCGCGATGGCGAGCCTTTGAGATAATAACTTTTGCATCTGCCAAAGGAGGGCCCTGCTACTGCCCACAGAATTTACAGCTCACAAGTGGAGGCAGCAACTCCGGCAGAATTTTTTATGCAGGCCCTTTGAATTTTATTAATGTAATGCAAACACAAGCCTTCCAACACATTAAATTGTTGATGTTATGCGAATACACTCTGGAATTGCAGATCCTCATTAACATTATTTGCATGTTAATCTGCATCTTTTTAATTAGTGATATTATTTATGCACATAATTTTCGCCCACTGATGCCAAGTCGGAGGCGCATTAATTAATCTACTGGGATGCCAAACTGTTCCCCCCCCCCCCCCCCACCCCACTTTTATTTGTTTACATGGTGTTCCGGATTCTGGGAAAATGGGGAAAAAAGGCCTAAAGAATAAAAGTAAAAGACAAGATTAACTAAAAGCTCTTTTTGTTTTTATAATTCATATTGTAATATTAGCCAAATGTCGTGTTTCCTCCCTCAGAGATTGGTTATTCAGTTACATTACCTTGATGTATTATTAAAATTTATAATGGACTCTGGAGGCCCCTCGTAGTTCTCTCCTTCATTTACAGAATATACGCAATGTTATTTTAATCTTCCTACATTGCCTCCATGCATAGGCAATGAGAACCTTCTCCACGGCTGGTCTCCTGAGATGATCCACTTTCCACATCCGATAAACATTTAAATCGAGCTTGAGAGAACCAACAGAACAATAATATCACACGTGTGTGCACCCGCACACCCTAACACCCCTGTAAGCGCGTCTGCCCCATTAACCTACTTATATGTGTTAATTTACAGTGTATGTGTTTTTTTTGGTACATAATTCTCCTCCCCTCCATTATTTCATGTGTTAAGATGTATACAAGCTGTATTACTGTTGAAATTGTCTTCGTTGTTGCCCAGGTATTCCTGTAAAAGATGAGGAATTCTGAAAAAAATGATTTAGCCCTGCACACTTCCAGATTTTTCAAGCAAGGTTTACCGACAAACAAATCCCAAAGACAGCAAAGCAGTACATGTCCCTGCCACATCCACTGCCTTGTCCCCATTATAAATCTGTCCACTGCCATGTCCTCATTCCTGCTTTGGCCACAGCCATGTCCCAATTCCCGCCCTGTCCACTGCACTGTCCCCATACCTGCCTTATCCCTGCCATGTCCACTAGCCGCTCCACCACTATGTGCACTGCCATATCCCTGCACTGTCCCCTGTCCACTGCCCTGCCCATTACCATGTCCCCTTTCCTGCACCGTCTACTTCCATGTCCCCATTCCTCCCCTGTCCACAGTCATTTTCCCCATTCTTGCCCTGCCTCTGCTTGTTCCACATTCCTGCTCTGTCCACAGTCATGTACTCATTCTTGCTCTGTCCACAGTCATGTCCCCATTCCTGCCTTGTCCACAGTCATGTCCCCATTCCTGCCTTGTCCACAGTCATGTCCCCATTCCTGCTCTGTCCACAGTCATGTCCCCATTCCTGCCTTGTCCACAGTCATGTCCCCATTCTTGCCCTGACTCTGCTTGTTCCACACTGCTCTGTTCACATTCATGCCCTGCCTTCCCCCTTGTTCTCTGCCCTTTCCCCATTCCTACCAACTAATACGGCATTGAATAACATAAATGAAGCAAAATATGTAGCTGATTTGTTTATACATTATTCATTAATTTATTTGTTGTTTTTGTCTTTGCTTGTTCCTTGGTTAGAATTACTTGATATGTGCCATTTTTAAAGCTTTTTTGTACCTTAAGTCACTTAGACCATCTGAAAACTTAAGGTACTACACATGCCAGAGCTGCATCATTATACAGACTAACTTTCGTGTGGTTTATATGGTTGTTAATGCTAATTTTAAGCTCTGCTTATTGATTAACAACTCAATATATTACAGCTAGCTTGTCTGGTCTTTAAGTTTAACTTATTTGAGTAACATAACTTAATACGACATCGCTAAGCAATGGGGTTCTTTTCTACAAGAGTTGCTAAACTCTAAATAACAAACAACGCTTTAATCTTATTTAGCAAAATGTTAAAAAAAAAACATCAATGCATGACGCATTTCTTTATCTCTGGAAAAACACCATATTGTATACAGCTGAAAATGTCTCCCAGGTAATTCTGGTGTTACATAACTATTTGAAATTTCGGTTCGTTTCAACGATAGCATTAATTACGCAGGAGAGAGATTGTAACCGATGTTTAGCGGTTATTTTAAATAATGCTCACATTCCCAGGTTTAATTATGTATGTCTGTTAGCTTTTGGAAAAAATCCAGAGAGGGACTTCTGGAAAGTTATTAAATTGTGCAACATATAGCCTTTAGCAGGAAGCCAGTGAATTAGGACTGTGCTACGCCAGGGCCAAATGTCACTGGAAGTTTAATGATATGACACATGATTTCTTTAGTAACATTTTATCGAACATACTGATTAACTAACCATATTTATTACCAAATTATGCAGTACACTAAGTGGATCAGAATTTGCTTTGTTGCCCAGGTACTAGGGATTTTTCTCGGCTGGATTAATCAACTAAATCATAATTACTCAAAACCAAATGATAGGAAATTAGGTTAGTTAAATAGAAAATATGGAAGGTGTATTGGGCATCAGGATGCTTAAATATGACTGTAAAATGCACAATGAAAATTTTTAATTGGTTTATGAAGTTTTGTGAAAACACAGTAGCATATCACGATTAAGTGCAATTAGTCTTCCCCTTTCATTCATTTCTCTTCAAAGATGCAAGGATACAGGGTCTGAACAATCACCCAGTTTTGTTTCAATCTTCTAGACCCCAAACAATCTGACATTAGCATGGGCCATTTCACTCAGATAGCACTTATCTCTGTTTCAGACAGCCTCCAGAATAACACTGGACTCGGGGAAACTCGGTCAGCCTGCCTCCGATGCATAACACAGTCTATCATGAGATCCTCTTATCCACTAAAAGCGAAATAATGCAGCCATTGCCCCAAATTGAATTGCTTTCTACTCGCTGACTGCTCCTACCATCTGGAATGCTCCCACCATTCACAGTGTCTTCACAGGTGTCCATCAAGGATCAGTCCCCGGCCCCTCTATGGTTTACTCCATGTACTAAATCACTTGGCTCTGTCTCGAGACTTCACCAATCACTTATATCATGATTTATACTCATGCACATTGCTATTTTCTTCCCTTTGACCCACAGGTTCCCCTATGCATCCACACTCACCTTGCTGCAACATCTGGTTGGATGAATGCCCACCATCTGAGAACCAGCCTGTCGGAACTGATTTATCTACCGGCTGAATCATCACACCTCCAAGATCTTTTCATCATTGCTGATGGTTGCACACTTACACACTATCCCCTCCCGCCAATCTATGATGTATCTTTCCTTTCACAATAACTTGACCTCTGCTTTTTCAGATAGTTGGTATAACAGGTCAGATACAAATTAGCAAGTAATGTAGTTGTATTACGCTGTATTACATTATATTACAAGATATGATGTGAAATACAGTGAAAAATGTGTAATTTATTTACAAATTAAGCTGTGCGGCCTGTATTTCCTGTATCTTTTATTCTGTGAACATTGCAGAATGGTTTGACAAGGATGTGATACCAAAACTTCCAAGAGTCTGTTTTAGCCAGTGCAAGTGTTAACAAAGATTCTTCGCCAACATCTTTCACATTACATTCTCTGCAATGGAACCAGTCACTTCTATACATCCAGGCTAACTGTCAGTGGGTACAATGACCCCGAATAAGGGAAGAATCACAGTCTTGTAAATATACAGAAGCCATAAACTGCTGCTTCTGTTTCATTTTGTATAGGATACTTCATTGCTAGCCTAAGACATGCCAGTAATGGAGCTCACCTTCAGAAACCATCGATTACGGACCGTGGTGACCCTGTACGACACTGTAAATCCTGCAGAGTTGTGCAGATTTTTCTATATAACACATTGTGTGTGTGCAATTGATACACAGGATAATTCGGCATACAATTTCCAGTAACTAGATACAGAAAATTAGTGCGACCAAACTTAAAAAAAAATGTGTGTGGGAAAGAATCTGAACAAAATCTTGGCATTCCAGTGGTCATTCACTTGAAACTGATAAGCCTGATGAAAATTTGTGCCATTCTTTGTGGTTTCCATGAAGAATTCGTTTTTTGTTTGTTTAACTTATAAATCTTCCATGCCATCATTTAATAATTCTTGCATAAAAGGTCACATCAGAGTGGTTTGATGCTGTCTTTAGGTGTCCATTTGATTTGCGTAATTTATCTATCTATCTATATACATATATATATTGTGTTGTGGCCAAAATTATTAGAACACCTGACAGATCTGACCATATTGACTTTTTTGCCTCCAAAACATGATTTCATTTCATAATGTTCATGAAATATGCAGATGGTTGAGCACAACA
>JAODKL010000135.1:3925472-3939972 GCA_026780765.1 Petrocephalus schoutedeni
TCACAGAAAGCTTCAAATCCAAAGACGCTGTAGCTAATACTATCACTACTAATAATAGCATAGCAATAATAATTACTAATAATCGTCATCATCATCACTGTGTTGAAGGGTGTTATTATTGTTAGCCAAAGAAGTCCCACTTTTCTATGGATAGAAAGCTAATCTACCGCAGTATTATCTAACCCACAGTTGAACCTCACTGTAGGAAACACTCATTAGTAAGATTCTGTTGCCTCGCCTTCTTTGCCTGCCACCTGCACCTTGTCTTTACAAATTGAATTTAAGGTAATATATACATCGCGAATTGTGTAGCTGTAACCTTTTCCCCATCTCATCACATTTGCAGTTGCATTTGCTCAAAAGCGTCGCCAGGAGACCCGCCGATGCCCAGCCACTCTAGCCGCCTGGTACATGTGGCTGTTGATATGTTGTGGATTTCACCACTTTGTGTGTAAATATACACAAACGCTGAGAAACATCTCTCAAAATCTTTTAATTGCACTTTGGGTGACACCGGTATCCGATCCCTCAGACATTTGGCGACGGCTTATCGTACCAGTTGTTTTTTTTCCATACGCCCGAAATAGAATATTCTCTGAATTCTAAACCCGTTGCTATCTCACAGTCTCTGTGTCATCTTTCTGCTCCCAGTGGTTCCTGCTAAGTTCTTAAGGTCATCAATGACACACAGATTAAATCACCAACTCAGATCACACTGCGTGGCTGCTTTTTAAGGCACGTCACTATTTTTATTTTGTCGTCTGACAACATCGTGTGATTAGCAGAAGAGGAGAACAACCTAGGCATTCAGTTGTTCCTGCTTATTAATCATATAGAGGAGTTGGAGGTATAGTTGTATGTTTTTATCAATAAACCAATAAAGTATTGGAATTATTATGCAATTTTCTGAGCCTCCACAATTAATCTTGCCAACAGGTGCATTGTGACCCAGTGCCATTGTTAAAAATGTCATATTGCATGAATGTATCACATTTTTTGATGCAATGAGAAACATTAATCTGTGACCACATTCACATTGTAAATACTGTATTTTGCAGGTTTAGAAAACAGTTTATGGCTATATGTGGAAGCCTGGAAGTGTCCTGCGGCTTTGTTTTGTTAAAAGTTGTAACTTGTAACTTGTGTTTCCAATAAGTTATATTTGCTTTGTCCGTATTGCATATAAAGTCAATTTGTCAATGGTTTTGGGAGCCCTGTAGTTTTTTTTTTTTTTGCCTTGAGCAGATGTAGCTTAAAATAGAGTGAATAGGTTTGTTCCAAATGTTAGTTATATTTTGTGGAGTGACATAGACTTCCCTGGTCGTTTTGCATATGTTGAATACACATGTGTAATTCTGTGTTCTGTGTTATTTTGACAGGTTCTAAAGTCAGGCTAGAACACAAACCACTGTTTGTCAGGTTGAGCATCTTTGTATTGGATCCCAGTTTTGTCAAAATGTATCATTTGAGCCCTCTGAGAAGGTAGCCATATAGTAACATCTGCCATGTCATTTAAAAACGGTATATTTTTGGTACCCAAATTATCCTGGCAAGCAGGAGAGCTTTGTAGTTTGTCAGATATGGTAAACAGATTTTGTAATTACTGCGTTTTATATGGGACTGAGATCAATATACTGAAACACGGACAATATAAATAAATGACACATTTCCTGTGGTTTGGTTTTTGCAGACAGAAGTGTAGGACCAATGTAAGCAATCAAATTCACTGTGGGATAAATGACTGTCTACACGCTAACCATAGAGTATGTGAGTTTCTGCCAGGAAAGATCAGTTTAGCATTTGTCTGCCGGTTTTGCGGAGGTGTGTAGTTAATGCGTATTCTCCCTTTGACTGAAATATTACCCAACTGCTATTCTTTGGCAGTGCACTGCTGTTTATGCAACAAAAAGAGATGAGTTTTGCATTAGACTAATTTCATAGCTTGCCAAAAATATTTCACATTAGCTTCATCAGGCCCTGTGAAATATTGTTCTAATTGATGAGTTTAGCAATACAAATAAAGGTCAAATTATAATTTCCAGATGTGCCTTGTGTTTGGCAACAGTGCGCATATTTGATGGGAATAACATCCAAATGATGTTAGATTGTTGCTCTGTGAAGCTAGTGGGAGGCGTATCCAGCAATGTGAGCATACAATAAAAATCATACAACAGCCACAGCAGCAGTGACTGATTCTCTGTGCTGTTACTACTGAAGTTAATAGACTTAAAATGCAAATGAGTCCAACGAGCTTTGGAGGGCTTTATCTCGCCGGAGCTTTCTAGACGCGCTTGGAGGCTGCTGCCGCTGCGGAACAAAATCTGCATTCTGGAAGGAACAAGATGGACAAGAAAGATCGATTCAGCCGCAATGAGGAATTCTCTTGTCAGAGCAAATGGAAATATTTCCACACAACAGAGGGAAGGCACGGCCGCTTCATTATCTGAGCCGAGCAGACGTACCTGGCAGGCACACGGCGGTAGAAGGGAGATGTGTGAACCGGCCTAGTTTGGAGCCATCAGCAAGCCTTGGAGGAGCTGTACCCATGTTATCTGTGTCAACAGGTTCTAAATGGCTCGACGTGGTCCAAAACAAAGAGTAGCGCTTTCGAGTTATTACTATCATTTTATTAATGGTTTCCATTCGCAAGTCTTTGAGAAGTTAGCATGCTAACTTTTATAATTCACCTGCCCGGCGCCAACCCACACTTCTCCCACGAATACAACGACAATACAGCTAATAACGCACAAACAAGTCCTGTTACTGGGCGGACTAGTGAGTCATCAAAAATAGAGTTTTCTTTTTCTTAAAATACTCATTAAAATAATCAAAGCTATGTGGGGAATACAACGAAGGCACGTCGTTAACAGCATTTTTAAAATGCTTCATTGAAAACCTTGATTTGGACAAGCTTGATCTGAGTTTCAGAGAATAAAAATAATGTCAGTTCTTCACACATATGTGCATAATGCAGTTGTACAGTGCTTGCATCTGTGTATGAATATACCCAAGGTAATTATAACACAGAATGATATATGAGTATTTTTATTGATCGGAAGGCCACCAGATTGAGTCCCGTGCTCTGCAGAATACTAACATTGCAGTTAGCCCCTGAACCCTCCTACCCTCCTACCCCCTCCAGATAAATTCTCCAAGAACACCAGGTAAATTGGTAACCATGTGCTCAGACCCTAGACTTCACTCTGCCCACTATGTGCATGTATGCCTCAGAGGAATGCTAGACGGGATGTGTGCTAATAAGAACCTATAGCTACACATAATATACTTATATCATGGGTTAATTGTAGCTTGTCGTGGTGTTGCAGGGCCGTCCCTACCCATCATACCCTGGAGTTTGTATTGGGATTCTGGACTGGTAACTGGGCTAAGCAAAGCAAGATCAAAACACATTAGCAGAGAAGAAAACTCGGACCGCCCTGCCTTTTCCTGTCAGAGCACATTGCACGTCAGATCACAAGGCGGCCAAACAATATGCACTATGGCAGCCCTTGATTGGTTAAACTGAGAGGAGGTTGAATAAAAAATGTAAACAACAAACTTCAAACTGAAAAAGCAAATGAAGTGACCTATTAATCGAGTCTCTCCAGCTTCACGGGAGTCATCTATTTATAATAAGTCTGGCTGATAAATGTTTTAATAATCTGATTGCATAATTTATTATTGGCAGCCTAGTTTTTAATTGACTTATAGAAATATAGTAGAGAGGATCAAAAGGCTGATTAAATCCATGTTTATATTACTGCCCAATGGCCTGACTCATTTTACTAAACAGCATCTTAGTAAAAGATCTGAGAGGAAGTATTTGTGAAAAAACATTTACACAATACAGTGTCAGGTTTTCCCGGCTTCCCCCCGCCAAAGATGGGAAAGGTAACTATGCCATAAAGTACGAGAACTAATGTTTTGTCAAATTTTTAAACATTTCTGTTCTTGCCTTCAGCCAATTAAAGGAAAAACACCATGTCCTGCCAAGAAGCTGTAACTCTGATGATTAATAATGCAATTTTTTTGACGACGCACACACCTTTGTAACAGACGTCCCATTACACTGGGTGTGACTCACACAGCTATAATTATCCCGTCATATTTGGTGGTTCATCAGCGAAAGCTGCACTGTCAGAATTTCAATTTATACGTTTAGTTGATTGTTATATTGTAAATATTTTGTATTATAAAATACAATTGTTAAAAGCAAGAAAATGCATTTCTCAAGATTAAAATAATAATAAGAAGGGGAACATGATTACAGTAAAGATTAAAATGTTCACACACAGTAATAAAGTCAGTACCAGGTTACCTATGTAGGATGAAAGATTGTAGTGTAATGATATTTCTGTGAATATGTTTTCTTCAAAGTTTCACAAGAATGAATAAATGTCCATCTGTTCACCTTTATCCTTATCAGTGATTCAAGCCTGTTTGGCAGAGCTTAGGGCATAAGGCTGGGTAAGTTCTGGACTTGACCCGGGGCAGAAGAGGTGGAGCACAGTGTTGAATGTTGAATTACATGCATGTGAGGGGGGACTCGGATCAGAAACCGAGTCTGGTTTTATTCTCCTCGTCCACAAGGTGACCTAAATGTCCCCCCGGGGCTGCCAGTCCATCATGAGACTTTCACGTGACAAGGGCACAGTGGATTCAGTATGACATTACATTGAGTCATATACGTGCACCTGCTTTAATCACGGGCCACGAAAATCGCAGAGCTATGAGCATCATCCCGCGTACTTCACTACATAAATGGTTTCCATTTTTCCTTTTCCATAACCCCACAAATTTTAACATTGACAGAAGCCTAAAAGGAGTAAGACATATATTGATTGTATTAGGATTAAAAATGATTAATTAATTAGTATAAAAAATGAAAATATACAGAGTGATGCAAGGCCTTAGTGGTTAGCACTCTGTGTGACCACCTCCTGTGCTGGAGGATCTTTTTGCAGGTACACTATATGGACAAAAGTATTGGGACACCAGCCTGCCCAACATCTGAATCAAAGGATATTAATATAAAGTTGTCTAACTCTTAATTGCTAGCCTATACTGGTCTGGAAGGCTTTACATTATATGCTGGTAGGATTTACTGCCATTTAAGTTGGGTATTGATGTTGGGTGATCAGGGAAGTTGTGTGGCTTCCACTTCACAGCTGAACTTGCACCCAGATGTTCTAACTTCACAGTCACTTCACTTGCTGTTAACCAGGGCAGGTCTAGCAGGACAGAAACTTGGAGAACTGACTTGTTGGAAAGATGTCCAAAGGTGTCCAATGGTGGTGCCAGGTTGACTAACATCTTCTGTATGACCACCCTGTTTGCTTAATTATACACCTGTATGTGTGCAATGGGTGTGGCTTATTTGGCAATTCCTGTAATTACTACAGGTGTCATAGTACTGTTGACCATATAGTGTAGGGGAACTGGCCTCTTTAAACTGGCCATAGTATGTAATTGCATGTCTGTGCGATGGACTCGTATCCCACCCAGTGTCTCCCTTGCCTTGGGCCTCCTGCTTCCTGTGATCAGCTCCAGCTCTAAGGCGATCCTGTACTGCATAAGTAGTTATGGAAGATGGACTGAAATTTGTAATGGATATCCTTAACAGCAGCTGCCTTACCGTTACCGTGCTTCTGTTTTGTTTTTTTAATAAATATTGTAATTACCCAGGGGCCTTTCTGTTTTGCTCCCTTTGTCTGGTTGTTCTCGCCTCAATGATTGTGTCCACTGGAGGGTTACGAGCTAACACATGTTGTAGCAGTTGGAAGTCACAACCCCCAAGACACGAAGTAACTAGGTTTCCTTGATATTGACAGTGTTTCCCAAACACACACGCACATATTAGCTGGAAGTTGTCTACTGAAATAATGCAACTTTGCATATAACCAGCTTGTCTGCTAAATAGGCTAAACATCTTAATGATGATTCATTTAAATGTAATTTTTAATATATGAACAAAATATGAGGCTGTAATTCAAAGTACTGCAACAAAGTCTTCAGCTAGTAATTTGCCCATCTATGGGTTCATAAAACAAATTATAAGTGATTCAATACCTCATTATAGAGGCATCAGCAAATTCACAAAATCAATTAAAAGCTGCTCACTAAACTAATCACTAAGCATACATTTAGGTAAAACATGTGTACATTTCCACTTTGATTTTTGTTTTCAGTGTTACATAGCACCTAGATGAATAACTTTATCCTGACTTATTCTATTATACCAGCTTTGCTAGCTGGCCATGGAACCTTCTTTTAACTGCCTCTCCTACCCACCTCAGAACAATGTGCCTCACCACTATGGCATGTAAAACATGCAGCAGCCACTTATGGGCACTAATTCATTTGATACTTCATCTTTCCATTTTGTTTTACTGTAGGCAGTTAGCCCACAATTTATCATATTAAAAAAGTGTTTGGGGATATTATATCACATATACGCAGATTTATAAATTCACATGCTTATTTCATCATTTTATTTATGTTATTAAAGCTGATTATATATACATGTATGTACTGTACATGAATATGCATGTAATTGTCTGTCATTTCAGATACCATGTAGCTGTATTCAACCACTATGTGTGTGTCTGTGTATTTATATTATTTATTTATTTGTTTGTTTGTTTGTTTATAAATACACACACACACACACACACTCCTATCTCAGTGAGGACCTGCCATTCATTTCTACAGAAAAACCCTAATCCCAATCTCAACACCCTTAAACCCTACCCAGCACTAACCTTAATAAAAAGTAACTAAACAAAATACAAGACTTTTCGCATTTTTACACAGCATTGTTTCATTGCATTTTTATACAATGGAGTCTGAAGTAGTGAGGACCAAAAAAATTTTTTTGAGAATTTGGTATAATTGTAAGGTCCTTTGGTCCTCACAAGTATAGCGAAATCTGCACACACACACACACAGACACACACACTCACCGGCCACTTCATTAGGTACACCTGCTCAACTGCTAGCAAATATCTGATCAGCCAATCATATGTCAGCAGCACAATGTATAAAATTACACGGATACAGGTCAGGAGCTGTTAATAGTCACAACAGCCATCAGAATGTGAAAGAAATGTGATTTACATGACTTTGAAAGTGACATGGCTGTTGGTGGATGGATATAATTGTAGACATACAATGCAGATTAATTAAATAATATTTGTAAATCTTCGGCAGTGCAGTGTGATGCATAGGTAGTGTCAAACGTAACCATTTGCCACTTACTTCCAAGCCACCGAGAGTTCAAGCTGGTGTAAATGATAAAGCTGGTGCAAAGAGTTACATCTGCAGGCCGAAGTGCATCAAGGTCTGGCCTGAAGAATGCAGCAGTGGGCCGACCCACACGAAACGCTGAGAGCTGGGCAATTTAAAGGGGCGAGAAAGTAAAATCTTATGTCCCAGCAATTACGGCCAGTAATCGCCATGTAATGAAGTAGCTGTTTAGTAGAATTTATGGCCTGAGTATGGTGCCTTGACCTCTCCTCTTCTGATCTTACACCGGTCTGGCTCAGCCCTCCATTGTTCTCAGAAACAAAAGCGAAAAGAGAATGCGTGAACAGTCGTTAATCCCTTTTCACTTGTTTTTCTTTCACATCTCTCTTTTTCTTTTTCGCCACTCCGTCAATGGGGCTGAGTTGAAAGTCATAGCATTAGGCCTTTTCCTTTAACCCCCCCCCCCAGTTAATATGAGGCGACTTGTCACAGCCTCCACGCATTCGAGTCACCATTGAGTAAATAGCTCCCCTTTCAGTTTTGGCGACGGTCAAGCCGTTTTATGACTCCTCGCGATCACCGATTACAAACCAGCGACAATGGAAGTGCTGTTTAAGGATCAGATTCGTCAATGCGTTACAGCGCGACTCCCAGAACAGGGGCCGTGATCCGATGGAAGTCTGGGAATTAAGATAGATGAGGGTTTCAGAAGTGCTCTCTGGTATATGATAATTAAACATCAAGTTAAAATAACCCTACTGTACTTCTCTGACCCCAGGCCGGCCCTCTAACACTCCCGCTGACCCCTTGGTGTTGAAAGGAAGTGCCCTTCGGCCTCCTTATCGGCGCGGATACGCTTGAAAAATTGATGGCACTGAGAGGGAAAATAAATTGCAGGTCAGGGGGCTGGGCACGGGGGCTCAGTGGGTAATGCCGTTGGCCTGTATCACCAGGGTTAAGGGTTCAGATCCCACGTCTGGGTTCCGTGTGTGGAGTTTGCACATTCATTCTGTGTCACAAAGGCTCTGCTAATTGCAGTCACTAATTTGTGCATATATGTGCCCGGGAACTGTCTGATATCCAAGTTTTCGGAAAAGGAATGAAATATGTTCCTCTGGACCTTAAAGAACAAAAAAAGCTGCATATTATCATTCTGTTACGATGAAACATGTCTATGTATTCTTAAATGGAAACAATTTTAAACAATCAATAATCGAAATTTATAGTGAGCAGAGTAGCAGCTTCGATATATCAACAATGTGTGTCTAATTCCGGTGATAAAAAATGCAGAGCACTTAAAGCGGCTGCATCTCGCTTTCTGTTGAATATGCATTGCTCCGTCTCAAGCTGTGAGTCACTGTTTTCAAGTAAAATGTAAAACAAATTGGCTTGGCAGGGCAGGTAACTTATTTACTGAATTACAATGGACTCCTGTTCATACAATCGCTTGTTCAACAGCTACTCCACGTAATTCCACCAG
This sequence comes from Petrocephalus schoutedeni, assembly GCA_026780765.1. Classification (NCBI taxonomy): domain Eukaryota; kingdom Metazoa; phylum Chordata; class Actinopteri; order Osteoglossiformes; family Mormyridae; genus Petrocephalus; species Petrocephalus schoutedeni. Next base: position 3,934,198 of record JAODKL010000135.1, read on the forward strand.
ACACCCGCCATGGCAGCCATTTACATTGACTCAAATGTTAATTTCTCCCCTTCTAAGTCATCCAATTAATCAGCCAAGCGCAGAGAATGTGATGGAGTTTGGTCAGCCGCATTGGAGTGAGTAATTAACTTGCATTAACTCATTAAACTGTCCCAGATGTGTCCATGAATATCTGAGAGTACCAAGCGTAGAATCTCCCTAGACTGCCTACCCTTGCAGTACCACTGACGGAGTGCATTATGGGTACTCAACAGCCATGCCTGGGTATACCAATGTGCGGGCTTCCGCCTGTTCCTATCCCTGTAAGGGTTCTAGCACGACATGTCCAAGTGTAATTGTGTTACGCTTCTAAAGGTTCAAACAGTATTTGGTAACAATGTCAGAGAAACAGACCCCCTTATCTAATGATTTGGAAATAAGCAGTGTGCTCTGTGACTGCAGATAAATCCTGTGAAGTGTATATCAGCATGCTTACAAAATGCTGGGGAGTCTCCATTATCAATGGTTTGTGCCTTTAAGGATTTAAAGTAGCTATCTGAGGAAGGAGAATGGCATTAGAAGTTAGTTTAAGATCCGTGCATGTTCACCATGTGTGGCATCTATTATTCTATGCTGCGGACTGTCATTACACAGATTGTAGATGCATATACATGATCACTGTTTCTATAAAAATATTAGTATATGGAATGTAAGGGCAATTTTGTTGTATTTATAATCTGGGTATCTATGATTAGGGTGGCCTACTGTCTTATCATACCAGATGAATGTGCATTTCTGTGTTAATTTGCTGAATTTTACAAGTATCTGTGGCAGACAAAGTCTCTTTAAATGAGTCATCGGATAGCAGATGGGATATTGACTATAAAATGTCCTGTTTATATAGAAATTAAATGAATGGCTTGGCATCCCTTCCAGGGTGTCCCCTGCTTGTTCCCCTTGCATTCTGGGATAGGCACCAGACTCACCGTGACCCTGAATTACATAAGTGCTTGGAAGGCTAAAGGCTGGCAAGAAACCTATGTCAAATCTTAATAAATAGTATATAGACATTGCATGGTGTGATTATTTGCATGTGTTGTACATGTGCCTATCTTTTTAGTTAATGCCAGATAGTTTAATTTGGGTTACAGTTTTGTTTGGATGCACAGTTTGGGCTTAATTAACGAATAATTAACTGATGTGCCATTTTCCAGCTGCATCTGGGCAACAAACTTTCAGGAATGAATTATACATGCTCTCACTTAGAAATCTCATTTATTTTTGTTATTATTATTATTATTACTATTATTATTATTATTTCATTGTCTTCCTCATCCAAATTAAGCCAGAATCTAGTTGTTTTATTACAATCTGACGTATTTTTCTGGCACAAAGCAGGTGCGTAACAAAATTGTGATAAAATAGTCAATTAAACTTGTAAGCTCACCTAATTCAAGTAATATGACTTTTATAGGCAGAAAAAAATACATTTGACTAAAGGCTTGTATTGCTCAGTTCCTCAGCAGAATGGAATGCAAACGTGTCAGCAGAGCCGTTAATCTCCCATTGAGCTACATCTGGGACAGTTGCTGACTAGCTCTGTCAGTCTTTGAGTATGTTTCTCTTTGCACCTTTGCTTGGACACAAAGTGTGTAACACCAGAAATACATCAGGATATGATTCCATCTAGGTAAATCCAAACATGGTGTCTTCCTTGTGGGATCAGTAGCTTCTCATTAATGTTTACATTTACAGTATGTTGAAGCATAGTTGAAAATGAAGATCAGACTAATCAACAGGACTTCACCATACCTGAGGATGGATGGAGATAGCTTGGTGCCAATCAATTGCTTGGTACACACACAGTCATGTACTATGGGCAATTTAGAGACGACAATTAACCAAACTACATGTACTTGGACTGTAGGAGGCTGGAGTCCATCCATCCATCTACCTGTAACTGCTTGTCCTATTCAAGGTCACAGGGGTGTGGAGCCTAGGGGCACAAGGCATGGAATAACCCGGGGTGGGGTGCCAACTCATTACAGGGTACACACACTCACCATTCACACCAACAGGCAATTTGGTAACTCCAAATAGCCTCAGCGTGTTTTTGGACTGTGGAGGGAAACCAGAGTATCCGGAAGAAACTCCACCATGACACGGGGAGAACATGCAAACTCTACACACATGGAGCTCTGGCAGAGACTCAAACCAGAGGCCCAGAAGTGTGAAGCAACAGTGCTAACCACTGCACCCCCATGCCACCCTTTGAGGCTAGAGTCCCCAAAGGAAACTCATGCAATGGAAAGAGAACATACAAGATCCACGTGTGCAGATAAGAGGTGGGACTCAAGCCACCATCCCTAGATGAGTTAGGCTATCCACAGGTATTCTTAGTATTAGTTACTAGTCAGCGGAGATCTATCAGAATTGGCGCCTGGCATTTCAACGCAAGTCTGGAACACGCCGGATCTCCGTGCTCACCTGACTGTCATCCCCATGAGCTGGCACCCACTCGCCGCATCTGATCTTTGCCAAGTGCATGGGGAGCCAGCGCCAACACTGCATTGCAGAAGTCTGCCGATTTTGTGAGTATATTCCTGTCTTGGGCCTTCTTAACCTTTTGCTCTTGCAGATTATGTTTCTAATACATGAACTGCCCTGAGATGTCCAATATGATGGCTTGCAAAGTGTCATTTTGATGCTCGAACTTGCCTCTCCAATAAAAAAAGTCACTACTCTTTGTATTTTTAAAAAACTGCGTTCATTTGCAGTTGAGTAAGGGGCAGTTCAACAGAATGGGCAAAGTCCACCAGAAACAGTGAGCAATTAGTCTCCATGAGTATCGTTTGTGGTCTGTCTAACATGTCTTTTAATACTCTGGGACAGATTTCGTAACAATATGATTAATGTCGGGCAAGCATTAATACTTGATAATGGGACCAGCTTCATGCGATCATGAGCGACTCCACCTGCACGTTTAATCCCCGTGTCAGCTGAGTTTTGGGTTTTTATTTATGCTCCTGTAAAGGTGCCTTATTAAAGTATCATCTTGACAGGTACCTCTCGGTGTCTCTCTCCAGGTGTTTAAGATTGCAATTAGCCAGAAACACCTCGTACCTTGAGGCTACGATGCCTTCATGAAAAATTATCAGTGTTTTAAAAGTTTCTGCACACTTCGCAATGAATGATGCAGTTCTCAGTATACTGATTTGTTAGAATAATATATAGTCATCATAAATCACAACACTTGGAAATTTAATATCAAGTAAACTTGTTATTGCAAAAATTTTATTTTGGACATCAGATTTCAGAAGGAACAGGGGGAATTCTGTCTATTTCTAAAGTGATTTTGGATATGTTCCTGAGAAAAATAGGCATTGCTAAAATACTCACCAACGGTACTTAAAACACAATAGGTTCTAAAAATTGTCAGACAAGGCATTCACTGGCAACACCAAAGCATGAGAAGGCCCGCTGCATTTAAAATGTTTAAGATGCTTTGACGCTGATAGTGACGAGTGTGCTGTCCAGTGACACTGCAAGCTGTTGAACTGTGACTTGAATCCCCAAAGTTGCCTATCTTGGGCTAGGTGACCCCATGCTTTCAGCTCTTGACTATTTTAAGATACGGCGCGGTTTTTCTTACCGTCTTCCCATCTTTGAAACGAACGATGACAGGGACTATCTTTGCTTTTAACCTTCCCTGCCCTGCCCCGGGCACTTATCAATGTTTCCTCTGTGTATCTGCCATAGATAATGGTCATTTCAACATGAAAATGCACCCTTAGCTGATTAAAGGCTGGATTAAATTTAGCTCCAATGTACAAATTATGACTCATTTTCTCCTGGAACTAATTGTTCCCTAGTTTATGGTCTAGACATAATGATGTTAAGTAGTGGTTGAAGTTGTGGGTTTGAGGTGAACTGGTATTATAAGCTCAGAAACACAGACATCACAGAACACCCTTTAAACACACAAGGAAGAAAAATGACTTGCATTCTGGCCCCATTTTAACCTTTTTAATTGTTAATGTGGACATCCAGCATATCAGCACTATTGTTTTGAATTACTTTTTGTATACCTTTCAGTTTCATGCAGGTAGAATTTTACTTTGAATGATCTTTTGAAACTTTAATTTGAAAACGTTGTCTTAAAAAATAAACAGATAAAAACTTGAGACATGAAAATCAATAACATTGCACTCCACGACACTAATCAGGATTAGTGGTTTACAGATGCATGAATGGGTGGACAGATGGATGGATGGATGGATGGATGGATGGATGGACAGATTGCTCAAATAGGACAGCATGTTCCAAAACCTGTAACATTTTCCCTGCATCTGTTTTAACGACAACTAGTTTAATAGGAGAGTTAAGGCAGGTAAAGCTTATAATACATAGTTTCCTTGAGTAAAACAATTGCAATCGTTAGCAATTAGTGGCTATATGTTAATTGAAAGACAATCTCAGTCTGGCCTTTGATTCAACATCAGTTTCAATAGAACTTTTAGTTTGATTCATATGTGATACGTGCTTTCCTAGTTTTCGGACTATACAACTGAAGAAGTATGTATATCCTGAATGGGGGCCTCTTCTGCGTAGCTAATGGAGCATAACATAATGTGGAACCACCACGCCTGTTTCATTTCCTCTGGCTTTGCGAATACGTTAAGTCAGGGAGTAAGTTAATTGGTTAGATGTGAGCCTGTCTTTCCTGTGCCACTATATATGTTTTGTTTCAGTCTTGTGTGTCCAGTATCATATGAGTTTGCAGGATGAATGAGAGGAGGTTACTCTGCCTGTGTTTTGCCAGTGTTAGACCTGCTTCATTCATGTTATTATAAGAAAGTGATTATGCCCTGGTTTTTCCGCACTAAGCCTATGCTGAACTGTCGCTCTTTCACTCTCTCGTAAGGGGAAGGTCCTCGCCCTGCACAGATGTCTCAGATTAAATTGTATCTCCCTGTCCTTACAGGACTCCGCTCTCAATGAAGTGCCAGGAAAGCCGTAGGCGAGAGCTAAATTGCTTTGGTTTCAGTGCGCAGAGAAGTCGAGACAAGCCGAAACAGAGCATTAACCGCGAATACCTCACCAACTTGAAGGCAGCCCTTAGCACAATTATTGAACGTGAGTGATGATTATGTCTAATTGAAGTTGACTTTTGCTACCTGTAGCTTGACTGGAGGCTTTAAAAGCAGCGGCAAGACACATTTTAATTCAATGTTCCAGCTTTGAAAGGAACGCGGCCGATAGCTAAGTGGTGGCATGTGTATGGTCAATAAACTTTAATAGAATTATACGCCGCACTCACAGATCATAGTGCATATAACTCAGTTTTTTTTCCCTCTCTTCTCTTCCCCACATGAATTTCGAGCAATTTCACCAATAACAACATACTATATTTTTCAGGTGCAGGGCACTGAATATAAGAAGACATTTTCTAATCATAATATTTTAATTGCATGTGATGTTATTTTTCTTTTTATCACTATCTTCTTTTGCTTTATTTTACTTTTTTTCTGACTTAACTAGCTTCTTAAAATAATTTTCTTAATAGCTCAAATGTAGTATTTGCATGCAAGTAAGAATGATAAGCAAGCCAAATATTCCATTTTTATTTTTTTCCTCAGTAAAAACCTGAAGATGCAACCATTCAGAAGCATAGAATGAATTTATGCCCTTTTCCATAGACAATAGTGGTGAACAGTGAAGTTTAACCCTTTTCCCGTGATAATTTCCCCATGTGAAATTTGCCTACCGTTTAATGATGCTCTGGGGTCAGATTGA
>JAODKL010000135.1:3950440-3965644 GCA_026780765.1 Petrocephalus schoutedeni
GGGGGGGGCACTGCAAGTGCCAGCTTAGGCACTGGAGAACAATTACTGCCCCTCGCTTATGTTAGAACTCAGAACTTTGATGAGACTCTCAATAGACTAAGAACACACAAAACATTCTAGAGTTAGTGCCTTATGGAAGTCACAGACAACATAAGCAGATATAACATGTGCGAGTGAAACCACTTTTTAAATAGCTGTGGAACTGTGAAGGCTTATGAATTATTGACACTGTCCGTGTTTGTTAAGCAAAGCTTACATTATGAATACCTTGAGGGGGTGAGAGGGAGAGATGAATTGAGATGTAATACATTTCTACTGAACATTTTGAAAAGCCAGTGGGGGTTTCCAGGTCGCTCTGTATATTTCCTTACCAAGTCACCATCAGGCAGTGACTGAAACATTCCATATCATATGAGGGTTAAAGAGGAACCAAAAGGGAGCACAGTGCAGTCGCTGCAGAAAATGCATGAGGTTAATCACAGCTGTAACCGGACATTTATGGAAATGGTAGAGGTCTTGGCAACAGATTGTTACCATACTTACTTACTTACATACATAAGTGTTATGTGTGTATGTTATACAGTTTGGAATCTTTACATGCATTTAGGTGAATTTGTATTAGTGTGTGAATGGATATGCCTTGGAAGGGACAGACTTCCAGTCCTGGGTGTAACCATGCCTGTTGTCACCCTGGGTGTAACCCTGCCTGTTGTCACCCTGGGTGTAAACATGCCTGTTGTCACCCTGGGTGTAACCCTGCCTGTTGTCACCCTGGATGTAACCATGCCTGTTGTCACCCTGGGTGTAATCCTGCCTGTTGTCACCCTGGGTGTAACCATGCCTGTTGTCACCCTGGGTGTAACCCTGCCTGTTGTCACCCTGGGTGTAACCATGCCTGTTGTCACCCTGGGTGTAACCCTGCCTGTTGTCACGCTGGGTGTAAACATGCTTGTTGATCTGCGTTTGTGCCATGAAATATTCCTAAATTGTACTTGTAATCTGAATCAAGGCAGTGGTCTTTGCTTTATTCGGGCCTTCGTTATTTTCTTGTGTGCTTTCAGGATGCATCATTCTGTTTTTATATACACATCATCTAATTAGTTTAACCATTTTAATCCCCAGTAGAAGAAAAAATACTGTATGATAATTATAGAACGAAAATAAAAATCACAACCAAGAAAATTTAGAAGCCCAAAAGTATTTTCATACTCTCTGCTTTTAGCAGCTTCAATATGGTGATACGTTTTATAGACACAAATTATAATGGAAGGGAGATTAAGCAATTTATTGTGTGATTTATTATTCGGTAATAACGGTTCTCCTGGAATGGCGTCAGTCTGCAAACTGGCATTTAGCTGTCAGGCTCAGTTTGGAGGAAGAGTGATTGACATTTTGTTCTCGATGACGAGTGGCCCTCTATCTTGTCACATTCCTTAAACACTTCAGAGAGCATTCAATAGATTACACCCAGTGCAAAATATTCAAATACACACCTGGCTAGACGGAAGACACTGAGGAGGTGTGCAAAGGGGCTTATTTTGTTCCTTGCTGAATAAATGACAATAAATTTTCTCATACATTATCCTCTATAAGCATAGTGTGAACTTCATTTCATTCCTGAGCAGGACACCCCAACATAAATATAAAAATATTTACAAAAACATTTTATGACAGTTGAGCTCCTAACATAGGCATACCTTAGTGCAGTATTTATAATGCAACGATTCAAATTAATTTATGTAATTAGATATAGATATATAAAAGTACATATAAGTATGTGTAATATAAGTGTGCTGCTTATAGCTACTCAAAAGTGTAATAATAATAATAATAATAATAAAGTGCATCATTATTTAGGTAATATTTCACAGAACTTGAACGGGTGGCACTTAAATAGCTTCTGTATTTGCAGAAGGTGCAGGGTCTCCAGTCTCGAAGAATATCTTCAATTTAGTGTGCAAACTTAAGTTATTATTAGAAATGACAGCCGGACCTGATGAAATTGTACTTTCAATTGGGAAACAAAATTGCAATCAGGCCAACAAGATTTCCTCGTGCTCAGACCAGGCTAATGTGGCGTCAAAACATGGCCAAATGTATTTAAAAGCCATAATAGCATATTACCATGCAATCTTCCTTTTTTTTCTATTTGGTCGCTGTTAATCTAGAACTTCGATTTGCATGTAAATGTGGTCAAGTTTCATATCATCAAAATACATGAGGCCTTACGAAAGGGGGTGAGTGTTGGAGGAATAAGGGTTGAAATAATGCATTGGAGTTTGATGCACAATTAATAACATTTATAAGGAATTTCAGAGGTCATTCTAACCTAGGGTTTGGAAAATGAGGAAATCAACAGGGAATAATAACAATATTGCAACAGTGGGAGTTGGATGTTAGTCCCAGGTGCAGGAGGGTCAGTTCATGATTAATAGTTCAGGGTTGAGGGGGTCTTGTGCCCAGAAGGACGGGGCTGGACCTACAAGCTCAATAACGGGCCTTTTTTCTTCCGCCTGGATAAAAAAACCAGGCTCCCTTGGTTCCCATTTTAACAGCTTCATAGTCTGACTCCGGAGGGAGTAGATCGCGACGGTGGCGAGTGCGTTAGGGAGAAAGAGCGAGTGAGAGAGTGGGAGTGAGAGAGAGAGAGAGAGGGAGAAAGAGGATGGAATAAAGAGAAAGATCGCAGTGCTCCAGCCTTAATTGGTCCCCCTATTCCCACAGTTTCCATCATTATTTCAGACAAAGCTTAACCTTTCAGATTTTTCCGGAAAGTATCTATTCATTTCCTAAAATCATTTTACTCTTTATTCTTACGGCAAAACGTATTTTTGCGGTACTTTCATGCAATGCAAAGTTTTAATTAACAATTAAATGTTTCTTAGACAGAACATTATTTGCTGATTTTAAGTGTCAGATTACTGATTCTTTCCACATGAAACAGAAGTTATACTGCTGATTTGCTGCCTTACAATAATATAAATTCTCATTAGTGTAATTGTATTAAATTCCCCCATCGTATATGACTATCATTAGTTTCCACTCCTTACTTATAAAGATGACTAATAAAAGTCACTTTTGTTCACTTAATTTTCTGCCTGTGACTGCCCTTCTGAAAAACGTATGATAAAAGAGGAGGGAAAAAAAAACCTGCCAAATTAATAAAGGAAAGATTCCAGCATCAAGTGAGCAGTATTTGAATGTCCCATTGCATGGAGGAACTTATTAAGACGAGCGAGCCCGCCATCATTATCCAGTAAAACGAGCACTGATTGGCCACTCCGTGTCAGGCCCCCGGTGGCCAGCTTTGTCACGAATGTGGAAGGCAGGACTCACTTTCCTGTCAAAACTAGCTTTGCCAAATGTTATCATTTTAAATGCCATGAAAGCGAAGGGGCCGGGCCTAGGGGTATACACAGGCTCATGTGCTAGTGACAGTGATACAAGTGTAATTCTAGACTATTAGAGTGACACAGAAGATCATTTCTGCCCCAGAACATGAGACAGCTGAGGGGCTTATGTGGGACAGCCTGTCACGCTATAAAAATTTAAGAAATTCTTTAACCTGCCCTGCCTGATCCTCTGAATATTTCATTACCGAAAATGATTTATTAACTAGAGACAGGTAAGGCACCGAGGGGCCAGGTACAGGAACACCAGAGCCAGGCCCATGGAGGAGGCACTGTTTGCTATCATAGCTATCAATGCTATCATAATGACGACGGAAGAGCTATCGGTTTTAGCACTTTAATGCGTTTAGGTCTATCGTGCTTTCGCCACAAAAGTAGCCAATGTTAAACACATCTTAAAGCGAAATGGATAACCGAGGATTGCCTGTGTCTGGCTCGTGTTAAGCGGCTCCTTAAAGATGGACAGCACGGTCTCCCATCTTCAGCTAATATTTCTTTCATACTCTTCAGCCGGGGCGTAGCTAATGCAAAATAGTCTGAAGTAGCATCGAAGGGTCAAGCACCTAAAACGTTAAGGGGCATAAGCCTTTTGAATGTGAATTGTGCAATTAGCATATATTGATTGATGAACTGAGTAGTTTGTAAAAGTATAATGATGTAAAATTAATTTGATTCAATTAAGGGAGTCTGGGGATCCTTTGATCTGTACAGGGTGTGTGATAACTTTTTATGTATCGTAAGGTAATTTCTGGAAAAAATATTGCGCTTGTCCAAAACTTGCTGGGTCATTCATTCATGCAGCAACTTTTAAATATAAATTAGATATACAGTACTATCAAGTAAAATAATAACACATAGCAAAATATTATATGTATATATGTATGTGTGTGTGTGTGTAGATATATGTATATAAACACACACTCATGCGGAAATTTCTAATTCTCCACTTTCAGTCAGTTTCCGTTTTGCCATCATTAAACACACTTTTATAGTGTATCATTGCTAGGGACAGCGTTTGGCCAACAATGTCACAAAGGTCATTAAGCGAGGGGGAAATGGAAAAAAAAAAGAGCTAGCGACATCTGAATGCTACGTCCACAGGACAGAGCAGACTGGCACAGGACCCCATGGGGGCGGTGGGAGAACAAAAGCAGGCCTTCTGCTAATTGACTGCAAAATTAGCCTGGCTCCCCCGTGGGACTCACACAAGACAGCAGCAGATGGAGGCGGCGCGGACACCCTGGCAGAAAAACCTTTCCAAACCTGCTGTGAATCTGCCCACAATTATGGGTCACACTGCTCCTTGTTTAACAGAACACACCAAGACACGGAAAGGAGGGCGAAGCGACCAAGAGGTCAAAAACAGGCCGGGAGTCCAGAGGCTTAGAGAGCCAATCGGTGAAAGTTGAAAATGACCTATCAGCTGCCTCATTAAGTGTGTCTTCTCCCACATTTCTGTCCTTGGGCATCTCCATTGTGTTTTAGAGCAACCACTTTTATTTGCTTCAAATAGTTCTTACAGAAGTGCACCAAAACTATTTCTCCTATTTCGAAATTTCATGCCAAATCCCTCCCAGAATCAGCTGTGATCAGCTTTCATCTTCCCTTCATCTGAACTATCATCTGTGGTTATTTTCAGTTTTGCCACATACTGGAGATCATTTTCTTTTCTTTTGTTTTCTTTTTCTTTCTTTCTTTCTTTTTCTTCCTGTCTTCAAAAATTATTTTAATCATTTTCTGAAAACTTTCCAAATAAGATTCCACTAAGAAAAACTTTATTTGACAGATCAGCTTTTTTGCCTTTTCTGAATGAATGTCTGAGCACTATTGGCATAAAATTATATGCGGCTTCAAAGACTGGCAGATTCAGATCATGGCGCGTGTGCGATTAAAAAAAGTGGCCCAGATGTAGGACTCTAGGATATCATAAAAGGGGCAAGGACTCAGTAAATATTTGGTAGCCTTAGATGGGCGACGCAAAGGGGACCCGGACACTCTCCAAGTCCATCGGCCCGGAATAAACAAGTAGATACCGTTGCTGTGAAGTTGAATTACATAGCTCAGAGCACTTTTTAAACTGGAAAACGCTCTCTCTTTCTATGGATTACTCGCAGGAATGTATTTACTGTTTCTCTTTCCATAAAAGATATATGGAAATCAGAGGGCTACAGACACCACTCATAGCCTGTTTTGAAATTCAAAAAAGGTGGAGAGAAAACTATATTGTCCTTTTGAGGCAGAAGGATGCCTTCCATTTTGTCCCCACCATGACTGTCATAGTAATCTGATATGACAAATTCACATACAGTGGATTAGCAGGCAGTGGAGAAAGCGGAAGCGGTTAATATTTGTTGATGTTGCTTTTATCTTGCAGGTTTGTGTCCCTGGGCTGCGGTTACCTTGGCAATGAGGATATAACTGTTAAAAATGCCAAGGAGATTCTCTCTCTTCGAAATTCCAGGGCCGCCGGGTTGCTCATCATTTTGTATGCTGTCAAAATCTTTGATGTTCCCCAACTCTTGATGTCAGGCTATGAAAAATGCTTAGCTCAATTTAAGCCTCTCGCAAAAAAGGGCTAACAACTGTAATTAAATCATTAAATTCTTGTCTACGCTTCACAGAGCATAGAGAAAATTAACTTCCCACCAACCTCATTTTCTACTTGAACATGAAATAATGATTTTTTTTTTTTTTTGCTCATATAATTACAAAGCCAACATCTGATAGAGTCAGCATCCAGGGGGGATTATCACATGCATGAGTATTAGACCTCATTACCAGCTTGACTGCAAAATTATTACATCTTGTAATTGGATGGTGAGATTTATATACAGATTGGCCGGGTTTCTGTAAGATTGTAATTACAAGCTTCATTGGTTTGCTACTTATCAGAACTTCACAGAGAAAACAACTGGTAAAATGAAATGAGCATTTCATTAACCTATCGCCTTATCATGGGGAAACCTGTGTAACGTTCATGTATGCATTAACATAAATAGGATCATTCATTTCTCTGCCAGAGAGGCGAGGGCTGTTTTAGGAAAGCGATGGGGGTGGGGGATGGTTTGTTGGGGCATTTATTCTCGCTTGGTTTATTTAACCTTCATAATCCATGCTGATGGAAAAAATAATAAATTAGTTGTCTATTTTACAAGGATGAACTCAATATATCTATTACTTAAAGGCTAACTGACTGTGAAAGTGCTCATTTCATGAGAGGCAGGGCACAGATTCTGCAGGCTCACAGAGGTGGATCCTTTGATGTTCTTTTCAATGTTAACAAAATCTCTGGCCTTGTCCCCTGCTCAAATACAACAGCAGCTGGAGATTGGATGCCCACATAAATAACCTCCTTACACAATGACATTGTGGGATCGATCCAGAAACTTGATTTGATGGGTGCTCACACAAAGGGGGTTGAGGGCTGGGGGGGGGGCACCGGGGAGGGGATGAAGGGGAGTCCACAGGAGGAGAAAAAATAAAATTGTTCAATTACAGAGAAAACACTATTTTTCTTTCTTTAACAAGAGATTTCATGGTGTGGTCAACGTTTGGCAGGTCCAGCTGACTGCTACTAATGTTGGTATTACCCTGCTCCAATCAGCACCCCCCCCTGAAATGGAGTTGTTATTGAACTCCATTGTTTGGACCGGGATCTTCAGCTGGGATCAATGGTGCTGCAGTATGAGACCGATATAAAAACACGATTCCAACCTGACACCCCCTACAGAAAGCCCTCCAGAGCCTTCTCTCCACGCTCTTAGGTCATTAATGCATAAGTGAATTTGACATACTTTTGTTTCGGCTGCAGAACAGACCTCATCTGCCTTTTTACATAGACGCTCGTGAGCACGTGTGCACCGCTGTCGTCTTTGGTTTCGACCATGAGCATCCAAATGGATTGTGGATCATGGACATATAAAGAGAACAGCATATAAAAACAACAGCGTTTCACAAAAGATCCCTTAATATCAGATACATGCCATTGCCTTGCATTGTCTGCTTCTGTCATTAAACTATGTCTCTTATCTGTTTTGGGCATCTGCCAAACAGTATCTTAAAGCCATTCATATACCATTATTTTAGCGTGATTAGAAACTAAGTGGTATATATCAGCACACTGGGAAAGGATTGTACAATTATCATGAAAATTACTCAGATTCTTATTTATACGTACATTCATTTCAACAATACATTAGTGACGACTATAGGCTTTGATGAAAGGTGAAAGTGAAAATGTGAAAGTAATTGTCTCCTATAATCTGGACAGGTCACACTGGACGCTACACTGGACAGGTCACACAGATTCCCACTCTACTGGGCTTTATTTGGGCTATTTGCTATTACAATTGAATCTCACATAACAGTAACTGAGTCAATCTCAGCACGGCCCGACCATGCCAGTGATGTTAGGAAGTTTGTCACACTACTGAAAAACTGCAATATTACGGTAGAGAACATTTTTTCTCTCTCGCCATAGTCAATATGTAGGAGGAATCAGTAATATGATTGACAGCAGTAATTATGTGGGAGTTATGGGACATTTTGCAAAGTGTGTTCTTAATGTGTTTCATACATAACGCAATGCACAGCCCATCGACTCCGCATATGTAGTACAGGTGTCTGTTTACCTTAAGAGTATAGCATAAATAAAGTTTCTGCAGTTAATCCATCTGGTTGCCCATATGTGTTAACACCCATCCGCTAATTGCATATGCATTGTATTGTGCTATACTGTGCCAGCAAAGTGAGATTGAAATATGTTTAAATCTGAACAAAAAGCAAATGTGAATATAAATTCTAGTAATATATTAAATGCAATGCTCCCCAAGGCATTATGGTAATGATTAAGATCATTTTGACGATGATGATGATGATGATGATGATGATGATGATGTATAGGAGATGTTAATAAATGAATCGCCATATTATGAAAATATCATTATTGCAAAGGTAATACATACATATTAATGTAGCAGTCAGTATGATTTGTGGTGAGTTTTTACAATTAGGCACTAAATGCTGTGTGTATAGGTTCAGTAATTATGATCAGTTACTTTGAGTCTGCAGAAAGACAGTCATACGTATACATTACATGAAGCACTTGCATAAACAATCGTGCACTGAGAGTGAACTGTTTTAATACAGATAAAACATGCAAAAATCAACAGCAGTAAGGTTTTTTTCCATGTGATTTCTGTGATGAAAAATTATTTGCCTAAGCTTATTTATGAAGATGTCTGCTCTCTCCCAGCCTGAGTGAGATGCGAAGTAAAAAGTCTCAAAGTGTAGGTGAGAAGTCCATCGCTTTTGATTTTTTTTTTTTTTTAATGTTCTCAAGACAAGGTCCCCTGGATTCTCTGGTCTCTCAAGGCTTTTTTAGATGAAAAGGGGGTTTTATCTTTACATGTCTAAAGGCAATTAAGGAACTCCACGGATACCAAACCCATGGGCCAATCAAACACACCAAAACTGATCAAGGTGATATCAGTGCGAAAGCAGAACCTGACAAGCACAAACATAAAGGGAATTCAAGTAACAACAAAAAAACAGCCAGTTACAGTTTGAATCAATATTTACAATGAGGTGGAGAGGAAGAAGTCAGGAAGTGATAGCAGATAAAAGCTTCTTACTTATTAAAATTCTATTTGTCTTGGTGCCTGTTTATCATTTTATCTATATGTTTATCGTTCCACCACTATCAAAGCATGCGATTTCAAACAACATTTCAATGTAAAAATGCCTCTTCTGTGAGACACCAGCTCTGTAAAATTTAATTAATCATGCTTATAATTTAAGATATGGGTTGTGCCATCTGAAAGGTGATTTTTTTCATTGACAGATGGTATTGGGAAACTGTTTGCAAAGTAAGACTGAAATAACTTACATAAACGGAATAGGCCAGTCCAAAGTACCTGATATCCTCTCATAGTATACTTTTTCTTCTTTTAAATCGAGAGCTACAAATATCAATTCAGCAGTAATATAGATTCACCAGTTTGTTAAATCATTATAATTGACGCATAAACAACATAATTTTATGCACGTAGCACAATGGCTGTAATCTGCTGATATAGCTTCTTTCCCCGAGCTGTTTGAGCTTCCAGTAGCCGCATTTCCGAAAGCAGCCTTGGCCATGACCCCTGCACTTGATAGATATGTATATCATCTGATTTTACTCTGTCTCGTATTATTTTTTACACTCTCTTTATTGTTTTATGCTCTCTTGTTTTGTTACACACCATCTGTATTGTTTTGCACTATCTATATAATGTTATATATTATTAACAAGTAAGCATTCCAACGCACCTGTTGTGCATGGCCAATAAAGAATCTTAACTCTCTATCAAAAGATGTCTTCTCTCATCTGTCATGTAAACTATGGCTTAATATATAAGGCATACAAATTTTCCTTCTTCAAATATATGACTTATTGCTTCCATTTCCTAATCCGGGTAATTTTGGCTCAAGTTGAACATCGTGAAAGAAAGTGCTATTCTTACTTATGTGTGTATTTATTTTATGAGAAAGAAGAAGTGGACACTGTGAGCAAGGACCAGTAAAGACTCATAAAAGTTTTACTGGGCTTTGGAAATTGGAATTTCTCCAAACTATGGATCCCTCCCCTAAGCATTGATTTCTCTGTACGAATCCTTTAATTAGCTTCTCAGCTGACTAGAGCTGTTAAGGAGTTGCCTTTAATTTAACAAACAACTGCAAATGGCCAACGCCATAAAGACTATTACAGAGAAATAAAAAGCTCAGTGTTGGTCTAATACCTTTGCCCCCCTGTGGTAATGTGAGTGTTTAACCCCCATTAACAGACGTGTTGATATGCCGTCCTGTTAAACACCAGAACAATTAGCATCCGTGCTGATGTTGCCTAGACCCAGTCGGTGATCAGATTGAGTTTAATGAGTTGTCTTTTAATACATGTCATAAGCAACTGATGCCAAGTTAAAGGTTTATTATCAGAAACTTTAGAATTTAAACGCACATAGCACTGGATCTTGAATTATATACATGACATAATGTGAAATATGACCTGGTCATAGCTTTAAAAATTGGAGAGTCTACATGTTATCCCACAGTATTGTGACACTGTAATTTGTGCAATAACCTTCATACTACCTCAAATTACATAAGTATGTTAGGCACTGCTGATTTTCTCTACGAGATTTTCCATATGAGATTTGGTGTCATATATAGGATTATGTCACATGAGGAATGGAGACCATTTATATCACACCATTGTGTCACATAATATTTATCACTGATAGCATCCTAACAGTGTTAAGTATTCTGACAAACTGTCATGGATTCATCGTATATTTTACATCAGGCTTATGGAAGTGTGCTATATGGTTTCAAATGATAGGGTGTCAAATAAAGATACAGCATATTCTAAATATTTGGTAATAATGCGAGTTGGGTGATTCTGACAGCCTCATATATGCAGTTCTAATTTGCTAAACACATGCAACGCACACAATGGATAATTTTAAAGGGAGTTTTTATGTAATTAAAACGCTGGCGGGAAACATAATTAGACAAAATTTTAATGTCCTTTCATGCTTCTTAAAAAATATTAATCTGGGCTGTTTAAGCTTCAAGTCATTTAGTTTGTATTCACACCGTATGGTGATAGATTTGTTATTGAAATATGCCTGGTAGAATTTTTGAAATTATTACAAATGTTTTAGACTTTCCCTCTTTTGAATTATGGGGATATCCTCATGTCATGGCCCTGGAATGGACTTGCCATCTTGTCCAGGGGGCATAATTTCAGGTCTAAATGCCTTACTTTTAGCGATAAGCTAAAATCCTCAAACCAGGTTGGCTCGGAGCTTCGATTACAGGCACTACTCAAGCCACCTGAATCTTCACACGGTACAAAGAAGTTTGTGAGAGCCTTTGGTGCAGTGTGGATTTAACCCGTTGCAAGGCTGTTACCTGCACTGGACTGTAATTCTCCATCTGTTCCATACTGCCTGACTCTGCTGTATCCAGAAGTGTTCCGAGACTTTATATCTTTAAATAGGAAATCAGATCTAAAGACATTGCTACTACTGCTACCCACTGTAACATCCCTGAGTCTTCTGAAAAGTTATAGTGAATGAAAGTTATATGTATGTAGTAGTTTTCAAGACACCCTTTACAGAACCAACAGGGAGCCACTTCAACCACCACCGCTGTGTAGCCCCCACCTGGATGATGTGACGGCAGCCATTCTGTGCCAGTATGCTCACCACACAGTAGCTATGATGGTGATGGGGCAGGAGAGAATTCACCAGTTAGATATAAGGGATGATTAGGAGGCCAGATCTGATAGGGCCACAATGGGCATTTTTAGCCAGGGCGTCGGGGTACTTCCTTTACTAGTACCACCGCTTATGACCTGAGAGTCAGGACCTTGGTTTTACATCTCCCCTGGAGGATGGCACCATTTGTCTGGTATAGAGTCCCCGTAACTGCACTGGATCATTGGGGTCCACACAGATCACTGGATGGGCTAACCTGTTGGCCACATCTGCACCAGAAATATGCAGATTTGCAAATGCAAGGTGTGCTACGGGATGCTCATCTGCAGCTCCAGTGTTTCTCACTCTTATTAAAGTTAATGACAGGATTCAGCAGTATTCCTCGCAGTGGGATGCAGGCTGAGTGTGAAATGTAGTGGCCCGTTTGATTCCTGAAAAACATGTGCTTTTTATAACTCAGAAATTTGAATTCCTATCCAGCATACTAGATCTGAATAAGATGTTGCCTTGTGGCCTACGGTGAAATTTGGGGTTTGTTGGAAAGGACATTTTTGGTGGTTTTTCGAGTTTGCATGGCTTATGCTGTCATAAAATGACTATGCAAACTTAACGTGCTCATCTGTAAAATAGGAAAACCAGGATTCCAGTGTGAAAGAAAAAATGCCAAGACCTTTTAACCTCATACGTCCCATTTGTCTTGAAGGCATAATCACAGCAAAGTCAAGTACTAAGCAAAGTGCTCACGATGACTCAACACATATAATGTGCTTTCACACAGCCAGAACTTATTTTCCGGAACCCTAACCTTTTTTGTCGCATTCACACCGCTAGAACTCAGTTCCTCAAAGGCAGTTCCAGAATCCTTTTTAGTGCCTACTTCAGACTAAGTACTTTTCATTCAAACAAAAATTACTTACAGTGACAGCTTGCTGAGTGGTTGACCACAAGGATCGGCACTAACTTGTAAGTTAAGTGGAAATGCAGTAAAAATAATTATTGGAGCAAAAACTTGAGCATATGGAAAATGGATGGAATATTTTTGTACCCCAGTTACATTTAAAGCATCAATAACACATTTTTTGCTTGTATCTCCATATTTCTGCATTGGAAATATCGATCGCTAACCCATAAACTCTTCTCAAATATCATTGGTGCTGGTGGTGAAACTTGCCAGCGCTAATTCCCCGGATAGCATTACATTTTTTTTATCCTGTGGAAAACTAAAGATCGATCTGCTGGGCAAATTTAATAAGAATCAAGGATGTGTCGCGGGTCATAAAAGTAAAATATAAATAAAAGGCTGTGTCCCGTTTTGATCACGATCAATCCCCTCGATGGCTAACATTTAACTAACAAAATGACTTACTGTATTTCTCCTCCGTTGTTTTGGTGTGGCCGTGTACTTTCGTATGACATGATAGGCTAAGTTATCCTATGAACTTTTTGCATCTCCCATGCTTATTTAGCATAAAGGTTCCTGTTCTGCGGGAAAAGTAGCCAGGAACTGCAGAAGCTCCAAGTCAAGACAGCTCAGGCACCTATAAACCGGGTCCAGGTTTCGGAACTTCAGTGTGAACGCTAATATGGTTTAGTTTGTCATTCAGGATCAAAAAACAGAAATAGTTGCAACTTATGAAACAAAACAATTAAGTAATGATAAAAATCTTTTATTTTCCAACACCTCGTGCAGGACAAGATCACAGGCTTGCCTGGAACATTTCCCTGACAGCATGGGGCATAAGGCAGGGGAATGCTCAGAATGGGATGCCAGTCCATCACGGGGCATACACAATTATCCATTATGGCCACCTTTGGTAAATTCACCTAAATTCAGCAGCTTGGAATGCAATCTTCACAACACAAGAAGAACATACAGCGGAGGTGGGATTCAAAAACTAAAACCAGCTGCGATGGCTAACCTGATTCCACTTCCAGATCTAGATCTAGTAGATCTGGATCTCGCACATTATAATATGTAAACCCTGAGTGTTTCTACGACTTTTTAGGGTGAGCTGTTCTCACCAGTGTTATGCATTTATACATCGAGCGAGGAAAGATGCCCTCTCCGGATCATCAGCCCTGGCCCCCGGAAATTCCGACTATAACTTGCCAAAGTTCTACGGTAACGAGGAAAGAGGTGCGCCTGGAACTTTCCACCTCCTTGCAAGTGCAGGTAAGTTTGACAAGCTTGCGCTGGTAGCTGTGCTCTGGCTCGGCGGGTAGCGCCTTGGCCTAACACCTCCCGTCGCGGCTTGTTGGTTTGATTCCTGCCCAAGCTCTTTGTGCTCGTGTTCCGCCCGTGTTTGCGTGGGCTTCCTCCCACAGTCCTATGACATGCAGTTTGCATGTACTGGCGTCTCTAAATTTCCCTCAGTGTGTGATCATGTGTGTGTTTGCACCCTGAGGACTAGCATCCCATCCAAACTGTATCCTACTTACCACCCTTACTGCTGAATAATATCTGCTCTGTTATAAGCTTCTACAGTATTCTATCAAATTTGAAAATATATGACTGTGGATGTGTTCAGTGATGATTTCTTTATGAGAGCAGCGCAGAACATCAGTTACACTGGTACCATGACCTGGATACTATAAATTAAGCTGTTGTGGGTACTCTAAAGAAGAGTGTGAACAGAGTATAGTAGAGTATAGCAGAGAGCACTGACCTTGACTCCATGATGATGGCGATATCATCCCCGCAGTTACAATGAGAGATCGATTCATTCCCTGAGCTATACACTCTGGTCTTCACTATAGCATACACACCCTCTTGCCTTACACATTGTACAGGCTGTGGTGATGTAGGTACTGTCCCTGGCATGTTTCTCTAGCATGTACTGCAAAGATGTATAGCAAAAATGACCACACTGTTTGGGTTATACAAAGATAACCTAGAAGGTGGATTTTTTTACCTAGATACTTAGACAGCCAAAACCTGAATGTCCTGCCAATGCTTTTGTCTCTCACAAAATCACTTGGTTGTGGAAATATAACTTTAGCTTCAGACTGCCCATGTTTTGACTCATCTGTTACCCATTAATATCCTAAATAAATATTTCATTTTATTATTTCTCGAGTATATTAAGTCATATGTTATCAAGTCAGTGTTTTGTTTTTCTATAGAAGACAAAGGCCGGGCCACACGATATGGCTGCTGCATCTTCAGAATTTTATAAAACAAAAGAAAATTTCTGTCGAAAGTGATGTAGGTCGTAAAGGGCCACATGCCTCAGTCACTAAGGATTTACACTGGCTGTGCATGGACAGCCTGCAGTATGTCAGTGCTGGGGTAGCTTCTTAATCGCTGTGCATGGACATCAGCCTGCAGTATGTCAGTGCTGGGGTAGCTTCTTAATCGCTGTGCATGGACATCAGCCTGCAGTATGTCAGTGCTGGGGTAGCTTCTTAATCGCTGTGCATGGACATCAGCCTGCAGTATGTCAGTGCTGGGGTAGCTTCTTAATCGCTGTGCATGGACATCAGCCTGCAGTATGTCAGTGCTGGGGTAGCTTCTTAATCGCTGTGCATGGACA
>JAODKL010000135.1:3965744-3981603 GCA_026780765.1 Petrocephalus schoutedeni
TTCTTAATCGCTGTGCATGGACATCAGCCTGCAGTATGTCAGTGCTGGCGTAGCTTCTTAATCGCTGTGCATGGACATCAGCCTGCAGTATGTCAGTGCTGGCGTAGCTTCTTAATCGCTGTGCATGGACATCAGCCTGCAGTATGTCAGTGCTGGCGTAGCTTCTTAATCGCTGTGCATGGACATCAGCCTGCAGTATGTCAGTGCTGGCGTAGCTTCTTAATCGCTGTGCATGGACACCAGCCTGCAGTATGTCAGTGCTGGGGTAGCTTCTTAATCGCTGTGCATGGACACCAGCCTGCAGTATGTCAGTGCTGGGGTAGCTTCTTCCGCTCTTTTACTTTGCAGAAGTCCGAATACTTGAGGTCTGGCACATCACCACCGCACCTTGGCGACCGACCCCCACGGCGCTGACTGCCGATCCCCGTGTTTCTCATCTTGCGCGGGGACTGAACTTTAAGTGCCCCTGAGCTGAACGAGAGTTAAAGTGCCTTGAAAGGTGCTGATTGAGCACCTCCAGCTTCTTGTCGGGAAAAAAAAAATCAGCTTTCAGCCTTTTGCTCCAGCCAAAGCGATACTAGCGTGTTACATTTTTAGAAACTGCTTTAATTGCAGTCTGAAGAGCCCTGCCACGACAATAGTGATTCCATGACTTCCTGTTACTGTCTCGTCCCTCAGCTCATATAAATAATTTATAAGGGTGCTGCCAGTTAACCTCAAATAATTATTATGCCTTTTTTGCTAGAAAAATAAATGATGAAATTGGTAGCCTACATATCAAGGAAAGCCTTTCGTTACGAAAAAGCTCTGTTATACAAACCCTGGTGTGCATGATTTTATCAAATGGATTCGCACAACTGGCAGATCTGGCATTCTGCTGCTGAAGAAGTGGGGTCTATAATCCATAATGGTAAGAAATAATAATAATAACAAGCCAGCAAGAGCAGGAATCTGAGGTTATACATTTGCCTTCAGACTCCTTAAACACATTGTCAGTGGCGGCTCTGACCCAGACAAGAGGACATGAGAGGACTATCTTATTAATGACTTAAATATAAAGAGATAAACAGTGTGTTATTTCTGAGAATGATGCTGGGTTCGTGTGACGAGGGGAGGACGGGTGTGGCTGTCTTCAGGGGGAGAGTCAGGTGATCTAGGCGGGTGTGCAGATTTCCACCTGTCCCTCGTGATGGATACAAATTATTGTTTTTTTTTCCCCTTCCTTCACCCCAAGTAACCCTGGAGTGGTGATAACCTTCACAACCCTACAAGCCTGTTCCATGAACCCCAACAGGTTTAGGCATTTCCTATGCTCAGAACCCAAACATCTGCTTTCCATTTGTGTTTTGTATTTCTGTATTTAATTAGAGTTCTGTAAAGTCTGTACCTACCCGGCCGTCCTTCCATGTGTTTTCTCAAAATATATATCCCTTTACTTGGCCTACCCTGCGTCAGCAGGGTTTTGCGCTCTACCTTGTACTGGGACGTACAGCTGGTACTCAAACTTCATATCCCAGAATTCAGATGTCATATAATAATACCACTTCCTGCCAAGCATTTCCTGAATACTGTGTGCACTGCAAAATTAAATAGTTACTTTTTCTACCGAGTGCTCTAAGTATACCAATACACTCGAGGAAGCACAGTGTGAACTGTGCATTTGTGTGAAAGGAAGTCAAAGTCATGCCATGGGATTAGTTAAAGTGTAAAGGCTTAAATAAACACACACACACATACATATATAATGAGTAATATATATATATATATATATATATATATATATATATATAGCACTTCATCAAGAATGTAAGAATGTCAGACATTACACACATAGATAGATAGATAGATAGATAGATAGATAGATAGATAGATAGATAGATAGATAGATAGATAGATAGATAATGACTTGTTTGGGTCTGTTTGTCTATTTCATACTTTCCGCTTTGTCTTACTCGTTCCCATACGTTATACTACCAATACTCAATGTTATGGCTAAGCAATTTCTTAAATAATTAACGCCGAGCATTTAATACGCACATACAATGTCAGTGAGGCTTGTTAGAGCGGTATTAAATTCGGCTCCACAACTGAAAGTTAATAATTAAAAAAGAGAAGGCACAGCATGCAGAAGGCTGGGTAGCACTCATAGCTGGCTCTATACTCAGCCTAGCGGTATATAGCGCTGAGCATTCTGCCAAGTTGCTGTGCGAGATGTGCCGCTTCCTTAATAGTATTAGGAGTTCAAACCGTAAAGGTTATAATCTAGCAAGAGAACAGACTCCTTTCTTCGCTTTGATCTCTTTCCGTTTGGCTGTTAAAAGTTGACAGCTCGGCTGAATAGCATTCAGTGCTTCCATTTGTATAACATGAGTTTCCCGGTGCTGCATGGCTCCCAGCTACACCTGGGCTGAAGGAATTTACTTGACATTGCCTTTGGATCACATTGACTCAGTAAGGGTGAAATCAAAACATAAAAGTAATTTCAGACTAAAAAGTACCTCCCACCCAGGAACAAAGGCTGAATTAAAGTATGTCCTGGAAAAAATTAGCAGATAAACTGCGGGTGATACAGTTATTAGGCGTCGACAACATACTTGCATGCAAACTATTACAAATAAAGTTATTATTAACTGCAATTTACTTCATAATATAGATTAAAAGCGATAGGCGGACGGTGCCCTGCCCTGAGGCTCCTTGGCTGCGCTTGTGCACTTTGCAGGGTTTACTGGGTGCGTGTGCGCGCGCGCCAGGGCGAGCCTGCATCGGACAGTGTGCACGTGCGGAGCACGCTCTTGCGCGTAGTAGCGCGCGCGGGGGAAAGGGGGGGTGGGCTATTTTAAGGGAGTCTGATCGATAATAGTATAAAAAAGAACAGTCATTATTAAATTGCAGTGCTGTGTTTTCCTACGGTTGGCCAGAGTTAAAGCGAAGAGGAAATGATCGAAGTTCTGCGAGCACCGAGCACTGTTAAAATCTGTTGCCCAGAGAAAACGCATATTTGCGAAATTAGCACCAGTTAATTTTGCTACATCTCATCAAAAATAAATGCGAAACTATGGCTAATTCATTACGCCCAAACCTAATACTTCTTATTACATACAATGACGATGTGTATAGGAGCGCCATACAACTCGCAAAAAACAAGATGTATTATTTTGAGACATCTAGTTTTCCTCACATTTCTCCCCTGGGTCTTCCTTTGCTTTAAGGTGTCTTCTTTCACCACCCCTGTCATCCCCGTTTCGAGATACTTTCAATCTTTTATCACCGCCATCTCTAGCCATGCACATTTCCAGCAGGTTATCACAATTGCCATTCCTCCTTCTTTCTGATGTGTTCTGCTGATTACCATCGGTGCCCTGAGATATTTTTAACAGATCCGCGCGTCGCAATATCCACTCTCAACCATCTGGAACAGATCAAAATCACTGACTTCATCTAAGCAGTTAAGTATTAAATCTACAGTATCCTTTCAACAACTACGACCTCTAGTTAGGTTATTTAAACCCACAGAACTGCGAAAAAAGGTGCGTGCGATTATATATTTCACATATATAAACCACATGGGTCGGCCGTTGCAGTTTATGTAGGCCTAATGCACATTTGATTATGGACATGTAACTATTCGCACGATGTTCAGCTTGTTCACAAACAGATATTGGCGCCAATAAATACATGCTACAAGTCACTCTTTCGTCTAAAAATCAGCTATACCTATAGATAAAGTTGTAGCTGTTGTAGCTTCAGAAATATAATATTTTAAAAACTATTTAAAACTGCTTTAATGATAACTGCTGCATTCAAGTAATTTACAAAAAAGTTATTTATGGTTCCAGGAATTATTTTACCTGCTGAATTATTCAATTCATATAATTGATCTGGGTGTTACCTTCAACGGATCCTTAAATTTGGCAATGATTTCCATTTAATAATTAAGACTAAGTCAGTTTTTATAGCAGTAATGGTTTTGCGAAGTCTTACTGGGTATTACTTTATATTAGCAGCTGTAAGGAGTGTTCTTCTCACAATGTATACGGACCATCGCAATATATATATATACTTAGATTTTTATACAAGTAAAAGTATGTAATACCAAGTCAATCTTCCCAAATAAAAGAAAACAATGTCTTTAAATCTACTCTGGCATGGATATGCGAAATCAGAACGCGCCACTGTCACACCACAGGTTGATCGGTAGTTTTACATCCAGGAGGAATCTCGGTGTGACTGTTTTTAGTTTCCAGTCACATCTAATGCCCTTATTTCTTCACTCTGCGATTATTATTCTGTCAAATATTATCTCCATTAGGCAGCCAAAACAATGACGCCAATTTAAGAAAAAACACTAAACATAACACTGCCTACACCCCCCCACGTTCCGCCTTCCACACATGCGCGCACGCGCGCGCGCGCGCCCGCACACACACACACACACGCACTTTCCCCCTCTTTCGCTCTCGTCCTTTCACAAAGGTATATCACAAAAGGGATTATAAAATGTTCACCATAATTGCTCTCAGACAATGAATTCGGCATTTTTACTTGCAGTGAAAATACGAATGAAAAGGTTTACTTCAGTTTTGTGTTACTCACTTTTACATAAAGTTCTATTGATACGATACGTAAATAAATATCCTATATACAATTCTGATACAGTTGTGCTATTGTTTTTATCAGTTAATTTAATTACAATTACCGCTATACTTTATTTTCTTTACTTATACTTATAATGGCACTTCTAACAAAGACTGATTTTTTATTTCGCTATTTAGTATGACACTTGTTTCAAAATCGTGTAATTTTATTGATCTGTTTTTTTTTTTAAAGATCGGAGGTTGAAGTGGAATTCATGGTGATTTGCCTTTGACTTCTTTTGCATAACCTTATAAGTACTCGACATTTCACAGAATATCACACCTAAAAAGGTAGCACAACCATAATATATTCCGTGTGTTTTCTTCTGCTAATGGTTGAGGTAACAGTTTACAGAGGATGCAGAAGCTCGATAGACCTGCTGTTTAACCGTTTACCGTTTAGTAATTGCGAGTTGTGTTATTTTTATTCATATTCAAATTTTAAATATTCCCGGACCTACAACTTCTGAAGTGTTGGTTATGTCCGCACTTTTTTTGGCAATGTGGATTAATTAAAAGGAGATCGTAAAGCTTTCAAGTTTATTGTTCTAATGTCAGACAGCTGTAAAATCGTGTAGACAGGTTGTCATACAACAAACAGGGCTTCGGTGAATAGAATCTAATGCTAAACATTTAACGTACAATACACGAAACACGCAACAAAAAAAAAATGGTCCCAGCCAATGCTCAAACCACATGCTCCAACTAGGAGGGGCTTGGTGCTCAAGTGGAATGCCAATCAAAGCATCAACTTCAAATTGTATCTGAGAGATCAGCTGAAGACCTAGGGGCAGACACATCAGTTGGAGCTCAATTGTTGATCAGATCACATCCAACGGACTTGGAGCGAAAAACTGAGAACTGAGATTTTAGGGGAGCGGATTCATTCCTACTCCGTTCTTCCGTGCTTCAGCACTTTCAATTTGACTTCCTGATTTTTTTTTCCTTCTTCACCCTGACTCTGCCGTAAGATTGCTGTAGGAAATGTCTTTTTCCCAGCTGGGCTACCCTCAGTATTTAAGTGCCACCCAAGCGATGTACGGAAGTGATCGTCCGGGAGTGCTGGCTGCGTCTGCCCGCAGTGGAAGCTCCGAAATTGGGGGGAATCCGTCGGCTACAGCTGCTGCAGTCACGTCGATGTTGGGCATGTACGCGAACCCTTATGCAGCGCACAACTACAGTGCATTTCTTCCTTACACCAGTGCTGACTTGGCTCTATTCTCTCAGATGGTAAGAGCTGTTTTTAATCAATATTTATTACTGAATTTGCCACTGTTATGGAAGTGATTCAAATAAAATGCGTTATTGGTACTTCTGAGTATGGTGTCCGCGCTGCGAATCAGCCGAAATGATCCTAACGCGGAGGACCGAAGAGGCGACCTTATGCGAAACTTTACTTTGTATGTCGCTGCACTAAAATGTCGTTGATTTCCTTATGTCCCATGTATTATTACATTGTCGATACTCCTTAATTTTCTTCTTGAAATGTTAGTTTTTATCTTTCATTCTTGGAAGCCTGCTAAAGGAAATCTACGTTATTCTATATTTAAAAACTGTGTATGATTTTCACTAAAAACAAACATAACTACATCATAATGAAATTTAGACTTACAGTGAAAGACTTGCAATCACAATATACGCTCATTATATCAATAATAGTAATAATAATAATAATAATAACAATAATAATCCGGCCGCAGTTTGTAGCGGATTACGCATTTATACATTAGACATAAAAAAATTGCTAAATATTCGTTCCGATTTAAAAGCTTATACAAAAGAAAACGTGTTTCGCAGTCTAACATCTAGCCAACGAAAGAATTTAAAATTGTTATTCATATAACCTAACTTTATATTAATTCCAACAAGGCATATTTAATAATTCAATTTTTATTCAAACATTGTGCAGCTGAATGCATTTTAAAAACAATATGAGTGTGTATCAATTTTAGTTGCACTTTTTGCCAACTTCCATGTTCCATTGTACAGTCGACATAAAGTGTGTATGTGTGCAGTTACATGCTGGTATGTTTAATACGCGGAGAAATAATTTTATATTAGTCATTATAACATTGTAACAATAGTACTTGAATCTGTTTATTTTTATTAGAACAATTAAGTTTAAATAGGCCTTCGTTAAGAAATAGATAACAGTCTGCAGCAATAAATGTAATGAGCTATGGGGGCCTGAATATGTTTATTTGCTCAACTACAATTATATAAAAGTAATTTGTTATATACATATATATATGTGTGTATTAATGTCTGTGTATTAGCAATGTGAATCCTAGAATTAATGTTGACAGAAAGCATACAGGAATAACTGGCAATAAAATCGCTTTCTTGAATATTTATGCTGCTGTTATCGTTAGCAACCTTTTTTTGTCGCCGTGACGAGTCAAAACAAACCAAATTTGACCGATGAAGTTACGCATAGAAGCAGAGTTTATTAAACGTGAAATGTTGAGGGGAAAAAAATAATCATGCATGCGTTTTGTCTTTATGTTACGTAATAAAATATTCTTAGTCATATGTGCCAAATCACACAACATTTGTTGAAATCTACCGGCATTGCGGGACATGTGTTTGAAAGTTTTAAGTTTGTTGCCAATAGAGGCCTGTTGTCTAATTATGAAAGCTGGAATATTTATATTTGAAATATCTGCATACTCACAGAGATATATGTTTTAAAATCGATTTATCATCATCATCATTAATAACATCAATAACATTATTAACAATAATAGTGATAATAATAATAATAACAATAATAATAATAATAATTTGTACTGTTTTTCTCTCCAGGGATCCCAGTATGAGCTTAAAGATAGTCCGGGTGTCCATCCTGCTACCTTTGCTGCACATACCACTCCAGCCTTTTACCCATATGGGCAGTTCCAGTATGGAGACCCTGCTAGACCCAAGAATGCCACAAGGGAGAGCACCAGTACACTTAAAGCCTGGCTTAATGAACACAGGAAAAACCCCTATCCGACAAAAGGAGAGAAGATCATGTTGGCTATAATAACAAAGATGACGCTCACACAAGTCTCCACCTGGTTTGCAAACGCCAGGAGGAGACTGAAGAAGGAGAACAAGGTGACGTGGGGTGCGAGAAGTAAGGAAGATGAAGACGGCAACATATTCGGCAGCGATAACGAAGGTGACCCGGAGAAGAACGAGGACGAGGAAGAGATTGACTTGGAGAGCATAGACATTGACAAAATTGATGAAAACGACGGGGATCAGAGTAACGAGGAGGACGAGGAGAAATCAGAGGGCCGGGAGAGAGTGGAGCTGGACAGTATGGAGAAGAGACGGGCATTGGCCCTCCAAGCCTTTGAGAAATCAAAAGACACGATTTCCGTCGGCAAAATGCCGTCTGATAATAACAGCACTAGAGTACTTTCTCCCAGTGGACAAGGAAGTTTCCAGCTACCAGTAAACAATAAGCCCAAAATATGGTCCTTAGCAGAGACAGCGACCAGCCCCGATAGTTCCCAGAAAGCCACGTCACCCTCTGTCCCTGCCAGTCACGCGTCACCCCAGATCCAGCACCCGGCTTTCCTCCCCAGCCACGGACTGTACACATGCCAGATTGGAAAGTTCCACAACTGGACAAATGGCGCTTTCCTCGGCCAAAATTCCCTGCTGAACGTGAGGTCTTTTCTGGGAGTAAATCAACATCATAATCACCACCTCCATACACAGCAACAGCCGACCTCGGTGGTTGTGTCATCTGTACCGGCACTCAGCAGCGAAAAGGTCCCAGAAGAACTCAGTCCGAAACACATAGGTATAAGAAATTGTACTTAAGACACCATATTAAACGACAACTTTATTTCGATTGCCTATAGATCCTCAGTGCATTTAGGTTTTACAATGAACCATTATAAATTACGTGTACAATTATAACTAAGTACAAAAACCGAATACAAGTCGCATTAATACAATGATTGAAATTTTAAACGTATTTTTTTTTTCTTTTGTTTTGTTATTTTTGAAATGTAACGTGTTTAAGGCCATAACACGTCAAGCTTATGTACTGTTTTTTTGCATACATGTCTTTTAGAGCGGGAAAGTGTGCAAAGGGCCGAATCCCCGACACAGGCGTTAAAGTCATCTTTCCGACCAGTCCATGACAGGTAAATGAAATTCCATTACGTTATGTCCCACTGATTCGGTCCAGTATTTGTTCTGCAGAATAACGCGAAAACCTTTACATTTTAAGAATATACTGTATAATCTTTTCTATAACAACGTGATCTTTCGTCTTCTTTCCCTTTGCCACTGCACTGAAACGGATTCGACGTTTATCTTTAATTATATAATTTTATTCTCACGTGGCACCGATAGACAGGGGTCGTTTGTGTGCTGGATTAACCCGCGCGGTCACATCTTTCAATTTAAACACAAGTCGCGCGCTGACATCATAGCGACTCCTATTGGGACCCGCTCAATTGGTTCGTCATGCACGCGAGCTGCCGATTAAAACAAGGAGCGCGTTTTTGGTGACGGAGAAGCTTCGCAGCTCTCCACTGCTCCATAATTTCCTCTCTCTGGAGAGTAACTACTTATCAAGTCACCGAGCATAACCAGGGCCTGTGCCGCGTGCTAGCGAGAAAACCCAAGGAAAAAAAGACCCCAGGGGCTCGTCTAGCTGAAAGGATTTTTCCCATTGGAATGTCCTAATTTTGTGCTCCTTAGAGGGATTTCTTACATTATACCATTAGCAGGATAATAATAATAAATAATAACAATATAAGAACTGTATTAATTATCTAACTGGTATCAAGAAGATGCGTTATTATACTTTCATTTCTAATAAAAATCGCAGTTGCTACTCTACACTGATGTCATCGAGCTAAGGGCTAGGTGTGTTTGGAAACAACGGTAATTAATGGGTTTTCAAGGTTTAGCAATTTATAACAATTCATTCTCTGTTCTCCAGTCCCAGGAATCAGCAAGAGGCGTCGCAGCGAGTTCTAACGGCTCTTTCTTCAGCCTGATCAAGACATTTTTCGGGGGTGGGGTCTTGGAGGGGGGGGGGTGCGATGGGGGTGGGGGGGACAAACTAATAAAAGGACAATGGAAAATAATTTTCTTCACTGTAGCATTCAGTCGATTCAGAACAACCGATGTAACTTGATAGACGCCGTGGAAGGATATTCTTTATTGTTGTACATTATCACGCTTTGTGTTAAATCTTTGTGTTTCCCCTGGGACATCTGGTATTTAGTCTTTCCTGTGTTTGTGCTATTCTTTCTGTAAATACAGTGATCTAAATTTGTAAATACGCGTCAAACGAATTTGTCAAAGTTATCTATTTTTGTCTAATAAACTTAATGAAATTATAGTGACATGTAAGAATCATTTTCTCTCTTTACTTTAATTCGATTTTCGCCTTCGCAGATTTTAATTTATTTATTATTATTATTATTATTATTATTATTATTATTATTGTGGTGGTGGTGGTGTTTCTCGCAACATTTAACGGCCAATATCTAAAGTAATGCAAATACATAATGCATTTAAAATGACAATTCGTGAAAAGTCTCTGCTCTGTTTAGAGCTCTAATTTAATTTCCTATTCAGGTCCGCTCAATGGCGCTACCGTAGATGCATTGAGGTGATAATAAGTTGCCAGATGGTTGTTGGTGACGGAAAAAGGAGCAAAGCAGCTGGGAAAGTCATTAAGTAATAATGTGGGAACGCCCCAAACAAACGTATGAAATGCTCAAACTACAGTTTGAGGAAGCAAAAACTTTATTCGAAACATGAAATCATTGACATTTTAGTAACCGTTGATTCATTAGCCTGGAATTACACTGTGAGGAACTTCGCATATGATACTGAGCGAGGCTGAGTAACAACAATAAATTGTGAACAATAATTTTGATTGTTCATGATACTGCACATTTAATGAATATATGCCATAACAATAGCAATAAATGAAATATATTTAATTCACGTAGAATTTTAATTTCCGATCGAATTATGAGTATACCAGCGCTTCATGGTCACGTGATATATAAGAATTATTCCTGAATTGTGACTATCAAAACGAATTTTAAAAGATTTTTTTTCGAAGAAGGACATTTTTTAAAACACTTTTCTCAGTAGGGTGTTATTTTCATACGTTCCTTATTTTGAATTTAAATTATTTTAAAACGGTTTAAGATGTTTCACCGAGGCCTATTACTGGGTTTGCATTACGTGAAACCACAGGCAGGTGGAATTGGATTTTCTAACAGAATTGTAGCGACCTCTATGGGCTCGTGCCGTGTTTTAAAAGGGATTTTACAGAATATTAGTTACAACCAATTTAGGAACGCTGTACTATATCCGGTCTTTTTAAACTTGCTGTTTTATTTGCATGTTTTTTACTCTGAAAAGAAGAACGCCCCTGTTTTGTGTTCAATTCATTATCTTATATCATGTGCCTCAAAATACCCATATTGTTTTACAACCAAAAAGACTGTATAATTGTATCAATTTATAGTCAGTTGTACGAGCTAACCGACACATATACTTGCACATTTAATATTGCATGACATTTTTCTAAATTGCTAAAATAACTACGTTTGCCTTATTTATAATTATAGGACAAGTTGGTATTTAAGTCCAACTTATTCGTCCAGTTTCGTAATTAATACTGAAAAACGTTGAATTCGGGTAGGACATAATTCAAATGTCATCCCAACGAGTATCTTCATTATGCATGATTTAAAAATAAAGGACAAATAATGTTGGAAATGTAGAATGTGTATTTTATAGCAAATTAATGTATAGCAAACAATTTGTGTGTGTCTGTGTGTTTGCGTGAATTCCAAAAGAATGCGCATGTGCGTTTACCATGCGTTTCACGTGTTTGTCCACTAACAGCATAACTTGTATTTGCCCTGTCCCTAGTGTCGGCAAAAATCTTTAAAAAGTCGCATATATACACTCCAATGCAGTTTACAGTCTCTGACAATGAAATCTAGTTATTTAACCCTATTAATGAATCGTGCACTGTGAGAATTTAATTGCATTTATAAATGGTTTCTTGAGAGAGAGAGAGAGACGATATGGCTCAACAGAAACATGTTAAATGGACTCATAGTTAAACAACTGATGACTGAACATTAATAAAGATACAACCCCCGTTGGCGGGTTCGTAAAAAATGTATAAGGGCAAAAGGGATTGGTTCTTTCAAATCTAGGCAGGTGTACAAATTTCATTTTGTACTTGCTATTTAAAAATTATATCTATTCTCACGAGCATTTGTGATTGAAATTAAATAACCTCTCGGTGTCCCTTTTCCCCTTTTGTTGCGAACCAGCGTGAGGTTCGTGGAAGTGTTAGCTTGAGGCCATAATATTGCGATACACTAATATATACAAAATTATTCATTTAGCAGTTGATGTACAGTGAATTGTCTAATGAGTAATAAACAGGGTTAGAACCAATAATTAGGCTGTCACTGCAAGCAATTTCCCCGTATTGCCCCGGGGCCAAAACGGTGAAAAGAAGGGAAAACCAATATAGAGAAAAAAGAATTGGGAACCAAAACGATGCAGAAAGACAAAATACTTTTCTTAGACTAAAGCTCAGAAGAAACGCAGCTGCAATTATAAAGAGAAAGCTTAGCAATGCTAATCAAAAATTTATCAGGCGCAATGGGGGATGTGTAACGTATGAGTACCTATGAGTAATATGTAAGGATGCTTGGCATATGCAGCTTATCCCCGGTATATTTACCATCTCAGTTGTTCTGTTATTGTGAATTTTGTGGTCGCACACAAAGTCAGCTCCATAAATTATTTTCCAGAACTAAGGAAATATTCAACTGCTCTTACATGGGTGTAACACAGTAAAATATTAAAATAATAATTCTGTGAATTTCAAATTAAAAAATATGTTGAATAATACCACCGCAAAGGAAACGTAGCTATGACTAAAATGCTTAAGCTGTATTTTATTCTATTTTCTAAGAAGGTACTTCAGAGAAACACACTGTGTGTAATTTAGATGGATTGTTTTTCTGACCTTTACACAATGTGCTAGCCTCATATGGTTTTCTTTTTTCTTTTTTCTGGACAACTAGTGGTTTTCCTGTGATGCCCGTCACTGTATCCCTGTCACTGTATCCCTGTCACTGTATCCCCGTCACTGCCGCTATTAATTTATTGCGCTGTTGTGTTGTGCTAAGTGTGAAATGATCGCGGAGGAGAGTTACTCTCTATCCTCTCTTGTTGGCAGAGGCAGGTCACTCACACACTGTGGCCTCATACACACATGGATACCTCCCTTTGTCCCTTTCAAACTTACATATTTGCCTTTTGAATGAGCTGCTGGTATCTTCAGACCGCAAACTCATTCATCTGGTTTTGCGAGATCACTGGTTGAGTGCTCTAACAATGGCGAGGCCCAGCTGGAACCATCAAGCCGGCAACATCCAGTGGCCAAAAACCCACATGACTGCTCAGGGTCGCGTCCAGCTGATTGTACTGGTGCAGGGCGCCTAGAAATATACTAGTGCGAATGGAAACGATCCCGCGGCCGCTGCGTCAGAAATGCGGTAGGCCAATTAGCGGAAGAGCCGTTGTAGCTAAACTCTGTGTGTTTAGAAAGTGGACTTTTTTGTTCACCAAGAAGTTGTATCAAGTGCTCACTTGATTAAAAAAAAGCCTCACTCACAATTTACACATTCTCCAGGGAGTTTAAAGCAGTGATATAAAACTTTGCATCTCTGTCAGCAATATGTACATTTGGATTTGCTTCAATGCCGAGTGCCAGAAATGTGGCACTAATTACTTCATCTAATTATATGTAACATTTTAAGCATCTCTGCAATACAATATTTATATGATTTGTGACTGTGATGAACATTCCTAAAAATGTACGCTTTATTATGAGCAGTTTCAAAGCTAAATAGAAATATTGCCATGTATTCATTGCGGCTTAGAGTGTCCATTCATTTCTTACAAAGATGCTTTCAGAAACATTATGTACCTATGCATTATATGCAAGTATATACAGATATGTTAATTCACTTTTTTTGTAATATTTATTATTCTTATTGTGCCCATTTCATTATTCTATTTGTATTCCCCAGAAGGGCCCTGTCCGCCATGTTTGTGCGCTTGGGTTGCTGTGGGGCAGTATGATGCTACCTGTGGATTATTAATTTGCAGATTACAATGTAATTATGATAGCAATGGCTAATTATTTCAACAATTATACATTAGGAATTATACTTATTGAAATGAACACACAACATATATATGTGTGTGTCAAACATATATATATATATATATATATATATATATATATATAGGGTGATGGCTATAAGTATATTATAAGCAAATATGACACAAACTGCAGTGGCAGCACAGCAAAGACAGGTAGCAGATAACAGGCGTTATTTAGCACCCGCCCCAATGCTGTTGTTGGTACCATGTTTAAATAATGAGCAGGCAAGTCGTTTAGGTGCCTTAGCCCTTCAGGAAAATCTCCACTGCGACAGATAATAAAATCTGACTCTCCTCCGTATTCCTTTTCTGAAGCGTTGCCATTGTGGTTTTGGGATAATTCCAGTAAGGCCGCACAAAGGGAAGTTAAGGCTTCTGAAGTGTCATTGTGCAGATGGGTCCGGCTAAGAGATTTCCCCCTTAGCAGATCTCCTTTGCACATGTGCAGAGCAGAAGGTGATTTGAAACGATTTACCCTCTTCTCAGCCCGCTGCTGTACTTTCTCACCATTGTACTGAATCTCGCCACAGTCCACCAAGCAATAAAACCTCAGTTAGGGCCGAACGTGTTATTGTCTGCTGTGGGTTGTTCGGGTCAGAGCTAAGTATCAGCAGATGCATGCTCGGAAAGCAGGAAGGAAGTCATATATA
This sequence comes from Petrocephalus schoutedeni, assembly GCA_026780765.1. Classification (NCBI taxonomy): domain Eukaryota; kingdom Metazoa; phylum Chordata; class Actinopteri; order Osteoglossiformes; family Mormyridae; genus Petrocephalus; species Petrocephalus schoutedeni. The sequence continues at coordinate 3,980,266 of JAODKL010000135.1, forward strand.
TCTTATAAGTTGAAATATATATTTGGTTGACTTGAAATTTTCAGCAGACCATTGCTTCTTAGTTATTTCTTTTTAGTTACAATTCTTCTGCTTAAAAGCTTGGAGCTGCATTTGTTTACCGTTTGTGCTTGGTTTCTGTGTGGGAAGTGCGCGTAGCAAGCCTCATTCGTGCAATTTGTTAGATGCATTTCCAGCAGATGTTGCTTAGAGTAACTGTGCATCTTAAATTATATCCCCTCTGTTGACATCCATGGCTGCATAATCGCTCATTCAGACCAAATCCATGATCCTGATTTTCTGAATTCCAGGTTTGCTGTTTTTTTTCTGGCTTCAGTCACTTTTTCAAGTGGAAATATGTTGTCTTTTTAATTATTGTTTGATATTTGTATCTAACTGCTTACAGGCATAGCAACAAACTCTTTGTGTATATGCTATGTGTACTTTCCTCTTGAGTATTTGTATTCTAAACTTTTGGTGTTTTTCAGTCAATAGCAACACTCACTTCACCTTAACGCTCAGCCCCAGAGAATGGTGGTACTTTCCTTCTAAATACAGTTAATCATTAACATACATGCAGATCTCTGCCACAGAAAGGGCGATGCAACAATGTGGGTCAATTAACCTACAGCACAAGGCCACTTCACAGCTACACAGCGAAATATTTTACATATTTTCTGTTCAAGCTGAATATATTTTTAACCCGACCATATTGATTGTATATTAACTGCGGCATCGTATATAAGAAGGAAAAACAAACTTGGGTTTTACCTTGCTAGAAAAAAATACACAAAAATGGATGAATGGATGATTTGCTTGTGGTATTCGCAGCTACGGTGGCCCATAAGTGCCAATGAGCTGCAAATTCAGAAAACATTTACAAATTCCAAAAACATGTGGCAAATTAATAGATGCATTACAATTGTCAGACAGTGCAAAATTTAAAAGCACATGCGAAACACAAAATCACTGCAAATTCGATCTCAAAACAACAGAAGTTTCTGGGGGACAATGAAACAATATGGACCAGACAGAGCGGAACCGGGAAAGTTTCCCAAACCATCAGTAGCTAGTTAGGCAGTTTTTAATAAGGGAATTTTGATGCCCAGTAGACAGACAGCGATGCACACAGATTACTTTTGTGGTTCGAGCCATTTGACAATTTGACAAGCTATAGCTTAAGTTACCTATTTTCTTAGCTATTACCTAAGACTTTGCACTAATTGTGAAATGGCTTGAATCACACAAAAATAATTGGTGTGTGTTAGGGATGTAACGGTATTGTAAATACCGTCGTACCGCAATAGCAAATTTTTTCGATACTACCGTGGTCACATGACT
>JAODKL010000135.1:3984502-4001378 GCA_026780765.1 Petrocephalus schoutedeni
TATACACACACACAAATATATAGCGTATTAGTTACACACACACAGTAGAGTACATACACATAGACACGCATGTTCTCGATATGTTTAAAGTTTAATGAGCATGTCAATCCACACACAGCTTGTGTGTCCTTCCCTTCCAGTTATTTGCGCCAGGAGTCAGTAGGGCCACAGCACTGAAATCTGTGTACAGCGCTTTGCCTTTTAACTGAGATTAGTACAGTTCTGATGCGCCACAGCCTTTAAAATATGTATCAAAGCTGTTGAAATGCCAGCAGTTGGTATGTGGCAGGCAGGGGAGCGCAGGATTGGACGATGAAGTTATCCCAACTTCCAAGTACCCAGCAGGCCACCCCGGCCCGTTGTTTGCAGGGCCCACCATTGCAATCGGTAGTTCTTCACACAAACAAAAAAAAAAAAGAGAGGGATCGCGGGTCGGGGAGCCGCTATCTGCCGTCCCTATGTGAGCTTTGGCACATCGATTGCTGGCTCTCCAGCTCTCCTCAGGAAACACCGCTGAGTAAATCTTTATGGACTCCCGGGCCTGTCTGCGCTGGGTAAAAAGCTGCCAGTTAAACAGCTGTGCGGAGCCTGGTTCCGGGATAAAACGCTTGGACGCGTATAGCTAACTCCACGGGGTGAGGCCGCGTGGGGCTTCCTGAGTGGAGGCTGTCGCAGCGGAGGGTGTTAATTGGCAGACTCTGAAGTGCCATATACCTGCCCTTCATAATCCCAGCACGGGCAGCAGCTGCGGGGGAAAGCAAACGTTTAGCCAACGCCCCGGCCCTCGGCACTCAAGCCGCCGCTGACCTCTCTGACTTTGCGAAGAAAATACAGGCCTGCTCTGATAAACTATCAATGGTAACATGGGCTAGCGTAGAATTACAAACGCCTTGGCTGTCCCCCAGAAAAAAAAACACACGCACACACACCTTCGGAAATCTCCCAGAAACCTCCAGCCGTTCCTCCCAGTAAGCACTTTGGCAGTCTGGCTCTGACAGATCCAAGTACGAATCAAACGGAAATCCTCAGAAAAGGCAAAGATGTTATTTAGCCGTCCTGTTTGCTTCTTGAGATGTTTGTTGTCTAGGATCTCAAAGGCAACTATTGTTTACTACTCCTACAGGGCACTTCAGGATATTCCACCATGTCAACCTTCAACAAGCATGTGTGTGCATGCTCCAGAACACACCGGCATAAATCCGTCATTAAACCGCCCTGAAAGATATTGAAACGTGTCAAAAAACATTAAGGATTGTGTAATTCATGTACGACGGCTACAGTTGAACAATGTGATGGTAATTTTTTTTTTAAACGCTTCCCTAATTATTATTTATTCAGGAAGTTTATCACAGTACTTTGTAACCGAATCATTTTATACTAAACCTTCATTAAAATAACAACTTTTCAGAGAATCCACCAATCTCGCGTTAGCATTTTGCAAATTGATCTTAGCTTCCGTTTATTTAATTTCAGAGTGTGCTTTCGCCACGTTGCGCTAGCTCTCTGCGGATCGATCTTAGCCCTCCGTTTATCTCATTTCAGGGACAGTGCTTAACACCATAGGACACAACGTGGGGAGAGGAGGCAGGCGAGTTAAAATCCACGGATGGGCCGGGACTCTCAGCACGTCCTTCTCAAGTGACAAACGGGACTGATTTGCAGCAGGGAGCATCCCATCCAATGCTCGCTTAACACGGATGCGCATAAAACATCAGCAGAATTCCAGCGGGCGACACGTCTGGCTGGAGTCGCCGGATTTAGAGTACCTAAAGTGCAGAGTGGGGAAAATAAGCAAACAGGCCCGCTTGGGGGTTTGCATAAGGCGCCCAGATGAGAAGCAGCTAACCGCAGTCTGAGGAACAGAGACGGGCGTGTGCCTCTGTCCCCCCCACGTTCTCATGCGCCCCGTCCAGAACAGCTGTAAACATAGATTTTTTAAAAAGCCCCAGGAGCGTTCCATACTTGGTGGAGTATACCAACTATTGAAGTAACGCTATTATATAAGTATCACGATGTGAGATTGGCTACGAGATTTGGCACCGGTTTTATTCACATCCCATGTCAAATATTGTTATACAATTCTTTATATTTTTTGTTTTTATTTCTTTATCCACCCCACCCCCAACACTGAGGTTCTCTAATACAGTGTTTATAAACTGATGGGTCACGGGACCATTTTAGTGGGTCATGGAGTGTGTGGTTACAATAAAAGAAATTATCAGGGCCTCCTTCTCTAATCACTGGCTTGTGATTTACTGACCATTACAATATTGTGGGTCCTGATGCTAATCCACTTAAAGACCACTGCTCTAATACACAAATTACTTAACAAAAAACTGGAATAAAATGTATGGAAATGCATATATAAATATAAGAAATGAGTGAATATTTTAATTAATTATACACGACTGTGCAGAACTGACTTCAAGAACTCTGTCAGACATCATAACATTTTCCCACTCTCAAGAATAAAAAAGTGTTTATTTTCAAAAGCCACGACCAAAATGATTTCTGTGAAATGTGCATCTGTCCACAGATATCCATAATCTGCTACATGTTTATATCGTTTGCAGTGCTTTAGCAATTAGGAAGTTCATAATGTTATTTAAAATAATAACTGTTTATATCCTGTTTGTACTATGTATATCTTTTATATGTATTCACAAAGAAACCCAAAGTGTCAGCCTAAGTAATGTTTATATCCAAACCTTCAAAGAATGTTAAGTATACATTGATGTTTAATTTATTATCATCATATCAGCTTCAGAATTAATTAGGCCTTTCCTGAATACACCACCGGGCAATGCAAGCTTTAAACACACATTAAAGTACGGTCTTGACTTGTTTGATCATTGTTCAGACATTATTATTAACAGTCTATGAAAAAACACTGAATAAATACACAAACCTTTTCTGCAACATTTTATTTAAACTATAAATGGCTAACTTCTGTCACATTTTCAGCATTTATTTTTACAGCAGTCTCTGTTTGCAACCCTCGGTCTGCTTCTGACGCAGTGTATCTCTGACACTGTTTGACAAACATGGTACACTTAGACCCCGCTATGTTATTTACATTTGAAATACACTAGATTTTTGACAGACTCCACTTAAAGAAATATGAATAAGAATTATCACTTAATTTGTAGTCCTGTCGAAGCCTTCCTTCACAAAATATTTTTTCATGACTACCACATTAGTTTGTCTTGACACAACCAAAGCGAAACATTAATTTGTACATGATATTCCATTATGTTTCTCTGGTCTGTCTTCGCTCCATTTCTTCCCTCATATTAATTGCAGTCACAGCAAATCAATAACATCAAACCTTCCGTTTGCATTACAGACACTTTTATAATTCTTATGAATGAAATCTTATAATGAAACGTCTCGCGTAAATGTGAATGGTAGGAGGGTAGAGGCCGATAGCAATGGGAAGTAGAGCAAGTTCAAGTTCCTCTCATGTCAATGAATACGCTGAAAGAACCATCATCAGTGACTATTGATGTGCTTCACATGGATTAAGTTTAGTTCACAGTTGTAGTATTTTGGGATTAATTTCTTCACGAACAGATAAAAAAGGCTCTCTTTTCATAACACAGTAAATACCCTACTGACAGTGAACTGATTAAATAATGAAATAAGAACTCTCGCTCTCTCTCTTTCAAATATATATATATATATATATATATATATATAGTTTCATCGTGCAACTTACTAGAGCTGCCAGAAGTCTGGGAAAATAAAGTTTTTATTATTTTTTTAAATATATATTACCTACTAAAAAATACTATTATAAGCTAACTCATGCACATGTGAATAATTTGTATAATTTTAGCACCACAAGTATTTATCTAGACAAATGTTTTAATATTTATCTTACACATACTGGGTATGCATAATTACTATTTTACTAGTCACAGTAAAACTAGTTGGATAAAAATAGAAAAACAATTTTGATACTCTGCTATGTTAAGAGGCTAATTGATTGCTAATTGCTAAAAAAGTGCGTAAAGACGTGGTTTTTTTGGTCTTCATTCATCATTAATTCATCATTAATGTCCATCTTTCTATTTGTCTACTTACATCTACTGCATAACATATATTACAATCAAAATCAATGTATATATACTGCATATTGTTTCATAAGCAAAAGAAACTACAGCAATAAAGTGAAAAGCAGTTACACATTTTTGAAAATGCCAAAATGATTTCCCTTATTATGAATGTCCATTAATCCATCTTCCAAGCACTTGTCCTGGTCAGGGTCTCATGATGGTCTGCAGCCTGTCCCAGGCGGTAAGGGCGCTGGACTGCAGTATGACCAGGGTGGGATCACATATGCACGATTATCGTTTATGGGCAATTTAGAGGTGCTAATGAACCTGAGAAATGGGAGAAAACTGGAGTAAGGACGGGAAACCCACATAGCACAGGGAGAGCGTGCAAACTGCACGCACACACTCATGTACACGTACACACACACCAAACATGACATTTGATCCCCATCTTTGGAGGTGCGAGCTCACAGTATTGCCCCCTAATGAAAATGTGTTATAATTAAACTGTTATGCAACCAGATATGGCATACGCGATATCGATAATCATGAGTAGCTCGTAAAAGACGGCACGTTTCCTGTGACTAGGCAGAGGACTGGGGAGGGGGTACCTTTCTGAGATAGCTGCCCTGTATGCAGGCCAGCAGTGGGAGTTAAAAACAGCAGTAATCCCTGACTGTATCCACATGACACCTCCACACATGTTCACGTGTGCATAAGCGAAACCAGGTTTGAGAGAACTGCAGTTTTACCGTGTCCACAGTGCCACGCGGGTGACTCTGAGCTGGAAGCACGGAGTGCTTTTACACTCCGTTGTTGCAAAAACTATCATTCTGTATGTCTTTCAATGAGTCTGTAAGTGGGGAAATTTAAAAATTCCTCAAAATCTACTCTATTTCAGTCAGGTTAAAGGTCAAAGGCACACATGCTTATGAAGCCAAACTATAACTACCCCCCCAGCCAAAAAAAATTAAAAATCATTAATGCATTGCATCTGCCGTGCAGACAAAACAAGAATGCAATAAAATGGTTTGATAGATTATTGCCAAAATGAGATGGCTGCTGCCACATGGGTTCTTAGCAGGACCTTTCGTTTACACGAGAGCCGGCTGGCCTGTCAGTCACATGACCTGGGCCCCGGGACCATCAGCAAACAGAGGGACTGCCTCAGGGAAATAACGAGAGGCCTTAATCTGCGAGTCCGTCAGAGTTCAATCACATTACTGTCAAATTACAAATTATTAATATTAGGAATTACACCAAACAAATCATCTCTAAAGACCTCCACCCCACCCCCACCCCCCCCACCGCCCACACCCCACCCCCACCAACAGATTTCAAAGAAAACCTGGGGATAGACTGAACAGCTAAACATTTTTCCCTTTGATTAAGATAGTGGAGAGCCAAATTTTCATAGGTGCCGACATTCAGCGGAAACATCAACAGAAACGGTTTGAGGAACAGATGTGCGGCAGGGCACGGGCGTGGGAGGAACCCCACACATACTAAAGGCAACATAACCGTTATTTTATGTAAGCTGTGTTTCTGCACGGAGGAACTGATCAAAGGATTCAGAACACATCTCTCGCAATGCAGTCTCAGTTTAATGCCTCCTACAAGCACTTTCCGTGATGTTGTACACAGTGCGTTTTCCTTGATCATTATGTACCCGGCAAATTTTGGAAACCTCTATATTTCGCAACGAAAGTGACTTACAGCAACATATGCTCATAGTGCCCATACAGTCTTCTGTTGTCTTATGTTGCGTGGATGTTGGCATCACATGCACCATTAATGCTCGTTTTATATAGTGGTTTCTGTGTCGAAACAACTTGTGCTTGCTGGCAGTTTAAAGTATTTGAAGAATATACAATGTTCCCAAAAACATTATTGAAATCTCAAGCAGAAGACAGCACTAATAATACAATTGAATTATCGGCTCACAATGAAATAACTCTACATAATGGACAGTTGTTCCGATGATAAGTTCAACAATTATGATAATAATGAGAGGAAGAAATACAATTTGTTTCCCCAACTGCACTGTAAGTTAGAAACTCTTGTGAAAGTTTCTTCATGGATTCACTTTCAAAGGAAAGATCATTATAAGCCCATAGTCATAGATTTTGCTTGCATTCTCAGCCAAATGTCTTATATATATTTGCAAGAAATCAAAGCCTCTTTGTGGGAAAGGCTTTAATCCTTTCTTTGGCACATAAAGGATGCACCTTTAAACTTGCTTTCACCACGGTGACAACCATGCAAATCGCTGTTAGGTAGGATGCCATCTCGGTGACATTGTTTGTTAGAATAACATAGCAGAGGGGAAAGGTCTCGCCTTAGACATTCCAGAGTAACACTCCCCTCCGTGAAGTCGCTGGAAGAATTGCCACAAGCTTGTTATTTGGCGCTATTTTTCTTTTCCTCTCTCCCGGCTCTTCTGTTACCCAACTAGTGCTATAGTTTGGAGTAATCTTTTGGTGCCCCTGGGAAGCTTTAAATGCAGCCGTTTTTTGCAGCTATAGACAGCATGGGCCTTGACCTACTTTAAATACGAGTGGCCCTCTCTGAAGATCAGCCTATACCGTAATATTCCTTTAAGTCCGGAGCACATTGTTAATTTTCACTAGGCTGCTCAGTAAGTATTTCAGCTGTCCATTGGAGTACTTATTTCTCACGTCCTTTCAGGGGACTTCGGATGAGATGAATGTGACCAAACAAAAACTTTTGGCCTCCTCAGGTGAAATAATGTTGCCGTGTGAGCTATGCAGACAGTGAGCTATCTGGAAATTCACAATTTTGTTTACATTTATGCATATCCTCCATGATCCTGACTAGGAAAAGAATTTGGATGGATGGATGGATGGATGGATGGATGGATGGACAGGCTGAGGCATATACACCAAGCCATAGCTTGTTGCCAAGTTACACATATGCAATCACACACGTGTGCACACACATATATATTTATTAATAAAACCAGCATCAAAAACCCAACAGTCTGATTTTGATTAAATGCAGAGTGCGCAGTTCCTCTTGAAATTTTAAACAACTTTTAAGTTTTATCTCTGTTTTTATCCAGACTTCACCCTCGATTCAGTTGTGAATGGCTGATGTATTTTGCCAAACCTTTTAACTCATAAATGCCTCAGGGGGTATTTCCCTACAAACGGACATACATGTAAATATTTACTATGCATTTTTCATAATTTCACTCCATCAATACTCAGTCATTGCATTGGAATTTAATATACCATGCTGACTTAACTTAATGCGGGAAAAACACCAAACATATTTCTATGCAAGCGAAGCAGGTCTGAGTTCCAAATGGTCAAATTCTAATGTTTAGATCCACAGTTATTATTGCAGTTGTGTGGGAATACTGATTACAAGCAAATCCTTTTCATACCAGCAGGGCTAAGAATTTAATTTGGAAGGACCAGTTGAATTAAACATTTAAGTCCTCCATAGGAACCTTTGGCTTATTGTAAACTATATGCCCAATTCCTCACATCAGTGACACACAAAGAGAGCTAAAGTTTGTGGGCATTACTGTCGGACATAAATGCAACAGCAGGCTTCCTGAATGGTTTCTATTTGGAAGATGCAGCGCTGTCATGTTTTTATAGTTCATCTGCAGAACATTATAGAGGATGTGGCAGTGACAGGCCGGGCTGCGCCGAGTCGGAGATAGCATCACAACAAGTTAATTGGAAGCATGAACGTGGGCCCGATGGACCACGTGCGGTCTGGCTGAGAAACAGCGCGGAGTCACACGCATGTGATTGGATACTGAGGGTTCCGCACTCGCCGTTTCCTCTGTAAGACTAAATCCGAAAGCCAGTGTGGCATATTTAACGATTCCAGAATGTAGTGTTTCTCTTAATAAGAATGAAGATATCACTGCAGTCAGTGCAAGTGCTTGGGCTAATAACAGAAAGTTATAACATTAGGAAGACTGCACCACTGCATACCTTAAGGAAGTTGTGAGCGATAAGACACACAAACATTGTCAATATTAAAATATTTCAGCAAAAAATGCCAAATAAGTAAATGTTGTTCAAGATATTAACATTTTTTAACAAAAGACTCCTCTAGGCATATATACATGTAAACAATATTTAAAAATACAGGACAGTGATTCTTATTAAGCAGTTAGTTGCTTGCATATTTTGTTACTATTGCATAATTCATATAATTAAATCAAATTATTGGGATGGACAGTGTGTCTGGTTCAAAGATAAAAAGAACTTTTTTTCCTGTGGACTTAGGTCTGTAGGTAGGTAATATATGATGCACACTGTGATTGTGAGATTTAAAATCTATTTGATGGTCCCCATCTGCTATTGAACTATTTTACATGCAGGAAAGTCAAACAAGCCACAAACATAGTTATGTTGAACCTTAGGAGCCCTGCATTGAGCACGTTCTGGTTTATCTTACCTTAGAGAAAATAAACAATGCTGACTAATAATGTCGCTGGAATGTTAGCAGAGATTAGCCTTTAGCAACATGCTTTCAGAATTAATGAATATTATGGGTCATTCTGTGGACTCACAAGGTCTTCATTTACTTAAAGGCACACGGCGGTGAACCTGAGTGAGGTATGAAGCTTCACATATGTTTGAAATGATGCTGTTCCATATGCAGGGGAGAATAATGTCGCTTCTTCAAACGTGACCCTCTGATCATTAATTCGACATGCTTCTTTTATATATAAACCTGATATTCTACAAATACGGAGCACTGATTTAAAGGCCAACCAATGGCCTTGCATGCACGATGTCCCATGACTTGAGCCCTGTGCAGCCTGGGATATGGCCACCCTCTAATAGATAAGTGCTTCAGAGTTTGAACAGATAAATGGATGTGTTTATTGACATTTCTTTTCATTGTAACTAACCCCATTTTGCTCAGCACTCGTTCTAATTTCAAAGTGAATAAAATTTACATATTAAAATGTGAAAATTCATACAGAAAAATGAAAAAAGGGTTCTGACATAACTTTAGCATGTCTCATTCTGTTGTACAGCCCCTTATGCGAGGGCCTGTGTTTGGGTCAAACAACATCTGGGAGAGAAATGAATGCTTTGGACTGGGCTCTTTCCATGTGGAACATGTTTTACCAGCCACAGTAACATATACCTTCTATATGATTATTCAAACAATGCTTATATGCATCTATAAAGTTTACTTGCTTCCATAAGGTTATTCAAATAGTCCTGATTTGCTTCTATAAGGTTGGCTACTATAAGGTAATTCAAGCAATGTTTACATGCTTCTGAAAGGTTACCTTCTATAAGGTTTTTAAGATAGTGCTTACTTGCTTCTATAAGGTTAGCTTGTATGAGGTTATTCAGGCACTGCTTACTTGCTTCTATAAGGATAGCTTCTAGAAGGTTATTCTAACAATGTTTACATTCTTCTATATGGCTACCTTGTATAAAGTTATTCAAACAATGTTTATGAATTCTATGAGTAAGGTTTGGTATAAATGGTAAACAAGTTTCATTTGCTACATTAAGTGATTTCTCATCATAACAGCACACATGCTTACTCATTTAATGTGAATTTGCACTGTTATGACAAGAAGTTACCATGCATTTTGACCTTCATATCGCGAATGAAGTACGCATTCTTTTGCGTCAAGGTCAACGATGGCCACATGGCACCACTCTACTACCATCCTGAAGGCCTTCCTTTTTGCTTTATTCACAAATATTCAAATTAGAGAACTTAAACTGGACCCAAGCAAAACTGGAATGAGAACAGACATTTCTGACTAGTGAAGACTCGTAGTTACAGTGGTTATATACAGTATACTTCTGCAACGAAACAGAAGGAGTGCGGCTTTCCCAACACCACCCAGCTGCAGATTCACAGACTGCCATGCCGCTGACAAGGGGACAGTCACGCGACAGGACCCACCACGAGATGGAGTTCTTTGGAACAAGGCTTGTATATACAAAGGAATATGCACTTATTCCATAGCTCACTTCCCAGGACATATATCTACAACAGCACAGTAAAATTACGGAGGAATACGCATTTTATATAACACTTTTATGTAGAAAAAGCTATATATATTTAATAGCTAAGTGACAATAGAATAATTTTTGAATTGTTCCCCCTCCCTGGAAAAAAGGTAATTTATTACAAATTTTGAATAATTTCATGGGCCCTTCACCCTTAAACATAGAATTTCTGGTGCACTGTATAAATAAATTCAAAACAGTCAGTAGTCCTATATCATTGCAATTCCTTTCAAGGTAAAATACAAAATGCTGTATAATAATGAAAAATAATAATACAGTATAGTACATTAAACTTCCATTAAAAGATTTCAGTAATTTTATTATATGCATCTGAAGAGAAATCCACTCCATCCTTAAATGGCGGATGGTGTTATGTCACATTACGTTACCGTATAAGAAACGGAAGAGTGTGCAGTTTGATGGTGCCAGAGAAGTACAGCACCAACTGCAGAGGTTGGGTGGGGGGGGGAGCTATTTCCACACAGCCATGGCTGTCAGCTGCTCAGCTAATCAACATTCTGATTGATATAGCTTCTTTAAAGAAGATATTTGCCTACACATTCAGAGGAAATCTGCTTATACCATGACTGAATGTCTCAGAAAGTCTGACCACCGAAGGGTAGCTTTAATAATAATGAGGATTGGAGGGCCGTCAGCGCCACCAGACCTAGCGAGCTAGCCTGGCGACCATAACAAGAGTGAGATTCAAAGAAAAGAATATTTTTCATACGATTCTTAGACGGAATCTTGGGTATTTTTCTGCATCCACATTACAATTCCTATGACTTTCTTGGTAAATATATTCACATTTTAGTTGAAAATCTTTTTCTTTCATTTTTAGCAAAGCAGAGTTACCATCACATAACCAACCGATCCAGGTTGATTCCCTGGTTCTCTGTCAACTGTGCTTCCTGGGAAGGGTTCCAGGCCCACTGTGACCGACTGGATAAGCAGAATGGGTATTTACATTTACTGATCAGAACCAGCTACTGGCTACGAGACTAACGTGCATAAACATAACATAATTATCCAAATAAAATTTCAGTTTACATGTATTTACACACACACACACACATATACAGAATATTGTCACTTATAATAAATGACATTTAATTAAATTTAGCATTCATTTGACACATTTAAGTTAAAGCTCTGAACCAATGAGATTCATTTCAAGTTTACTGTGTGACAGAACGAGGCACAAAATGCCTTTGTATGGGTTTGCATGTTTATGTATAGATGCGACTTTAAGATGAGGGTAAAGCAGGCAGGCTCGACTTCCAAGTTCAAAGCCCGGAGGGGATCAAACGCACGTCATGGGGAAGGCTTGAAGGACAGTACACAGGTTTCATTTGAGGCAGCCTCTCCAGTAATCGAATGTACACTGCGCAGATTTGAGCCACACCGACTCGCAAACTCTCCACTTCTAGTCTGCATTGACCTAATTCTCCCAAGGCCGTCGTTATCTGTCAAAGTTTTTATAAAAAAAAAAACTTTACTTTTTTTTTCCACCGGCGAGAAAGTTGTGTTTTGCGATTTCCGATGAATAACAAAGGAAAGTTTTTCCTTTTTTTAGCAGTAGAGGGAGAAAAGATGAGTTCAGTACACAGAGGGGGGAGGGGGCGAGGGAGAGGACACCCGGAGGTCACTGCAGTAGTAAAAAATTGACAGCAGCAATACAATTCATCTAGGCATCAAGCCCTGTCCAACTGTCAACAACATTAGAGGCCCTTGCAGGTCCTTCTTAAAAAAAAAATGAAAAAAAAATGGAGGAAAACGGGAAAGCAGGAAAAAAAAAGACTGAGTTTGTAACAGTTTCTATTACACTGCCGAAGAATTTGCCTGGGAGCTTCGCTTGACAGATTAACCCGGTACCCAGACGGAGGACGGTGAAACAAGAGCTACTTTTATGAGGCACGTAACACAAGACCGGGGTGACCACGGCGAGGCAGGAAAGCGATCCCTCGATGAAAGTGAGGGCCGAGCTCCGCCTTTCAACTTTCCGTAGTTTTATATTTGGAGAGCTCATAGACGGATCCGCGGACAGAAATGACAGACAATTAAGATCGCACAAAGGCAGGGAAATGCAGTATCAGGCTACATGACCCTGGTGAGCCAGCACTATTTCAATGCACATGGCACCCTTTCATTAAATAAAAAAAATAATAAAGTACAAAAATAATAATTCCTAGGGTCTGTGCAAAAAATAACGACCCTATGCCTTGGCACTGTGTTATACGTGCAGTTTTATACCTGGAAGATTCCAGTTTAAAGCTACCTCTGTGCATCAAAGGAAGGACGTAATAGCAGAGGGATTAATGCGGAAATAAACCTCGGGTTTTTCTACATATCAAAGAAAAGATAAGCTTATGAAGTTTAATTCATATGTTTCGTTCCTTGTAGATAGCCATTTGCGGCAGCCAGCTTCTCCCAGTGGCATGATGAGGGTGCGATAACATTCCCAATCCCAAACCTTTGCGCCAAATCCATTTCAACCAAAGAAGCAGGTTTAAAATACATAAATTAAACTTTAGGGGATTCCCATAAGAATGGCCAAATGCATTGCTTGGCATGATGGCATAATAATTAAGACCTCTATGTCCAGGTTGTAGCCTGATACATACAGGACAGTCCAGCAGTTACAGAAAGGCCATCAGGTAAAACATGGCTTGGATAACAAAAATATGTTTCTCTGATGATATCAGTCAGGAATTGTATTTATTATTTTTGATTTGAAGGTAAATAAGGTGAATTCTAGTTAGCTGGTTATATCTGTAATATTTGTAAAACTCTTAAAAAAAATTGAGTTTCTCAAAGTATCTAAAAAATAGAAGTAATTAATTAAATCATTGTAGATTCCATAAGTATCAATAGCTTAAATAAAGTAAGTGCTAAAACAATTACTTTTTTGTAAATAAGGAAACTGCATTTTGGTGGTATGCTTTGCTGTTACTTTATATTTGTACCATGTGTCCCACCATATGAAGCTTTTAGACATTGAATAAATACACTTCATAAATACGATCTCATGATCATAATTCATTTCTGGACACTAATTTGTAACACAAAACTCAGCCTTCAAAGTCCTTGTGCAATCCCATACTAAAACCCAAGTATATGCAAGAATTTCAATACCCAAAATACCCAAAAGGGAAATTCACGTCTAAATATTTGTCTATGCACTGTTAAATAATTAGATGAACTAACCATAGAAGTCTTTCAATGTGCTGAATTTATATTACTATGCATTTTTTCTTTCTCATTATGCAATAATTTTCATCATAATCTTCATCATATTTCTCATCATAAACTGAGAAAAGTAAATTAGAAACAAACACGCTCTTTTAATCTTCTAGAATGTTAAGAGGGAATGTAGGGTATAAAAATGAATAAAGAGACTGTTTGTTTCCATTCTCACACATTGCCAAAATGCATATTTTATAATGTGGAGCAGGGTACCATGGTTCTGCAAGATTTTGCATCTCTGCAGGATTTGTGAATGAGGCGCCAAATCAAACAGACAAAAAGAAACAAACAATGTATTATATTTAAGTTCATTATGATCTTTACAAGACAAAATGAATAATTAATATGCAAATGCAAAACACTAATCAGCATGTAGGTATTCCAGAAAAATATAAAAACAAGGCAATATTAATAAATTATATTATTTGCTTTGAGATGGTAAACACATAGGAAATGAAAAAAAGTTACATTGCTGACAGAAAGGAATAAAATTAGCTAAGGATTTCCCTAAGAGCTGCAGTTCAATACAAGAGAAATACCCATGGGTCCCAGAGTAGTGCCTCTTTTTAAAATCTCAATGGTGCAGTCCCTGGAACACGTTCACCCAGCCGGACCCCTTGTGACACGCCGCACCGGCTCGGTCAAAATTAATCCCACCCTAGATTTGCTCCTGAATGTATCGCGCCCAGCTCTCACCAGAAGGCCGCGAGGAGGATCCCATGACAAACCCGGCAGCCATTAACATCCTGCAGCATGCTCTTTAAATATCTCACAAGTAGGAAATCTGTTTTAGGATTAATGGTCAGCTGTATGGTATCTGAAACCTTCCTCTGGAGCCAAAAGAAATCTGTCAGTCTCGCATGCTCCTTTATTCTCCACTTTGAAGATGGAATAAATATTCATAGTTAGATTAAATAGCTCTGGCCGACCTGAATAAAACTTTGGTTTGAAAAATTATATATAAATACATTTTAAGCCAAATACCTTTGCAGATAAATAGTTTTATATTAGCTAAATTCCTACTTAAAGGTGTACCATGGTAATAATATTCATGCATTGTTCGCAGACTCCGGATTCATAAAATGAATGCTGCATGCCATGCCTATCTATTATTATCCTTATAGCTGTGTTCATGTATGCAGATTATCCAGATGACAGACAGAAAGCAACTCTAAATGCTTTTTTGTATGTTTAGTGTAATGCAGATAAATAGTGACACAATATTCTTATTAAAAAGTAAAGGTTCATTATTTCAAGTTGCTGCAAATTCTGCAAAGAAACATTTATTTTTCTAATTATAAAAAATATTTTGTTAAAGTAAATAACAAAAGTAAACAATTTTTATGTATCTAACCTGAAGTTCCTTTTTTTATTTGATGCTAGGATGTTGTTTGGATTAAAGTGTGCGTGTTGGTGCTGAATTTTAATAAAATATACAAACAATTTCCAAAACATTCTAATGGAATTCAGTTGCATTGCCACGGAAACATAACTCATGCCAAATGTGACGGGTGATTAATCCGCTAACCCTTTCGTGACATACTTTCCTTCCCTTCACTGAGCAGTCTTTACGAGGAAACTCCCGCCAATCTCCACAATCGAAAAACCTAATACG
Source organism: Petrocephalus schoutedeni (assembly GCA_026780765.1). Classification (NCBI taxonomy): domain Eukaryota; kingdom Metazoa; phylum Chordata; class Actinopteri; order Osteoglossiformes; family Mormyridae; genus Petrocephalus; species Petrocephalus schoutedeni. The sequence goes on from JAODKL010000135.1 coordinate 3,999,457, forward strand.
GCGAAGTGACAGGTGGCGTCATGTAGTTTGCTGACCTCAATGAAATCAACAAGACCCCTGATGATAGGCCATAAATACATGGGCCTGAAGTTAGACAGGAGGTCACGGGAGGTATTCAGCAGCAAGCTCAAAGTATACAGGTCCTCCCATGTTATTTTTCAATGTGCATTCTTTCCACAATGCAAGGACGTCTCAACAAAGAATATATACTTAAAATGTTATCATATTATGATGCACTCCCCATACTATAATAAAATAATATAAACATGAGCATCAATAATAAAAATCTTTTCTATGAAGGAATGAACGGAAAATTCTTTAGAGATACTTGGGTGCTTCTTTCCCACCAGCCTGTTAAAATAATAAAAAAAACTGTTCAAGAGAATTTTTGTACAAACTTGTTTGTCACAAAGACACGTAGAACACATAGCCTGGAAGACATATTGGTGTGCCATTAATATGATAAATATAGAATCATTCTCGGAACAGACAGGACAGAGGTCATGCTAAATGTTCATGCTGAGAAATGATACTTCGTTTTCGGCTGTCATTAGAACTGTTGTGTAATAATAAAAAAAAGAAATTTACAGCATGAAATCCTACAATGAAAATGTTTTCCTTATTCAAATGATTCAAATTCTAGTTGAAATTCGTATGTATTTCAGAACAAAGGGGGTTTCAAACCATATGGTAAACAGACACTTGAAATGGAATCTCTGCACTGCTGTCAGAAGGCCAGGCTACTGTAATATTTCAGCTTTTTCTGGTGGAACTTTTACAGGAGCTCTGGATCCAATATTGATTCCTCATCAAGCTTCAGTTAAAGGTCAAAGCAGAGTTCACAGCAATTAGATCAGCAATCCAAGCAAAATGTTGCATTCATCCCGTAATTACGCGCTAAACAAGTAGCATAAAGGCGCAAAATTCCATTAGTCAGGGAAACAGTGCTTGCAAAATGTCACAATCTATAAATCTCAGTTTTGTCGATTGTACACCACACCCTGAGTTCAAGGAGGCATTATAATGTATTTTGTATCCATTTATTCACTCAGAGTTTATTTGATGGGGTAGCAGGGCACTAAAAATTGCAATAACATTACACCATGATCCTGCATAAGCACATAAAGTCTTTATAAACCAAATCTGTTTTTTCTCACAGTGAGTTTTAGTTATGCATTTATTTATTTGTTTGCTGTTTTGCATTTCCTTCTTTCAAAATCTGAACTTCTCCTCAAATCAAAATTACTTCACTTTCTAAGTTTACCCTTTAGGCATGACCCTGTAAAAACTCATTCCCATCAAAATTCAGGTTCCTGGGCACAGGGTTTCCACACTGGAAACTTGTGTAGCTCCTGGCCGCTTTCATGTGCCCCTTCCCAGCATGCAACAGGAACTGTGACCTTAATGCTAAATTAGCATGGGTGACATTAAAAATTCACATGTTGTCTCCCACATGACCAAACGACACCGCCACCCCAGCACAATGGAGAATGAAGTTGTTTTGTTAGTTATTGCTTTGTATTTTTTTCCAGCATATGCATGTTAGGGATTTCGTCAGCTCATTCATCAATTTGAAGCAGGGCTGCACCCCTCCTGCAGTAGTTGGCACTTTCACCTCAAACCTCTGGGACCTGGGTTCAAGTCTCCGCCAGGGTTCCATGTGTGCGGAGTTTGCATGCTCTAACTGTGCCGTCGTGGGGTTTCCTCCGGGTAATCCAGTCCAAAAAAAAAAAGTTAATTGAAGTTGCCAAATTGCCCATAGGTGTGTGAGTGGTGAATGGTGCGTGGCTGTGTCCTGTGATGGGTTGGCACCCTGTCCTAGGTTGTTCCCTGCCTTGCGCCTGTAGCCTCCAAGACAGGCTCCGGACCCCCCGTGATCCCGAAGAAGACAAGTGATTTCAGAAAATGGATGGATGGGTTGC
>JAODKL010000135.1:4002535-4015936 GCA_026780765.1 Petrocephalus schoutedeni
CATAGACAGTCACCTGGATTAAAATGCTACAGGTAACATCCTGCATCTTTATTCTAGCTACTACTTAGACAGTCACCTGGATTAAAATGCTAACATCCTACATCCATATTCCAGCTGCTCCATAGACAGTTACCTATCCTAAAGATTAAAAGACTAACAAGTTTACATTCGGCCCACAGCTTTTGAAATGATTCAGTTTTCCTAATCTTGTTTTGCTTTAGAGTGCAAGCCTTTAAGGCATTAAGCCATCCTTTTTAAACTGTGCTTCCTTTGAGCACATTTGCATATATAAATTTTTTGTTGCATTTGCAGAACATTCTCGATTTGGCCTTTATAAGCCCAAACTAAAAGGTCTCCTTAGGCCTAATAGCGTGATGTATGTTTGATGTTTCTAGATAACAACCAGTTTTTTTTTCCCCTTTCAATTTCTTAAAAAAATTAAACTGCCTCTTGATCTTAATAGGATAGATTGGTGATCTGGATGGATGCTTACCTCCCCAGTAGTGAAGAGGATGGCAGTCATATGTCCCAAATGATTTCAAACTAGCTTCCTAGTTTTAAAGTACTCCTCAACAATAACAGTAATAGTCTTGTGCAATTCATAAGTTGACATCCATCCTCCCATCTTCCATAACTGCTTAGCCAGTGTTGGGGTGTCAATAGTTAACATTTATTGTAGAAAATGTCAAGATATAATCATGATAATGACCATGATTCAAAGACAGAACCCATTCCAGATTTTCTCTGAGTTTCCTTCGTTTAAATAAATATGCAAAGGAATAGACATTTAAAAATAGATTAAAATGTTATTTGAATAAAATATGAAACAAACGGCTGAAATTAAGACAGGTACTCACAGAGCCATCATTAAAGAATGCTTCTGGGAAGGCAGTGTGGATGGAATGCTAGATCAGGGCTCTCTCTCTCTCATACGCATACACATGCAGAATGGGAAATTCGGCCCCCAAAATACCCAACTAGTATGTTTTCAGATCGAAGGATCAGACCAGGACACATGCAAACCATCTGATTACACACAAAATGAGAGCTAGGGCTGGATCTCATTCCATTTCCCCGTGGGTGTGGCAACGATGAGGTGCAACATATGTGCCAAAAGACCTCAAGCAAAATAAATAAAACGCTATCCTCATCAATCACGTTTATTTTGAATGATTTGTTATGAACAAATATGCCGTAACTAGCAAAAGCTGCACACAGGTTTTTATAACAATAAGAGTGGATGGGGCAGGACTGCTGACGATCATTCTGATGAACAGCTATCATGGTCCCACAAGTATCTGCTTGCTCTATTTTGGATAATGCTGCCAGTGGGATTCACTGAATGTCACTGTACTCTGGACATAGTTATAAAACAGCTGTACCTGCGGAACAGCATGATACCACGTGACACCGCGCGTACAAGCAATGTACTTTTACAGTATTTTTCTGCCAAAAATGTAACAATTTGTATAATACCATTTTACTTCTAAACTAAAAAAATATATTGGTGTGTAAGAACAATCGTTGGAAAGTTCATTTAGTTTGTCAGTTTATTATTCTGTGGTGAACCCAGATCCTGAAACTATAATCCAAAACAATATCCGGCAATGCTTTACATTAATTGGACCTTCATAATGCATTCTTCGAGAATTCATAGACCATTCAATTCCATCATAAGACATGCATAATACACTTATAGAACATTCATAAGCAGCACGTAAGTATACATTAACATCCTAACATACCTTAACAGTTTTAATGAACATTAATAATTGATATTATATGATTATAAAGTTTGTTATTACTGTATATTTAGGTTTAAAGGTTTATTAGGATGTTATGGTATACATACGTGCTACGTATGAATGTTCTATGTATTCATCAAAAAGGTGCACTGAATTTTTTATGAATGCGTTAAGAAGGTGCCGTCAATTTAAAGCGTTCCCCAATATTCAACAGTAACTATCTGCATGAATTGCCAGACAAAAAAATATTTGGGTGTGTCCTTAAAAAGAGTTATCGGCCGAATAAATATCTACCTACAGAGAGTGTGTTGTCTCAGGCATGAAATTTTGATGATAAGAAGACAGCTGGAATTACTTAGTTTGGCTAATGGTTAGGTATTTTCTGATATGTCATAAAATCTTCATGACAACAGCTTGTAACACAACCATGACCCCTGAAAATATGCTCACTAACTGGCATTAGTTACACCGATTGACATTGATTTTAACCTTCTTTAACACCCTTGAGGAGGGCTGTCATTTTCTTTGGCGAAACAAATAAATACATAAATTTGCAATTATGTGGAGGCCTGGCATTTTCATAGTAAGCACTGATTGTGAATTTTGCTTGTATGAAACAAATTAATAATTAATTCTCTTCCTAAGCATTATGCTAGTTTATGCCTATCATATACTAGATCATGATTAATTCTGCATGTGTATAAATATGATGTTGTATTCTTTTTTTTTCCAGATTGAGCTGTATTTACATTTGGGGTTGAATCGGGTATTTGCTTCTGAAAATAAGTGATGAAAATAAGCTGGGGTGGTCACCGCTGCTGGGTGTGTGCCTGGGACAGAACTGTCAGGCCTGAAAGGATGGCGAAGGCTTTGGAGTGTGTGTTATGTCTGAAGGAGCGTCTGAGAGAGAGGATGGCCTTAGGCAGCCTGGGGTTAGGACTCAGATGGCTGAGTGGCACCCAGTCCCTATTGCGTCTCATTGTTAACCGGACGCAAATTTATAGGGGCGCGATTTACACCCCGCTAGAGCCACTGGGGGAGACCTTGTTAGTGTTGTGTGGGTAATTTTAAGGTTCAGAAATAACACATCATTTACACATTGTTCTCACTCATGTCTGAGTGCAATTTATAGAAAATAAATATAATGAAATGACAAATTATTATTTTTATATACAATATTTGCTGTGCAATATTTAATGTTCCACCTTGGGAAATGGACTGCTAAGAATTATATACTAATATTATATTTTAACTTCCTCAAAATTTTGATTGGCATTGGGCTTGAAAATGTTAGGTTAACTGTTATGTGCAAGGTTACAAATTTTGCGGAGAGACAGCAGTTGGAAATTCAGTCTGCATATGGATACTTCCTCCGTGAAAAAGTTTAAGGAACGACGCAAAGGAGAACAATGTTATACTAAAACCTCAAATCTCAAGCTGTCTTCTACCCAGTCGTGTGCTGTATGCAAATTCCTTCGGATAGCATAGGCACTGAGTAACCCCCCACACCAATCTTTTGGTGCTCAGATCGCTTGTTGCCTGACACACAGAGGGAGCTATGGATTACAATGCTTACAGCACTTTGAGTTATTTAATTGTGGCGGCAAAACCGAGCTGCTATTCAGCGAGCCATCTGTCAGCCGGAGTGCCATTGAAATTTCTCAAAAAGTGACAGTGAGCCACTGATGTGCAGCAAGAGCAGCAGATGAGGACATAAATCAAAACTTTATGGATGGATAGTCTTCAGGGTGAGAGAGTTTGGAAGCTTTCTTACGGCTACGTCTAACTAAGGTAATTGAATCAAGCGGAATGACGTAGCGGCACAGGCAGGTCTTGGAGTATAAGTGAGCAGTAACACACTGCATTACACGGACGGAGTTTCCATTCCTCAGGGGAGTCGATAAGAAGTGTTAGCTGCTGTCAATACGACGCCACGCGCTGCCAAAAGGCCTGCTCTGTGTTGTCAATTGCAGGCACTGCACCCCAGCGCAAGTCATTTTTACCGACGCGTCACTGTCAAAAATATGGTGTTTCATACTTAGCGGAAGTAGTACGTCTCTGGGAAAAATAAATAAACAAAAAGCAAAAAAAAATAATTTGAGGAGAGACTTATATTCTTAAGGAAGGAGTCCAATATTCAGCGGAGATATATTCTGTGCGAGTTTTATTTTGGTGGTTATGTATAACAATCACAACTGTGTAGTTATTTTTAACTCACAAAGGTAATTCAAGCTCTAAATGTATAAATCTGAGAGGTGAACACTCTTATTCATTCTAAGTATTATTATAATTATAATTATAATTTTTCGCTCCACAAATAAAATTATTTCAGCCACATTTACTAGTGTTTTAGTACACACACAAACATAGAGAAAACATTAACAGTCAAATCTGACCCCACTGTATTCAACCCAAATCTTCAAGGACTTACTAAATTATTTATTAATATTATTTTTAAGATTTTGGGGATTTTCATTTTTGGTAAATCACTGTTTGTCAACTAACACCAACAGACACACTAAATTTACTTATGTTCAGATCAAAATCTAAGTGTAGTATCGAAAAATAAAACCTCAATTGCTGTGTTGTTGGACAATATAGACTGACTCCTTCATTTCTTTATTTAGTTCTTTGTGAATTATTTGCTCGAATAGGATTCAATCAATCCATAAAACCTGATTTCCAGTCTGTCTCTTTATACATTTGATTCCATTTAAAGCAAAAAGTACAAGCAGGAAGCATGAACTAATCTTGTGTCAATTCTTACTTCTTTACTTTATCTGCAACAGTTTAGGTGCTTGTATCAGCAGCCTCAGATAACTCAGTAAAATTACAGCCCATTGGCTTCATTATAACAACATATGTGACTAAGCTTGAGAACCAGAGACCTACAGTACACAGTTCACAGTGATTGGGCCTGATGGGTCTAATTCTAAATGACAATTTTCAAGCAAAATCACCTTTTGTCCCTGCCTTTCGTTATTGAAAACTTTTGTAAGTTGCATACAGTCCCTGGGTGCTGTGGGTATGTTTACCTCAGGTCAACTCTGAGACCATATGGAGGCTCATTCCTGAAACTCCTGTGGAGGGTCTGTCTTTGATTAATCTCACAGTTTCGCAGATTCCTCAGTCACTTACTGATAGGTTAGCGTGTGACGGCTGATGTCTTGCAAAGCAACTGATGGGAAAAATTACCAGAAAAAATTCGCCTCCAGAGCTTCTTTATAATGGCAACAATATTAGCATCGCACTTTTCTGAATTCCTTGGTACCCAAAAAAAAAAGTCTCACAAAATTACCTGTTCTTTGTAGTTAAACATTTGTTCAGCCAGAAAAAAACGGTAATAGCTAGTTTTAAAACATTCAGATAACAGATGCTTACAACTTCATTAGTAAAATATGAGAGGAAAAAAATCATGCTGGTTCATAATTTCATTATTACTGAAAGCAGTTTCCATGAACATCTTAGCATTAAAAATGCAGGGAATTACTGTAAGATTTATAAAAAAAAAAAAAAAGATTTTAAAGACTTGAGGAAAAATTTCCATCTTCCATTTAGGATACATATCACACTGCGTTAATATTGTATCAAATGTTTGATATATAAGAAGCAGAAATTAATCTTTTTAATCCGAAAAGACCATCTTGATCTGTGTGCTTGGCCGCTTGCCGCGAACTGAGTTAAATATAAAAAGGAACAAATTTCACTCGTATTTTACAGCTAGATGCGCGTGATAAAGGAAATGTCAGCAGAAATACTAAAGCCAGGTGTCACCGCAGCTTCCTGACAGATAGCGGGAAAAGGTAAAAAATGTCCTATCATGTCCGACAAGGTGTTCTTTTTAAGATTTAAAGATCACTGCGCAACTTTAAACATGCTCGTCACTTTTACTCTGACTGGAACTATCATGAGCTTCACAAAAACTTTATCGGCTCAGTTGCGGGGAAAAATAAGTCCATTCCCATTTATCTTAGCCAGGTTCCCTTCAAAGCCAACAAATAAATTACAGTGTACATTTGATACAAATTGATTTCTTAACTCAAATAACAATGTTGTCCTCCCGGCTGGGCCACGTGTCAGTCAGTCGCAGGCTAGAGTGAAAGGCTCAATCTGTCTCTGTGATAGAAATGGGGCTGGCACATCTCCACCAAGGAATGCTAATCACGCGGGCCTGGCCTGGGCCTTTGTGGACAGGCCGTGATAAGAAAAATCAGTTTCCCCGCTGTCAGGCTGTGTGAAGGCCTGATCTGTGTCTGTAGGAAACAAGCCATGGGTCTGGAAGTTCCTGTCCTACTTTTTTTTTGTTGTTGTCTGTGTGTAGTTACATGAGAGAAAGGGGTGGCGAAGGAGGTGGGAACGAGGCGTCAGGGGGCCGCAGGGGGAGGAATCCGGACACTGTGGTTGAGGCTCGGTGCCTGTGATGAAGCTGAAGTGAGACCCATTGAATATCTTGAGCCGATCTTATCAGCAGCAGGAGAAATGAGATATTGGCAGGGGCAGTTGAGCGTTCTCACAGCTGAGCAGGTTAATAGGGTTGGGAGGCAGGCCACAGGCTAATTGGATTTGCCTTGGCTTGATAAACAGTGGCGAGCCTTTTCGCCAGCCAAACATAGAGGCCTCCCCCCCCCCCCCTACGAAGAGAAGGATAGCCGACACAAACGAGGAAGGCTATTTTCTTGGTAAATTCCCAGCAGGCCAGAGTAAACTGTGAAACAGGAGTCGGCCATCTCCTGATTTTAATCAAATGCCATTTAACCTGACTGACCTTTAGGAGTCATCTCACAGGGGGAGATCAGGCATGTTATTCTTGCTTACTCGAATTAGAGGAAGGCTCTAAGCGGCTCGCAGTGTTATTTTAACACCTTAACTGGTAAAAATTAGCTTGTTTCCATCCTATCACCCTTTTCCATACACTCAGGACCAGAGTACTTATGTTTGCAAAGTCAGCCGGCAGTCAAAACAAAGTCCTGAGGTATAGTTTATTATTCTTGAAGTGGAAATGCCTGAACTGACCATCTGCGGTGTCATTTATAGTGATTAACAAAACATATATCAATGTAAAAGATTCTACCCATTTAATCATGCTGAAATACTTGTAGATAAAAGCTGTACTTACTTTTATCTTTGACCAATACATTTTCTGTTTTGGAAGTAAGCCAGACTAGCAGTGTATGCGCAGTTTAGCTTGAAAATATCTCATAATATCATATATCCACAGATTATGATATCTGGCTTTGACAGCAAGCTGAAGTTTTTTAATCGCGTAGGGAAAATTGAGGTGAACGCTACACAGGTCGCTGGTCTATTAAAATCGATTACAGGTTTGTGAGATGAAGTTGTGCATAACACCATCTTATTCTCAGTCAAAACAGCTGCACAGTTTTAAAGATTGCAGTCTTTTATGTGATTCGCAGCCCAGCTAAGAAAAAATAATCACATTCGGATTTTATCTCTCGTTTTCTAAAACATTCCCTTCTACAAATAATATAACCTAAACCTAACGCATTTTGGCTGCAACTCCTCATCCTCTAAGGATGGTAAGCTTTAAGATGTCATGAAATGGAAGGTCAAAAGGCTAGTTTACCATGGTGTACTAGCTTTATAGCTATGCTATATATCAGAATGGTAAAGAGATTTTAGCATATTTTTATGTAGTTTCATTTTTAAATTGAGAGTTGGTAAGTACAACAGCACAGATGCTTAATGATTCAGTGATCATTCATTATAGCATTGACTTATGATTTTGAACATGCACGTAAACATACAAATCATAGCGAAAATTACATTCTGGGAAATAAATTCAGCAAGAACAGTAAAAAATTTGGTGCTATTTGGTGTGTTTTAGTATGTCTTTTTACATTTATACAAAAACACATTCGTAGATTTTAAAGTTGTAGCATTATAATTGAGTCCATATTATAATCCTCTGTGTCCAAGTTCAAGTCACTAAGCAAGATCTATTAGGTCCAAGCAACAAGATATTTTCAGTCCCGAGAGGATCGAATCTCCTTTAAGACAGAATTATACATTTTTCTAAAAACACACATGAATCAAAGAACTGATTCCAGAGATATTAAGACGTGTACATTGTCTACATGAACAGTTTTATTACTTGAGAGGAGTTTTGTGTATTTATGATAAAATAGGGGAATCACATTGTAAATATCAATAAAAATTAGCATGTAATATTTGTGACATTTTGGTAATGTACAACCAAAAGTCTGAATCTGACTCATTGAATTGAATAGTATAAGAGATCAGCTGCATATATTACATATACTCTAAATGTTGGCCTTAATTTAACTGGTTATAACTACCACCTTACGCATTTTTGGCTACTCTCACTTTACTTCTGTTGTTTTTTTTCCCATAGCAGGTGGAATAAAGTTCTCGTCCAATGAAAATGATATGTGATTATGGTGAATGTGATGCAATGGCCTTTGGTTCTGGCTTAACAATGGAAAACAAACACATGTTGTCAGAAGTTGAGGCATTTGCTTCTTAGATCCAGTAGCATTATGTCACACAGGGCTGTGGTAGTTAGTCAAGATCTGCCAGCCTCTTCAAAGCATCAGTACCTTCTCTCTGCAAAAAAGATCTAATAAAGGTGCATAGACATGAAGCTAATCGGGCTTGCTAAGTGCATACCGTTTATATAGGTTATGGTGCTGAGGATTTAAGCTTTTCACTTCTTGCCTAGCCAAAATGTTCTAATGCTTATTGGGGATATGTTCACCAATACATGCATCCATCAAAATCTCTTTAACTGAAGATAACTGCAAGATTAAGAGTTATCTTGCAACCCACAATACTGACGTATACAGCAGTTGCCACAATACCAGCTGTGAAAGAGCCTCCATATCCTCATTTATGAAACAAACCGAGGTGCTGGAATCCTCCTCTGTATTGTTGGGCAAAACCAGATTGCGTCCTAGACAGCATGAGAAGCCTCAATGATTAGTGCTTAGTGAACCAGGCCAGCAGGATACTGGAGATGTTTATTTGTTCTTTGGGCCCTGATATAACTAAAATTAAGTGCTTAAAATCTGGTAATCATGATAGTTTGTGGTGGCAAACTACTGCTTCCCTAAAATCCCATGACAGTGTGAAAAAAAAACAACGAAACAGGAATTCAAACAATGTCCTTTTGTGCCACTAATCAAGAGGCCACTTTTACATTTGTCTTTGAGAGTGAGCTTAACACTGTCATTGGCAATTTTGCCAATGAGATTGAGAGGAATATTGAGGATATTAATATGGCACAAGAATCAATGTTACATATTATCTGCCCATGTCATTACACATGCCACAATTAGCTTCAGTCACTGAACAGAGCTAAAAGGCAGTCTACAGAAATTTTATTGTGTTGGGGGATGGCGATATTAACTTAATTAACTTCAAATTCATTTCTAGATAAATGTTGATGATATCCCTTAAAAAGTACATTATTATAATTGTCATCCATCCAACCGTCTATCCATCCATCTTCTGTACTTGCTCATCCAGCACAGGGTTGTGGTAGTCTAGAGCCTATGCTGGGGCAGAGTCACGAACGCAGTTATTATTATTATTATTACTAGTGGTGCTGGTGGTGTAAATTTACCTTTAAATTGGTGAAGAATAAAAATAAAAGTAAAAAAAAATATATATGAAAATTTGTGTAACATATAAAATTTGATAGCACAATGGAACTTTTAATACCTGAAGGTTTTGTTGACAGCCTCTTTGCTTGCCTGCAGATTTCTAAAAGAAAGGCATCGTTTCATCTCCGTGTCTGCCCCGGCCGGCCTGCGTTTTATAACCGACAGGCCGCTCAGCCTGGAGTCCATCACGCGGTGAATTTATCAAGGCAGCTGCAGACTCCTCTGAAGAATTTATGAATTGCAGTTAATAATCAGCTGTTTCCATTTCCAAGAGAAGAGAGGATCCCGAGGTCTGTTAAACAGCCCAGAGGAACTGACCTGGCGTCCCATTAGATGAATAAATCACCATGGTGGAACTTGATGTCAGAGATAAAAACATCGCCCTCTCTCTTTCACTTAACACATTCTTAACTCCTTCCCATTATGGTGAAAAGTAAACATTTCTACCCTCTCCTTCAATGCTATGGCAAGAGGGTATTTCAGCTGCCTTGTTTTGGGTGGTTCTGTTCATCTTTGTTTCTTCCTTCATCATGATTGTCTTCTCATACCAAATATTTTGTCGATCTGATGGAGGGGAGCTATGACCCCTTTTCTTAAGCTGGAACACTAGTAAGGAAGAATGTGCGATTACCCAATTACTCAGTCATCCTTGTGGTTTCCTGATTTGCTGTTTCAGGCCTTGACGTGATTGACAGCTGTGCAGCTAATTTTTTTCACATTTATAATTTTTTAATAAATAACATGTCCTAGAATAAAAATCATGTAACAAAAATCTGTGATCTGTTCATCCACAAGTGGCAATCTTGTACCAGTGTTATCTTCGTTTCAATGAAAAACAACAATCGTTATAGCAAGGGTAGGGAATAAGCAAATAGGTATTAGGTATTATATTTTTCTAATTCTTTGTCACAACTGGAGAGAGGGAGGACTAGGAGGCAGGCATTTGGGCGTATGGATGGGGTTTATTAAAACAAAACTGAGCCAGGGCCAGAAACAAGCACAACCTCGAGGGATCAAAAGGGGAAGAAGGAGCGTGGAGGGTCATGGTAAACATGTGTGAGAGATGACAATGACAGGACTGGGTAACATGGGACTGGGAAGCACGTTTATATAAAGACTAATGGGGGAGCAAACGAAAGGCAGCTGGAGTGGGTAACACAAGGGCAGCAACTAGAGGTAAGACAAATGCTGAACATGTGTAGCTCTTAAAAGACACACTAGGGAGGAAACAAACAGGGGCAGGGCATAACATTCTTGATATATTTTATATGTATTAAGGGCAATTTAAATACAGCAATCAACCTATATCGCAATCCTGATTAAGATCCAGATTAACTTGGGTTTCACTTTGAGAATTCCTGCTTTAGAGAATGGGAGGAAAGCCATGTGAATTCAAAGAGAGAAAGAGAAATGGGCACAAATCCAGCTGCGCCTCTCTGCTATCTAGTTTCTCGTTGTTGGGCTCCGTATGGCATTATATTGTAGATTAACATTTATTTGTGGTTATCTCACTATGAGGCTGATTAAGCTTTTTAGACCTAAAAATATTAATATATTTGTATATATATATATTATTAAGTATAATAATAAATATTAATAGCATGATAATGTATGTCACATTTATTCGTGTCATTCATTGAATCAGCAGAACATATATATGGCTAATTTAAAGGTAAATGTAGTAACTGAAATATGTCCCGGGAAGATCTAAGCATACCGGGTTGCTTATTCATACTGTGATAACCTCATGGTGATAGGCTGGCTTTCCTTAACCTCAGCATTGGAAAATGACATGATTAACGTGCCACCATGATGTGATTTTCAAGTAAGGATGAAATATGGTAAATATAAGTGATGTGAATATGGTTTCTCAAATCTTTCACTATTCACTGTCCATTTCCATATAATATATTGGGCTGTCTGTATATATCATATATCCATGACGGTATCCGTTTGTTTGTTGAGCTACTTTTTGTGTGGATATTCCTGTCTATAAGTCAGGCATGCGTTTGGTTTGGCAGAGACCAAATCAGCCCCGAACCCCATGTCCCTACCATGCACACCCAAATCTACACCCTTGCAGGGTTTAACCCAGCCTTGTGCCCTGTGCTAGCTGAGATAGGCTCCAAGGCTCCTCAGGACCCTGACCAGGAAGAGCAGCTGGAATATGGATAATAATAATATGATGATCAAAATCTGAAAATGCATGCATCCACCTCTCACCTTCTTTTAGACCTATATGCATGGCTCCTGCGTTCTATTATACTTGTATCTCTTTATACTTTCAGCATTATGTTTTCTTACTTTTGTTTCTGTCCTAAAAATGTGGCTATAATTAAGCTCTGGAAAAATGAAGTTTTCTGTTTCAAATTTCCTCGGTGAAAGAGATGAGAGAACTTTCTGCCACATTTTATTATAAATCCTGCTTGATCTGCAAGAAGAATCCAAATGTGACAATAACACTTTAACCTTGGAGACTCTCCACTGATGTTCACAGAGCTAAGCATGACCTTGTTTGGAGGATGCTAGGAATAAAAATAATGCTTAAAAATTCACATGAGAGGATCCATCTTATACATACAGGATCTAACTGCAGGCTTCCTTATGACGCTTGGAATGCACAGGATCATAACCATAAAGGTCTCTGACCTGTTTCTGTTCTACAGCCAGAAAGTAAAATATAATCCATCTGTCAAAAGTTATACGGTACCTTCAAGATTTCCATATGTAGCCAACAGTGGTTAAGACATTCTTGTTATGTCGTTGCAGTATTGATTGTTTGTTATTCACTGCCATGTATTTCTTTCTGAGAGTTGAATGCATAGTATTAAAATTTTGCACGAGTGTAGCCATTTTGTATTTAAATAAAGCTTTCACCCTTTTCATAAAGTTATTATTCCAACTTTCATTTCACATAAACATTATTAGTAATATACGAGATTTTTTTTCTTAGTCAGATCGAAAAGTCTAAAGTTAAATGAATTCTACAATAAAACACCTACCTCCACCAGTGACCAGAACCACATCTGGAATTACCTGTTATTTTTCTCTATTAAATGACCTTGGCAGCTCTATGTATTTTTATTTGTATGTGCTCTCCATGTTGCGCGTGGTTATTTGTTTTTCTTTCTCCTTTGTAAAAAGACCAGGTCAGCACAACTCCCGCAGTTGAAGAAATTTCACATCAAGCCATCTGAGCATATTAAAACAAGTTATAATATCGCATAGGCCATAAGATCCACACTGCATGCGACAGAACAAGTAAAGATGGCAGTTTATAAAGTATTGCCTGATTAAACTTACCGTTTTCTCCCTGAAACAGACCCCCCCTCTGGCCATTACTTATTCAGAGATGACTGCAGTATCCTTGCCTATCTTCAAAACCATCTCAGACAAGTGCAGCTGATGAACAGATTTTGGGGGATGCCTTTTCCGCTCTTAAAACCACTGCTGGCTGAATGCAAATAACTCTTTTTTTGGTGTGTAACTCCGGATGGGAGACTCTTATGGAGAAAACACATGTAAATTATTATTTTAAACCAATTAGCATTTCCTTCAAAATTATGCTAGTTATGATTCACTGAGGTAAATAAAGCATATTATTAAGTATAATTAAATAACAGCTCCTTATATTAGCAGGAGGAAAGTGTAGAAACATCAACAAAAAAACTGGAACTAAGGGAGTGTTTATCAAATGAAGGTCTAGAGAAACATGGAAATGATCACGTTCCGAATGAGGTTCATCATCTACATATGTTTTGAGATTAAAGATACTTAGGGAGGATTGCAATACAAAAAGATTCATTGCTGAGTTTCAATATATAATTTTCATTTTATAAATACATTTGATTAATATATTGATATATACTGATTAATCCAAGAGATGTTGTTTGACATTAGCATCTCTAAATTAGTCATATTGTCTGTCAGTATGTGTGTGTGTGTCCATCCTGAGATGGATGCACATTTTATTCAAGGTGTACCCCCAGCCTGGTGCCCTATGCAGCCCGGAA
>JAODKL010000135.1:4028249-4039141 GCA_026780765.1 Petrocephalus schoutedeni
GTGTATGTGTGAGTGAATGGTGTGTGAGTGTGCCCTGCGATGGGCTGGCCCCCCATCCTGGGTTGTTCCCTGCCTCGCGCCTGTAGCTTCCGGGATAGGCTCCGGACCCCCCGCGACCCTGAACAGGATAAGCGGGTTGGAAAATGGATGGATGGTTGAGCCTGCTGGGTTGTTCTGCTGGGTTAATTTTATCAGTCCAAGTGGCCTGTCCTGACCCAGCACTTGGGTAACTGTGCCGCCTTTGTTGTGGGAATCTATGTTCTCAGTTGCTTGATTTCTGGATCGCTGCTGTTGTCTCATCTGTAGCTATTTCCAGGCTACTCTTGTTCAGGTGCGACCATTGGAGGATAAGCAGTCAAACATCCCTCAAATGGCTGATGTGACATAGCTGTAATGAGAGGAATTGAGCACTGCCAAGGAGAACATTCTTCTGGACCACTTGTATCTAGATATTACCAGGGATTTTTTTTGGTGTAGTTTTCCATTACTTTCTTGGCCAGACCAAGAGCGCTTATTACCACTAGTATTGTTATGGTTTTCAAGCCCCACATTTTCTCAATTTCTCCTGCTAGATCATTGTATTTGGGTAGTCTTTCTGTAGTGTTCAGGGAGATGTTTCTTTCAGTGGGGACGGACATGTCGATGAGCAGATGAGTTCTGTCCTTCTTATTCTTCATTACTATATCGGGTCTTGATTTCTTTATCAGTTTGTATTGGAATGTTCCATTGTATGGTAGCCTCCTCATTTTCAGTTTATTCAGTTACCGTTGATGGCTCATGTTGGTAATATGTGTCTTTGTCTTGCATGTCATAGTATTTGCATATTGATCAATGGAGGTATGCTGCATCTTAATTGTGTCTTTGTATGTAATCTGTTCTGAGCAGGCAGAAACTAGACAGTCTATTGTCTCTTTGTTGCAAACCCTACACGTCGGGTTGGCTACATCCTTCAAGATGGTCTTATTTTGGTAATCGTTGGTCTCAATGCTTTATTTTTTGCACTGCAATGAAGAGGCCTTCAGTTTCTGACGTTATGTTTTTACCAC
Source organism: Petrocephalus schoutedeni (assembly GCA_026780765.1). Lineage (NCBI taxonomy): Eukaryota > Metazoa > Chordata > Actinopteri > Osteoglossiformes > Mormyridae > Petrocephalus > Petrocephalus schoutedeni. The sequence goes on from JAODKL010000135.1 coordinate 4,029,296, forward strand.
TGGTTTGTTTGGGCTTGGTCCACATCTTTGTCATTTATTTGATTCAGGTGCATGTAATGGTTTTTCTTCCCATTGGCTCTTTAGTTGTTCTAGGGCTTGATGTTTGGCTTTTATTTTTGTCCTTCAGACATAGTTGATGATTTTCTCTTTTGGATCTCTGGCATGTTGGGCTCTCTTCTGAATTTGGCAGCTTCATGGTACATTGACAATGTTTTCTTAGTTCTTTCATAATCTCGAGCTATCTGAAGGAAAGTGTCTTATTTATTTTCGAGGTATGTATCCAGACCAGTCGTCGTTGTTTTATATGTGGTCTATATAAGGCCTCTTCCGCCTGATACTCTTGGAAGGTACAGCCTATCCACATCCACTTCTGGGCGCTGCATCTTTTCCATTGCACGCAGTTTTTTTTTTACTTCTTTTCTTCTAATATTTTACAGTTAATGATGTTGAAACTGTAGATGACGACTGGGACTGCAAGAGTGTTGAGGGCATCAATTCTGTTGGTGGCATTCAGTTCTGATGTAAGCACCAGCTGTATTTGTCTGTAATATTCTTTTTGAATGTTCTCTTTCTACTTTGAGTGTCGTATTCTCCATCTCCACCATTCACACCAAGGTATTTGCATGTGCCCTCTTGTTCTAAACCTATGACACTGTCTAGGTCAGGCTTGATGTTATCTGCCTTTGTTAACTTGCCTCTTTTAAAAGTTGCTTTGGTACATTTGTAAAAGCCAAACTCCATGCTGAGGTCATCACTAAAATCTTTAACAATGGTGAATAGGCCTTTCTGTTGGTTATAATTTCTAGCATTGGTTTTCAGTAATCCATGGGGAACAGGTGGTTGATGACCTTGTTCCCTGTCTTACCCATGGCCGCTTTAATTCAGAAGAGAGGATAGCGGAGCAAGAGTAATGCAAAAGATAGAAGGTGAAAGAGTCCCCGTAAAAGATTCCACTATTAATATTGATGGGTCTAGATGTTAAGGTTCCCACATTATGGATGAGTTGCAGGTTTGTCTTCCATTTCATCGTTCTGGTTCTGATAAAGGATATCATGATCAGTGAGACATTGCACATTTCTAGGCATTTTATTATCCAGCTGTGGGTGACAGAATCAAATGTTTTCTTGTAGTCAACCGAACCTGCTCACCTGTTCAGCTCCCTAGGCCCTGTCTTCCTGGCTCCAGTTTTCCTGGTCTAGGTTTCCTCCATTATGACTTTGGTTATCAGCAGTTCATCTTAACAACCATAGCCACCCTTCCTACAGCCTTTTTGTTCAACTGGCAGCAAGTTGTTATCCACCAGGTGCTTGTAGGTTCTGGCTGTTAATATTGATGTTAAGATCCTATACTTTGTAGGGATGCATGTGGTTGGTAGTTTTTGGGGTTGGCAGATGTTTTAGCCAGAAGATTGTTATGCCATCTCTGGGGCCTTCCAAGTGCTTGATTTCTGGATCGCTGCTATTGTCTCTTCTGTATTTATTTCCGGTCACTCTTGTTCAGGTGTTTGTTGGATTTCATTTCCTATTTGCTTCATCCACTCAGCATTTTAATTAATTTAAATATTTAATTATTTCCTTCTCTCAGATGCTGGCCCAGAATTATTTGACTACTTCTTTCTCAGGTTTTTCAGAGATTTCAATGTTCTTTTTTACCTAATTCTCAGTAGAAGTTTTTGGTGTCTGGTGGAAGAACTTTTGTTACTTTTCATGTCATCTAATTCTCTGTGATTTAGCTAGCAACTGTTGTTTAATGATAGTTAGTCGCTTTCACATTGTTTACTTTATTGATTTCAAGGAGTGTTCAAATTCCTCCTTTCTTTTGGATTTCTTCTGCAATTAGTTTTTTCCCATTGTGGCCGTTCTACTTTCTTGTGTCCCTTCTTACTAATTTTTATGCCCAAGGCGTCACTGGCTGCAGACACAGAGCTATAAAATAATTCATTCACTTCAGTATGGGATCGTTTATGCTCAAGTCTGTTCTTGATATTTGTGTGATTTGTGCTCTGTTCACTGTTTGTAATACTGATTTTGAATGTTGTATTTGGTTTTCGGTATTGGTGGTCTTTCATTGATTCCAATTTCTTTTACAATTTCCCACCTTCTCAAGATATTTTCAACCACATTATTCTTAGCATTTGGGCGGTCTAGTTTGTTTGGTTGACTTTCCACATCATTCTGCTCATTTACCTCAGCATTAACTACTGCAACATTGTTCTCTTGATGATTCTCTAGTGTCTAGCTCTTGAGCCACTTGATCTTTTATCCGTTGAATTTAAATTTCTTTTAGTCTCTTGCTTTTCATGATGTCCTGTCTGGTGTTTGCAAGGTTATTTGCAGTCATATTTAGACCATTTAATCCTGGTTGGTTTATGGCGATTTTCAGGTGGAGTATTTTAAGGGCCTTTGTGAGTGTCAACCTTGGCGAAGTGATCCTCATTTTCTTGTTTAGAGTTAATTCCAGTAGCAGACTTTTCAACTGTTTATTATTATAATAACAATATATTTATATTTATATATTTACTAATATATAACAATAATGATGTCAGTTTGAAGTTTAATTCCCTCTCTTTGCACAGTAAGTTAGATTGTCTTTCGTATAATGTCTGCTACCTAATGTTAGTTAACGTTAGCTAGATAGTTAGTTCACTATCAGTTAAGTAAGGCGTAACGTATTTTAAGCCAGTAATTATCGTGGAATCAACCCTGTCAGGGTGACCACAAAGCACAGTCCAGTTTGCAGGATCGTTAGATTTACGTTCTGAAATTTAGTTCTGTCACCAGCAATAAATATTAATCGCAACATTTCCCACCCACAGTATTTAGTGATTATATTTAATGATGGTGCATATCCATTATGGTTTTAATATGTATTTATAATAATAATAATAATTATTATTATTATTGTTATAATAGAAGACATAAATGAACAACCCACTACCAATGGTAAATTTAACCCAGCACTGGGTAGTTGTAACAACTCAGCTTAATGGTTAAATAGCCTAACCCAAAAGGCGGACAAAAAAACCAAGCATATTTTCTGCTAACTGGGTTACCAGTTAATCCAGGTAGGGGTGGTTTGAGCCCAGCATTTTTTAGAGTGTACAATACACACCTATGTAAACACCAATAGACGCACCCTTTTGCTATTAGGTTAACTATTACTATAAAAGGGGGGGTTCCTTCCACCCATTGTCCAGGTATTGATTATTATCGATTTTGGATAATACTGTGAACATTAAGGATTCTAGTCTTACTTTATTACTTTGACTCATTATCCTGTCAACTATGAATTCCTAAGCAGAAGGTCTGTATTAGTCAACTTGCAGTACAATATGGGTGCTCTATTGACAAGTGAACAGTCAGTTATTAGTACTATTACTACTATTTTAGACAACTGGGCCAGACTGGAGGTCTATGAGAAGTAGCCATACCTGCAGTAATCAATTACCTATGAATTCAAGGGGCAGCCCTTGTCAGCTGATTGACGTATATGTGTTCAAACAGCATCATAAGACTGAACTGTTATGTTGTTAAAATAATGTCCTTCTTGTTGCTCATAGTCGATGGGCTTTAACAATTGGCTAATTCCATTCTCTTTTTCCACCTATAGGGTGTCATATTTAAGTACTTGGAACTGAAAGAGCATTGAAATGCTTCAAGACACCAAAACGATTAACAGTTACAAGCAACTAAGGCAGATTTACAAGGAAAAGTAAATTAAGTTCTGATTTTAGAGAAATGGCTGTGGGTCAGTATCTCTTATTCAAATTGAATTTTATTGTAAAGGAAAATTAATAAAACAGTTTTATTTATTTCACCTAATATAAAATGGCTTTACTATAAAAAATAAAACTATCATTGAGCCTGACACCATTGTGGCATAAAACAGGATGTCCACACAATTACTTATCAAGTATAGTGCCTGAAAGCTGTTATAGATGTCCTACAAAATCCATGATGTGTGTGTCATCTACAATAGAACCCTTACATAGCGACACCAAATTTAATTTTTAGCCCTTCAGAGTATGTTCGCGTTTTTAATTACATGACGTAATTAGCAGAGTTCTCGTCTACAGTAAAATAAATGAGTTGAACCAGCATGAAAAATCAGCTCCATAACTTGAGAACCAGAGGGCAGTTGCTGTCTAAACTATAAACAAATGACTCGTGAGATTTGCATTTGTCAGAAAGGTGATAGACAGATAGCTGTACAATGGAGCAAGGGACTCAGGCAATAATACAACACAGATAATTAGTCTCATGCTGATGTCTACTGGTTAACACTGATCCTTACACATCCTATATATTAACCTGGCAAACATAACCTGCCATGAAGTGCATAATTTGTAATTATATTTGTCTTAATTACATCTTATTTTAAATAGCAATGTTAAATCTGTCTTTATTTATCTTTAACAGCTAAAAATATTTTATATTCAATCAGTACATTTTATTCATGAGACAGCAGTATTTTCAACGCACATACACATACACTCACAGACATTCACACACATGCTGACACAAATCTATAATATGATAGCCAATTACCTACAGTTATACCATATTAAAGCTCGTGGATTGTTATGACAAAATGATTAACAGTTAATAAAGGACATGTAAAAAAAAGTGACTGACAGTGTTACTCGAGTAATTTCCGTTTTTAATGCTTTTCCCCCACCAGATAGGAATTAACATTATCACATCAAAGGCTGCCTGTGAAATGGTAGTGAAAAATCATCCAAATAGACAGAGACTCTGATTATTCCAAACTAGGTTTATTTGCACTGTGTATATTATGATATTGCAGTACAACTTAATTTCCCTCCAATTGCTGTCTGTCAGTAGGTGACATAAATATGCCTCCATTTTATCAGCCCATTGTGTCACGGAGGGAAAAAAAATACATAAAACATTAATCTGATAAACGGGATATGAACACACATGAAGCAATGCAATGAGCGAAGACGAGATGATTGGGTGGCTGATGCTGGGAATGTGTTATTTATATTTTTATTTTCAAATTAAGTCTACTTTTATGGGGAAAAAAATGAGGAAAGGGAAGCCAAGCAGTGTTCACGTTCCTCCATGAAATATGAACCTTATCAATGACATTATAGCTGTATTTATTTTATTTACTTCAGCTAGCTGACAGACAAATTTAACGCCTAAAGATATAGCTTTTTTATTGAATATGACATATCACTGGGAAAAATAATCCATCAGTGGCATAACGTTCGACTTGGTAGCAGCCAATATCCCACCCACAGTTTTGCTGGGCTGATCAAGTTGCCCCCTACAACAGTGTTAAGTCTAGCATGATTAACGGTCCACTGGAATTTTTATTTATCTATTAGTTTGTTTAAAATAGATAAAAATATGTAGCATTGTAGTTGGTCCAATGGGATTAGCACTGTAAAAGCATCAAATAATTTACCCATTACACCTTATCATGAAGATATATTGCTGCTGTATACATGTGCAGACTTACTCACATGTGCATTCTTGCCCATTCTATCTTTCTGGAGACCCAATACTCTATAAACTGCAAATACGGTATTACTGGTGTCTTCAAGACTATCTTACCATGCCTGTAGCTGGACTGATTACAGTGTAGTACTCTCGAGTATAGTCAGGTATAGAATGGCCCTAAGACTATACTGAAACTAAGCCTAGCTCTAATGTAAGTGGCCTATTTCTTACTACAACAATCTTCACTTAGTCTTGGCTTTGTGGCCAAAACCAATGCACTTTTAGCTATATGGCTGAACCCCAGGGTTTGACGTTTAGTTATGTTTATCTACTATTGGATGTGAAAAATATAAGGTAAACCGCATTTTACTATTTTACAAGTGATATAACTCAAGTGTTCATGAAACCACACACCCACACAGATTTTCTTTTAGCAAAGAATCCTGATGCATACTAGAAGATTAAACTATAAAAGGTTTCCCCTTTACTGTGTCTTGCTTGATTTCTGCCTTCAGGTGGAGGAGGTCTGTCTGGGTAACCATATCCACACCAAATAAAGGAAATGATTTGAAAGGGACTAGAATGGGACTCTAGTGCATAATGGCACAAATTTAACTGTAGAAGGATGGGTTTACAGCATTGTCTTAAATAACAATTGATAGCTATCGCCTAGTAGTTTCCTGGCTTTCCGGTGAAGAATCAATTCATTATACTTTATGGGTCTTTAGCAGCAGTTTCATAACCGTGGTGTTTAGTCATCAATTAGTGAGTGTCCTGCTTCTCTGTCTTGTTTTGATACATGACGTTACCATGACAAACATGCCCCGGGTCTAGACTTCAAAGAGCTCTTGTTATACTCAGAAAATAATACCGACAGAGCAAACGTTTCAGAGCACACATCATCAGACCATTATTGTGCTTCATTGTTCAAAAGACATAATTTAAATGATTCATATTTCACTGCAAACATTAATCTATTCTACATCACTCAAAGAGGAACTAAACTGTTAACCAAGGATGGACCATACATCCAACAAATATACTTAATACAATATATTTTGTTATATGAAAAATATATGTAACACAATAAATGCCATTATTATTCTTAGTGATACTTATGAAATGCTGTGAATTTACGATAAACAGTTAACATTACAGCTTAATAATAATACATTCTTCTTCTTCTTATTATTATTATTATTATTATTGTTGTTTTCTTCTTCTTATCATTATTATTATTTAAACTGCATGTTAAAAGTCCTTCCTTGGTTGTATAGTCTGTTCACTGCACATCTGGATTTTTGCATGCCCATCCAGTAGGCAGAACATTGGACAGATCATTGTTGTGCAGATGAAGTGATTAGAAGGTGTTTGTACTATTGTCCTTCATGAGATCGGTTTCTTCTTCTTCTCCTTTACCAATTCACCCAGTGAACCTGAGAAACTGTTCAGGTGATGATTACAGTCCACCATGAGGATTAGCTGTCTTTGAGTCTGCTGATTAGACGGTTCAGTACTAGAGGTGTTCATGAATAAAGAAAATGTCCCACATTCAGAGCATTCCCACCATGATGGTGACAGCATTCAGTCAAGGGTTATTGTGGTAAATAAAGCAGAAACATATACAAGTAACTTTCCCTTTCCCTAACTAATATGCAAGTAAATTTCCCTTTTTAGCTATATCAAGCCCATAATTTGTTTGGCAATGATCGCATCTTTATTATGTTTGTATGCTTGTGGAATTATGTAGTAGAGTACAAACTGACATGATTTGTCAGAATCCCAGTACAGGCAGTTGCCGGTTATGAAATTATTATGAAACATTATTATTTTCTGTTGAATAATTCAAAATGTGCCATTTTAATGGTTATGAAAGAAGCTTTTTTCCACATGATAACATCCTGGTCTCCACTGGTAGACAAATTTAACAAAAAAAAAATATATATATACATATGTGAATTTGTCCGCGTCATACTTGTATTAATTTTAATTTAGGCCTCAGGTTGCAGCTGAGCCTTCACTGGATAAGTGCTTGAATGATGGATGGATCATTGAATTATCAACCACATGCAAAATCATAAACATTACATAATGGTCTAGTTGTGCTTGGAACATTTAAAAAAGTAATGAGGTATAAACACGGCTCACTTACTTTGCCATCTGCTGGGGAAAAACGGAAGCCACTGCACCGTTTGGGCAACCAATGTTGGTTCCATCGGTCATAGCTAACCCCCTCCAATTCTGTTACTGAGGGAACAGACCCCCCCCTTTTTTGCCATTGAAAAGTGCTCTATATCTATATCTCAAAAGCTTTATGCTCATCGGTGAGTAATTTTGAGCTGTTCAGATATGATAGGTCTGCATATAAAAATGTTGCCCGCAGCAAATAAAGACGGCGAGAGAAGAATAAAAAAAAAAAAACGAAGGGGGTGGCAAAGAATGCAAGAAAGATAAATAAGACAGATACTTTGTTTCATTCTCAGTGGCACTCCGGGGTTATTTGAAACACTTATTTATGCACTGTAAGCAGAACAATACTAGCGGGAGGAATGATTAAATACAGACTCTTCAAGCCAGAGATGTGTCATTGTGGTGGGCCCATGCTTGCCACTGGGCTCTGGTGATAAAGGCAGAATGAGCTGATAGCTGATACAATTTGCCAGGCGATCTAGGGGAGGGGAAATGGGGGATGGGGGGATGTTACTGACAGCCAGCGTAAGCTTTAATAAAATCATTAGAATGTAAATGCTTTATTGCAAAATAAAGAGCCTCCAGCTACTATGATATTATCTACCGCCGCGGAATGAAAGCGTTGATTAGCATTCCCTGATTTGATGATAAGGACGACTTATCTTTATTAAAATTTCTCAAATCAAGTCTTCATTTCGCATGATTAAGTTTTAAGCAAATGTAATATCCAGTTTAGTTTAACGTGAGAGAAAACGAGATGCCCCAGAAATAATTAAAGGATACACACTTTCTTGATACATGTGTTTCACGCACAGAGAATTGGATTTATAATTTCAATATTGCAGTATCTTGTAGTTTTGCATAAAAAGCGGTGCATGTTGACAGAATAATTATTGAAGTTGTACACCTTTTATACCTCATAAAAAAATGTAATTAAATTTTCATGAGTATGACAACATGGTCAATTACTGTTGAACAGTATCAACTTTGTGATTGAGTTGGTTATAAAGTTAATATTCCTAAAAAAATAAAAGAGGGATTTTCATGTTTTGTGATTTTAATCCACAGCTATCCACAAATAATAGCACGAAATATTTGAATCCCAAGAGCCATGTCATTACATGTTCAAACAAAGGTAACGCTATACTATGTCCAGATATTCATATAGCTACAGGGGAAAAACATGTACAGAATCTTTCAGAATGCATTACCAAATCAGATATTTACCGCTTCATCAAAACATTTAGTTAGTTACGATGAATCACAAAATGATACGATTCAACGGCAACTGAAGTTTCTCTGCAATGGTGGATATTTTGGAAAAGAAAAAAAAATGGGATGCGATAATCTTAGCAACCAGTGTTCCTATGCTTCAAGTCAAATACATAAATCACTCCTGGGGAATTTGATAGCTATGATATGGGGACGGTTATATATTGTAATGCAATGCCTGGTGATCGCTGAGATTTGCACTAGGGTCCTGGGACTTAAAGTAGTACTGATATATTAGAAGAACAAGAAGTGCATAAAAATAAGAACTTCGGATGAAGGTTAGATACATTACCGTTAAAATCTGTGGAAAGGAGTCGTAATTAATAAAGGAAAGCCAATATCAAAATACATCAAACATACAACCCAGTCAAGCTACTTGACTCATAGCTACTGACCACCCTGAGGCCGTAAGCTCATAATGTACTCTGGAACACAAGTACTTGAGGTGAGGAGGAAACCCAGCCTTTTCTTCTTTAATCACCCATTAAAAACAGCAGCTTCAGACCATCACTGTCTTGCATGAACTGTTGCTGTTCATTTTTGCTTGGTTACCTTAGAAAAGAGAACATGACTCAGCAATGAATATAAGTTACGTGCATACAACTTCACAATGCTAATAAGGCATTCTAAGAGAACAGGACTCAGCAATGAATATAAATTACATGCATACAACTTCACAATGCTAATAATGCATTCTAAGAGAACAGGACTCAGCAATGAATATAAGTTACGTGCATACAACTTCACAATGCTAATAATGCATTCCTTTTGAAAGGCAATGGTGTATACAGCTCTGGAAAAAATTAAGGGACCACTTTTAGGCAGGTTGCTTCCAGACTCAGGTTGCTTCCAGGTTTCTAAGAGCATAGTGCCCAAGAACACGGTGAAGCAGGAGACACTGGCAATTACCAAAAAC
>JAODKL010000135.1:4039241-4063694 GCA_026780765.1 Petrocephalus schoutedeni
ATGCATTCTAAGAGAACAGGACTCAGCAATGAATATAAGTTACGTGCATACAACTTCACAATGCTAATAATGCATTCATTTTGAAAGGCAATGGTGTATACAGCTCTGGAAAAAATTAAGGGACCACTTTATATTTAAAAAAAATCTGCATTTTTAAATCCTGGTTTAATCCTAGTTCTGCTGGCAGAAGGCTACAGTGAGCGGCAGGTTGCTTCCAGGTTTCTAAGAGCATAGTGCCCAAGAACACGGTGAAGCAGGAGACACTGGCAATTACCAAAAACCAGCCAGGTAGAGGGCAGAAGCGACTTTCTAATGCCAGAGATGACGGCTAACTTATCCGACAGTGCCTCATAAATCGGATGACCTAAAGTGACCTTCAAAAAGAATGGGGAACATTAAGTGGTGTGAAGTGCACTACTTGGATAGTATCATTTATATCAGGCTCCTAGAAGCAGGACTGAAGTCCCATACACTGTAGCAAGGAATTAGCCCATGAACAATGAGAAACAGAGAAGGCCCAGGCTGGAGTTTGCAAAAAATGTTTTTACAGAAACACACACCCATAAATTGAGAAAGGACTTTTCCACATTTTTTCCAAAGGTCTATTTACAGGAATAAATCTAAATTTAGATTATTATTAACATTCACATGATATATGTGTGTCATTATGTCAGAAAACATTTCCTGCATTTTTCCAAATAGTAAAAACCGTGACATTTTGATTCCATATGATGAGGATTTATAGATTATTCTATAGCTATTTCATAGTGTTCTTACAATTGGCATTTCTTACAGTTTAAGAAGGATGATGTTCAACTCATAAATAAAACAAAATTATCATGAAAGAATTTAAGAATTTAAGATAAAATTTTATCTCAAATTATTGCAGCTTGTAATAATTGGATATTGATTATTTGCTGTTTATCTATCTGTCTGTCTGTCTGTCTAATTGATCTACATTTGTTGCTACTTCTTTTGAATACATTTAAATGAATTATAAATATAATTTGGTCATAATGTAAATATTATGATGACAGTTTTCAGCTTTAATTTCCAAAATTTCTTTCTTATTCATTCACACGTCACTTCAGTGAACCGACTATTTCAATATGTAAAACAATCAGTTATCAATCTGGGCCACAGCGCGTTCGTCGAAGGCAGAAATGGAACACAAATTGGGAGAAGAAGCGAGTATAACAGAGCGGCTTACATTAGGCTCAAGGGGACTCCTGGGAGCAGCCAATCGGCGTGCAGAAGAATGGCACAGGAGAGGAAGCACTCGGAGAAGATGAATCGCCCCCACCATGCAGATTTAGTATGTTGGTTGAAAAGATAAATGTGTAAAAAGGCCTGTGTCAAAACCCATGGTGTGGCCCACACGGTAATTCTGGGTCAGTAATTGAACTTTGCTATAATTATCCTGGGGAGATAATATTAACTTATAGTCTGATGTGTGAAAAAGAGAGTCCATAATTCATCACTCGATGGGGACGCTCTCTGCATTGTGTTACTGAAATATGATGGCTCCATTTTTATCTTGTCATAATGACAACTGATGTGCTTATTTTCCTAGCCGTGCCTCCAGGGGATGATGAAATAGTAAGCAAACATTCTTTCTCCGTAAAAGAGCGGTGCTCCATCAACGTGACTTTGCTGCCCGCGTCGTGTGGCAGCACGAGGGAGACAATCGCGCCTGACGTTTTCTCTGGGGCCTGTACACCGACTCCAATTTCCCAGCGTCCTTTTTATGTGCCATTAATACGTAATTGAATTTGCGCAAAAGAGTAAACTAATAAACTACGCTTTTTTTCGGGTAATTTATCTGGGTATGCTTTTCAAGTTTCAACACCATGAATTAATTTGAAGAAAAAAAAAACATAATAGACGAGACAATAATTATTATCATAACAAAGCTCGATCAATCACTAAGGTCTCTGCAACACCATTCGAAACATAAACAGACATACATGTGACAGAGATATTCTAGCTAATATAACAAGCCTATACAGTATGTGTAACAGTAAGAGTCATTTCAGGTAGCCACTCCTATACTTCCTCTGTGATATTTTTTCTACATAAATATTTCTGTGGCTCTTTTTTTTTTCCAGTTTGCCATGAGGGGGGGGGGGGGGGGGGTAGCAGAAATAGTTAAAGGAACAGCTTTGAGCAATGCAAACAATCCAAATGAAATCTTATTAAATTTATATGGGGACATTTAATTATACAGAATGCAAAGGAGGTTAAGTCCAAGAGAGGGAATTATGTTTAAACATATATGTATAAGGTGATTTTTTACACAATATAATATATTTAAGATGTGTTAATTCAAGATTTATGACTGTTAGCTTAGAACTAAAATCCTTTACTTTATACCACTTTGATATAATAATCATATGGTTAATCATATGTTTGAAAAGACCTTGTTTTCCACAAATATTTGTAAGATAATGTTTTAAAAAATGTCTAGCTCTAACTCAAAAAGAGACTCAAAATATCTGTTATATATATTGCCATGGAAACAGTTTTACCATAATTGATTATTCCTCACAATGTATGTAATGCCTGGATGATAATATCTTGTTAGGAATCAGAAAAGGTTCAAACTGGATTTTCACAAACTCAGGTGCCATAATTCCCATAGAATGATGGGAAAAGTTTTCCTTTTGTGGAACGGAAAACCTCTCTTTCACAGGACTAAGTCTTCTCTCACCACTGAAGCAACACTCCTTCTCTTTAACATATTCTCATGTGTAAAGGTGTAAAGCAACCTGTGGTATAGTGATATAGCAAACAGTGATATAGCAAACATAACAGCTCTTTCCAGTATAAGAACTATTTATTCTCTTTAAAAAAGTACAATTGTGACATTTCCATTAAATTAACAAAAAGTTCTTGCCACACTAATGAAGCTCATGATTTACAGACATGTGTAATGTCAAATGACAGCTGTTTTTTTTTTTTTTTTTTGCTTTTTAGAGGACAAGGTCGTGACATTTACAATAGGTCAGAATAACGTCCCTCCCTGAATATGCTGCCTGACAAATCTCCCATTTATCTCATTTAATTAATGAACGTTATCGACAGAAAGGCAGAATGTAACGAAGCCCCCTGCCACCAGTGCGCATTTCTCTCACACAGCATTAGCTACTTGTCAGGCGATACCACAAGCAAGCCACAGCTCCCGCAACACTGCAGCAACGGGAACGAAAGTGAAAAAGTAAGGAAAAATATCTGTAACCTCAACCCTCACTGGGTCTAATGCCGTGATGGATGAGAAATGAGTTTTCCGAGTCGGAAGTAGCTTAAATAAAAAGAGGCAATTAAAATTAAGAGGTGTGGGAATAGAGATGTTCTTAAGTTAATTTTTCGTCTGTTACAAATGCAACAGACACTGCACATTGTTGAATGCTTTTTCCACCTGTTCCTGGATTGTGCTGAAAAGAAAATTTGTAATGCAAAGAAAATTTAAAAAAAATAATAAGAATAAATAAAATTTAAATAACACTAAAAATAAAATGGTAAAACAAGAGGATACTAATGAAATGATATCAGTTATTTATATGAGTATAAATTGTGTAGTGTAAAGTGGCATGTTAGTTATAGCAGTCCTCATTTAGTATATGGACAGCTTGAGGGTAGAAACTTGTTCTCAGTCTCAAGTTTCTATTTAAACAATTTTTTGTCATTATAATATGAATTCTTATAGCTAAAACAAAACCTTGTATTTAATCATAGCAAATACAGGGAATATTTTCCATTATCTAAACATCTCGGTAGTTACCTGGTTGAATGGTGCAGAGTAGCCGAAGCAGTTGGTGCACGGCGTTCCTCGTGTGTACGTGATGCGTGCAGTAGAGTCCACCCACTGTAAAAAACAATTAAACTAATTCAATTCATAACTAATCACTTCGGCCCAATTTAATTAGGACAAATGCGGCATGATTAATGTACACCTACTGGTCATTAGTATTCAAAACAAAATATGCTTATCATATCACGGGGCAAAGAACACACCCTTTAATAAATCCTCTGATTCATTTATGTCACAGTGTGTAACGCTCCATTATACTTTGCTTGATGACAAGATGTGAGACCTTTCTCCACCAGAGACCTGCCTGAAGAGGAGCCTTTGGTAAACGTGTCCCATGCCCCCACACTTATTAGCTTAATAAAAGGAAAGATGCATAAAACAGCCCAAGCACCCCCCACACATACCGGAAAATATTTATATCCAAGTGAGGTAAAATTTGAAAGGTTATACATTCCTATAAAATCCTGCTTCCGGCTGGATTTTTGATGGCCCATGTCATATTCAGAAGAGCATACGAAAGTCATGATCTACAACAAGGGGTTAGAGGGAAAGTGACCTGGCACTTGTCAGATGACTGATATACAGGGAAGGCAGCATTTAATCTTAGCACTAAAGTTACATGAACCTTATACAACAGATTACAGTAGGCAATACATCATTTCCTAGATTGTCTGGGGGGAGGGGATAATTGCCAAACTCTTAGGGAGACAACTCTGCACTTGGCTTATGACAAAACCCACTAATTCATCCAGATAAGTTGCAAATACATCTGATTACTGATCAAATCAGAACTTTCCTGGGGCAGCATAAACTGAATCAAAATTTCCTGATATTGTAAAAGGATCCATGGTGTTCATTCTCATTACATTTATTTCACTTAGCGCAGTCTTTCCCAACATAGTCCTTAGGGCCCCATAGACATCCATGTTTTTGCTCCCTCCCAGCTCCCTGCCAGACAGTCTACATTTTTGCTCCCTACTAGGAGCTGGGAGGGAGCAAAAATGTGGACTGTCCGCAAGTTCCTTGGGACTGGTTTGGGAAACACTGATTTAGCAGATGCTTTTGTCCAAAGTGATGTACTAGTAAGGCAAATGGCATATTACAAACATACCTGCTGTCCAGGAGTATAAGTATAAGTGCTGCTAGGCCGAGCTTCCAATGAATGCTAGTACAGGTGTAAGCAGTGCTGGAGCAGAGGCTACACAACAAACAAACAAACAAGCAAACAAAGCAAGACCCTAATAAGACTGCTAGTCAATACATGCTACAATGGCTAAGAAGACCTGAAAGTCAACAGTGATCTGGTTGCTGTATGACAGAATCTAATATTCAGTAACAAGAAAACACAGTGTAGGGCTGCTTTGCGGCATCATTTCTCTGTTTAGCTTTACTGGGGAATACATTTCCCCAACATGCCCCATCCACTTTGATCAAACAATATTAATGATGATAAAAGTCTCCCACTGAAATCTTTGGTGTACCTTCATGCACTGCATATGAGATGAAAGAAGATTGTAATTAAGCTGCCAGAAACCACTGGCTGTACATAGTCTCCATAGGAGATACGTCATATACACCTGTGTTTGGAGCTTGTTTGGGAAATGTACCGTACTTGAAATATGCTCATTTAATGCTCAATACACAGCTGAAGTGATTTGGATTGATTCACTTTCCTGTAAAAACAAATACGCTTCCTTGAAGACCAGGAGTTGCACAACAAACTTTGGGAAAAATACAGGAAAAAGCACGTAAAAAATAGATAAAAAAGATAAAATCATTTTCAATGGCATTTTAATCATACACCTTCAGTAAAATCAAAGTCTAAAATATTTATATATTTTTTTTCCTGTACAATATTACATCAAAATGGTACTTGGGAAGAGGTAGGTAGTGAAGGTGGTAATAAAATATTAGAAACACTATATTATATAAAAAAGGTCTTTAACTTTGAAGTAACAAAATCATTCGATTTCAAAGCGCAACTACAAAGGTGAGTCAGATTCGGGTGAGTGCTAATTAGCAGTGTGTGCCAGTTTTAACAGAGGGTAGACAATCACCACTTTGATATGTGAGTTTTGAAAGCATTCATAGACAACTAACACAGCTCCAAAAGGCCAAAGAGTCAGTGCCTGATTTACAGGTATATTGGTCACAGAAAGCGGAAAATGATTTAACAAAAAAATCATGGCAGTGCACGACTAATGCAGTCAAACTCACCAATGGGCATAGACATTTCACATCATAGCTGCTAAACTCTAACATAGTATCAAAAATTATCACAGAATGGAATCGGCACAACTGTCATAACTGAACATATCTCGAATGTACTTCAAGAACATCACAAAGCCAGAAATTACAGCAGGCACCTACTTACAAATCACTTGCAATGAACACCCTGGTAAACAAATCTACAAGTGGTTCATGGATTCCAGCGTGATGTCAGATGCCTTAATGAGTGACTCAATGGAGGTAGACGCTTTTATATTAACACCCCTGAAAGACAATATCAAGAACTTGAACCTGATGCAAGAGTCTATTGGGAGCCAAAGAAGAGAGACATGGACGGGTTTAAACATGAGAGAATTTTGGAAGCCTGATCTCTTGGGGTCCTCAGGAGGGAATGTTAAATGGAGGTAGTCATCTGCATAGTAACGATAAGAGAGGCCATGTGGTTGGAGTATTGGACCTGGTGAGGCAGTGTAGAGGCATGGATATTTCTGAAGGCTAAGAGTGTCTTACTCCTTATTATGTCTTTGATATTAAGATACCGTTGGGTGTTTTGTCCACCACCATATATGATTTTGAATATTTACGAGAATATTATAACACACAAAGCTTACACCCTGCAGAGAGATTACTGAACACTTAGACTCAACAAATCTGAATGGGGTTTATCTTCACAAAGTTAAGAAAACACAAAGGAAAATCTATTTTTGCAACAAAAAAAAAAACCCTGCTCCATTCGGAGTGGGTGGAATTGCTTAGGTGTCCTGTGGGTGTGAGTGTGTGTGCCTGGGATAGTCTCCACCTCGACTAGTATAAAGGGGTAATGACAGTGCAAAATTTAGTAATCTTTTATCTGCAAATGGACTCCTAGTGGTTACTGGGCATGCACAATTTGGTGAAATTTTGAGTAGTGATCAGTTTGAGTAGACATACCAAAATAATTTTTTTATCACATATAGATTACTAGCAGGTGCAATTAAGACAGTGTTGACCCAAGGCTATTAAGCAGACTAGAAATTTCCAGAATGTTTAGCATCCTGTCTGGTTCTTCAGGATTTCTATGGCATGTTTAAAGTTTTGATTACTGAATCCACCCACCTTGTTACTGGTAGTCTTTTCCCCACTCAAACAAAATTAAAAATTGTGTCAGTATACTTTACTGAAGTTTGCTGGACTAGGCAAACCTTGACCTGTTAATATAACATCTATGGGTGGGAAGCTTTTTTTAAGATGTTTCCAAACTGAGCAGAAATAAAAAGACAATTTAAAGGGTTAAAACATTGGAATGATTGCAAAAATATTTGTGCTGTATATAAAAAAGTATATGTGCAATGGAAAATAAAATGTACAACATTTTACCAAAAGGTATCAGTAATTCTGCAACCATTTTAAGACTTCCATTAAAACAACCTCTACAGATATGAATTCTCTTTTTAATACTAAGCAAATTCTAGAGTTCCTCGGCAGGTCATCCAAAGGTTAGCAGCTTCTAACAGATGGAAGACGCTCCGTTTTAAAATTCCATTTTCAAGTCTCTTTTAAAGACACAGTCCTGTTTTTTTTTATTTATTTTTATTTATTTATTTTTTGATAGCTTGCCTATCTTTCGTTAAGTTAAAGCCTCTAAGAAAATAACTGTTTGAGCTTCAAAAAACAAGCTGAATCAAACGCTGTAGGGATATAAAAATGGAAATGGATGCATATTGCATACATAAATATGTATCAAATACACGGCACATTGTTTTTAAGACATATATAATAAAAAAGGCATTGTGTTCCAGTGTATAATACATAAGAAAGTCTTCCATCTCCCGCGGCAGGTGCATGGATGCCCATCAGGATCTCTCATACCCTTATCACTCAGCGGGTTTTGAGGGGCTAAGCAGAAAATGGCAACTTGCACTAACAGTATCTGTTCGTCGCGGGATTCACACAGTGCGTATGAGGAAAGGCACAAGCAGGACCTCACATCAGTCTGTCAGTCACTTCCCGGTCTGTGATAAGCGGCATTCCGAGATAAGGCCGGACTTTTGACTTAATACCAAGGAGGAACTTTCATCAGCTGATCACATATCCACTGCTGCAGAGGAATGCCAGTGGGTTTTTGCAGACAAGTCGTAAGACATGAAGAACGGACTAAGGTCACCGTTAATTCTGAAAGTATACAGAAGGTATAAAACTTTTTTTTTTTGCCTAAAAATATCCTTGCCGATTTAAGATTTTCCTTTTCTTCTTTTAATAATATATATATATATAATTGTATTAATTGATCACCACAAATTATTGATATTTTATATTAATGAGACACTTGATCCAAAATGAGTGCATATGAAGATCACAGAGAAGGAAAAGGGGAGAAGCTGGTTTAACTCAAGAGACAGCTTCTTCTGCCTGGGATCCATCTCTCCATTGTCTTTAAGATCACATGGTCTTGGCCTGACTAACGGTTCTCACTCCAAGTATCGTTTCCAAAAGATACAATAGAGCTGAACATCATCTTTTGGAAGCTGTACTGTAATACTGGTTAAAAAAAAACAAAATGCACACACACAAATGCAATCAAAAAAAAATAAATTTTTGACTTTCCAGAAACCAGAGTACAAAAAATAACAGAATGACGGACTGGCACCCCATCCAAGGCACACCCCCCAGCCTTATGCTGTGACGGATTGGCACCCCATCCAGGGTGTACCCCAGCCTTATACCTTGGAAAGAATCTAATCGCAATTATAATGACAGAATGTGCATGTATTTATATGGTATCATTTTCTTTCTCTATTAACTAATACTGCCAAATTATGATTATATATGTATTGTTGTGAGAGGTGGACAGGGCAACAGGGCATCTAGGAAGGGAGGGTCAGGTGGTCTTGATTATCCATCCATCCATCCATTTTCCCTACCAGCTTGCCCTAGAAACAACAGGCACCAGGGAGGTAATAACCCAGGGTGGGGCTTCAACCCTCTCAATTACCCATATTGATTTTTTCTACCTGTCCCATGTTTCCAGTGCTTCCAGTGGTCTGCTCCATTTTGTTTTGCCTGCAAAACATAGGAAGAGAAGCCCCATGGTCCTAATAGAGGGGATGCCAGCCAGCCTGTTTGTGTGTGTTTTGCTGTGACAGTGTGTTTTCCCCTCTCCCAGATGACAAAGCAGTTTTGTTTTTGTTTGGTTTTCCCAAAAGTCTTATCGCATTTCATACCTACCCTATTCCTGTTTTTTTCCACAAAACAGGAATCATAAAATAAAACTCTGCACCACTGCTTAAATCCTCATATTACACAGCTCCCTTTTGGTTAGTCACTGAGGTTTCCAAGAAGTTCAGAAGTATCTGTGATGTCAAAATGCATTCCCCATTTGTGCTGGGTACTTTCCCTTACAAACACAGTCATTATTCTGGTCTGGGGGGCAAAATTTGTAATAAACCAATGGAATTATATAGAAATGTGTCCAAATATATACTTTTTCCATCAGTAACAGCTCTATCGGTCTTGTATTTGTTTTCTGAAGGTTTTAAAGTCTGTAAGGCATAAAAGTGAACTGATAGTTTTCCTCAGCCAAGTCTTGCTGTCTTTTTACAATCTACTCAGTATGATGGGATGGAGATCTTAAGATGAGCAAAGCTAATGATTTATTTCTTTTTCTTCTGGTGGTTTTCAGACTTAAGCATTCTGCAGGATTGTGGATTTGCTGTGTTGTTTTGGGAGAGTTGTTAGTGAGTTTTCACGAGGCACTAAGACTCTCAGTACAGTTAATAGCTAGTACTCCGCGATAATTAGGTTGTCTTCAAGTTATACGGATTTTGATACAAGAGCAGTATATACAGGCGAATAAATATTTTCAATGTGCATGTTTTGTAATTTTTAACAATTTTGTGATGTTCTGAATATATCACTTTTATTATCTCGATCCTATCAGACTGTGGCCATCTAATGGCCATCAGCTGGCCTTTTCTGGCTCCCTGAGCAGTAAAAGCAAAATCACCCATACATTTAACTCAGTGTCCACAAAGAGCAACTCAATAGGCAATCTCTATAGGATGTTACTGCATCTCACATGTCTCAGAATTAGTGGTGGCGTGAGGGCAATAAATTTTCATTGGGGTCAACGTAGGTGCAGAGGATCCTAATATATTTCTTTATCTGTTCAACAACACTGAAAAACAGCTGTTTTGGAGCTGTAGAAGATAATTCAGGTAGAGGTCTTGTCTATCCGGGCCACTGGCAGACAATGGTGACCCATCGATTGGTAGAACTCAACAGCTCTGACTCTTGTCAGCTGTAAAGAAAGACCATTATTCCTCTGGCTCAGCTTGACATACCTCGGCTAGAATTAGCACTCGCCTTCTCCGTCCAATCAACTTCTTCTCTCGCTCAGTATAATCGTCACCATCTTTTCCACATTATGGGGACCCATTTCTGAAACAATGGGGCAGCAAATAATGGGGTTTTGGGCAGCATTTGAGGCTAGTGGGGGGAATAAAAGGGAAAGCCTATGAGTGAAATGATAAAGGAATGGTGACCCAGTCAAAGGTCACCCCTCTGATCTTATTGTCATCTCCATGGCCTTTTAAGAATAGCCTCTGTATCCTGTTACCTTTGGCTGGAATTTCGTCAGTTTCTCCTTGAAAGCCATTTGCTCAGTGGGAACTGCAAAAGTTGTAAATGTTGTGACAAAAACATAATTGAAAAAGTCAACATCCTTTTTGTACAATCAAATGGGAGCCAAGATAGGCCAACAAAGCTGAAAGTGTAGCTTTTTGTGATAGAACAGCGGTTGTCTAAGCTCAATTCTCTGCCTTTTATTATAGGATATATATATAGGTTTTTGTCCATTCTCTCTCTGTGAATGTATTCCAAATGTTTTTCTTTTTCCATCGAACACTGAAATCCGTTGAAAGAGATATTGGTCATATATAAAGGCAGCATTTCACCAAAGGCTTAGAATCATTCTGTTTCTATGTTGCAGTGAACGTAAGGCTTTCCCTCTGGTCTGAGGTTTTAAAAGTAGCATTGACCAAGGAGCAATTCCATCGAGTCCCAAAGTGGCTTGGTCCTGGCCTTCAAGAATAAATTTAGAATATAATTTAAAACTTGTGCATTTTTATTTTAGAATGTTAGGAAACATTTTAAATCAGAACTTGTCATTGTCATTGCCTGAAAGTTATTGCCTCAGAGTCATTTAAAGTTCAGATCAGTTTGCAGCTGGATTAAATCGGCTGATTTGAAGTGAAGCAGAGCAACAATTTACAACGTACCAAATGTGTGGCTATTTCGAGACTTCAGAACGAGGCGGAAAATGTGCAAGACAGATGGCACTCACTGCTGATTGAAGTGTCTTTTTGTTTTTAATCATATTATTCCCCATTGAAATTAAATAATGAGTATTACATAATTATAAAGAAATAAAACAGAAGATACATTCAACATCTACAATTTCTGTATATGTTTCTGTCACAATAGAAGATTTTTTGTTGCTATACATTACTCAAAATAATATATAAAAAAAATTAATGATCAAGTCAGTTTTAATGTATTCACTCAATCCAAGAACATAAATTTTTCACTGGAAATATTATTACCTCACTTACATTCACATGCTTTACTGTTTCTACAATTTGTACTCATTCCCGGTGGCCTGAAAAGATCTCGTGTGTGATGTAATGCTTGCGACTTTCTTGCTAACAAGCTATGCTACCAGATGAAAGTGCAAGGTGCTGTGATATCAAAAACTGCCATGCTGAGAGCTAATGTAGTGAATGTTTTGAACGTGCAAACCAAGCAAGTTTTTTTTTTTCAGCCAACACACCTACAGAGTTTTTCATACTGTGGCAGTTTCATTCCCGTTCAGCTGCCAAGAAAGCTGTACTTCTTTCAGAGAAGCACAATTAAAGGGGAAAAGTTTCACTCCTTTTTATTATTATTCCTGGTTTTGGTGTATTTGTATAATCAAGCTTGACTTAGCGTGACTTGTGATGTTTACTATTTCTAAACATGTTGGCTCATTTTAGCCTGCCTCTTAAAATGCTCTAGATTAATAAATGCATCGACGAGATTTCATTTACACCTAATACATTTGTTTATAACTTTAGAAAAATGCTCTGACTTTATTGTGTGGGAACCAAGTAATGTGTTAACATTTATTCACAAAACAGGACTGAAAGACTGGCTAAGCTGGCTATTGGGTATATCATACGATTAAAGAGCAAAAGATATAACAACTGCTAATGAGGGCCATCTTTTTTCTGGGCTACAATGCTGGGTGGGTAATACCTCCCATGTGATTAATACATACGCGTTTTCTGAAAGATAGTTTTCCTACATCAAAAATATCCATTTCGGCGCCAGATCGAAACGTAGTAGCTGCAGCGTTATTGATGAGCTCGCCAGACAAACGCTCCCATATTTATCACAGTGCGACCTTTATCCCACACTCATCCATCATAAATTAAACTTCTACAGCAGCAGCGTGGCCCCTCTCCGCTCTCAGCACAACCTTTGTCCAGAGGTCCCCTCCGCACCTTCATTTGGGGCTGTTGGAGGGAATGGCCCAAATCTGCAGTTCAGCACCTCTGCTGTTTGGGGCATGTGGTCATTGGCAAAAGCATCTGTCAAATCCGTCCCCTCGGTATTCCGCAATGTGAAGCTCCCCCCCACCATCTTACTTTCCCAGGTACATGAATGAGGGACATCTTTGGATTAAAAAAAAAAACTAGCCGGAAAAGCACAGTGCCACTGCTCACATACTGAAACCTCTCAAATTAACATACTCCAATATAAAGACATCATTAAAGACATCATTATACTGAGAATCAACAAAGCAACAAGCAGTTATTTCTTGTACTCCTAGTTCACGGACATGGTTCTTCAGCATTTTGGCTATATTTTATTATGTATTTATTTTAAATACATATATAATGCTTGGTGGTCAGTTTGAATACACGTCATGGTCTGGGACATACAGTAACACATTTCTTGATAGTTCATACTAATTTTCTATACCAAAGTGCAGTGAAGGGGTACATTTTTTAGCCAGGAAGAATGCATCCGATATATCAATATCGATGTTGACGAGAAGTAAAGCATTAATGTTATAAACACTGGCGAGGGGTAAGCCCTTTGACTTTCATGTGATTAACACAAGCAAATCAAATAATTTATGATTTACATGGTATTAACTCACAGCAGCTTTAAGTCATCTTTAAGCAAATGTCAATATAAGTTGAAACTGGCAGCAATTATAGATCTAGAAAATACATATATGAAAATCTGTTTTAAGCATCTCACTGGACCATTAGGCCAAATCAAATAACTCTTGTGCTATTGTTTGGTTTTTAGTGTAACTAGCTGCAGCACAAACAGACCTAGGGATTGTGGACATACTTGTGTGGTATGATTGTCAATCACTTACCTTAAAAAACATCTAGCTAAATGGTAACACTTTCTATAAAGCCCATATACATAAAGCCTAATAACTGTTCTTGCAATTCATTGTTACAATTCATAAAGTATTATAACCATGTCTATAAATATTTATAAAAAGGCATAACACATTATAGCCATGTTTCTCTGGCATTACGAATGCTCTATAAAGGTCTCATCTACAATACACTATGGATACCTTCATAATACATTATAGAATTATGGATGCTTTGCGCTGCATTACGAAGGTATAGTGCATTATAGAGCTTTATAGAGCATTCATAATGCATAATACTTGTGACTAGAATGTCTTATTCCTTTTTATAAACGGTTATAGCCATGTTTATAATACTTTATGAATGCATTATAATGTGTTATGAAGGTATGTGTAATGCAGTTTAATGACTAAGTAAAATATTACTGGTCAAATTTGCACATGTTGCTCTATGAGTCAGTGTGATGTCAGGGTTCACCGTTTACCTGGGATTGCATGTACCAGGTTTTGCTTGCTTGTCATATCCTGCTTTATGTTATTTCTAGATTCATCTTGCTTGGAAAAACATTATGCAATGTTACGGCAATGGAGTTTATTTAGTCAATTTGCCATATGCTTGAACAACAGTGTTTTATTCTGTGCATAAAGGTCACAGAAATTAGTGAGGGAAGTAGGATTCCCACTTGTCTATGAATAAAATGAAATCATTAGGCTGACTCCTAAGCTGAATATCATGCATAGGCCATTTTAGCATCAGACAGATTGCATAATCATAATTTGTTTAAAAGTGTTATAGTATTGCAAACCTGCAAAATGCTAAAGCTACTGGAGCCAGTACCCCAAGCTTACCATACATAAAATTTACATCAATATTTTCCACAAAGAAAACAAACACACTAAAAAATAAACAATAATAACAACAATAATAATACAAATATTATCATCATGATCATCAAACAGTAATTATAATAGTCATTATTATAATAATAAACATGCAATGGTGCATCAGACAGCTTTATATTCTTCCAATTTCTCTGTATCCATCCTCAATTTCTTGCATGCAATAAATATCTCCTGCATGTCTGAAAAAATTGCAATAGTGTTTTCTTCAATAACAGTTTTTAGAATTAAAGAACAGCTCATGTTATTGAACTATTGTAGTATAGAGTAGCCTAACAATAAGTAGCTATAATGTTTACTACTTCTGAATCAAGCTACTTTTGTTGTTTTTGCAATTGTTGATTGTATTGTACGGTAGTCTGTGATAATGAAGAACATAATGTGATCTTTTTTTTTTTTACTTAAATGTCATTTGTTCTCTGCCAGACCACAACAAGCTGTACCGTGGATGTTGCGTTTTCATTTTTAGCCATTTTAAGAGCAACAAGGCATGACATACTGTGAAGTTTCCGGTCCCGCCGCTTACCAGGGACCAGCCTCAAGCCCCGCCCTCAAGCATGACAACCCGCAACACGATTGGTTAAATGCTGGGCAGATGTGTGCTCGGGGACAGTTTTTCTGTAGCACAATTTTCTTTTAACTTCACCGTTAAGAAAAACTCTGGAAGAGAGATTTTCAGTAGATCAGTGTAAATCGCAGCAATTCGTCACCAGTGATGATCAATGAAAATCCACAGAACCTCCATAATTCTGCACATCTGAATTGCGCAATGATTCTATTCGCTACCCTTCAGGAGAGTCTCCAAACTGTGATCTGAGTCAAATTGATTTCTTAAGTATTAAGTCACAGGTTATTGTCTTTGTGTAACTCTTAAATGTGCACTAACAGCTGGACTGAATGAAGTTAATGTTCTTATGGATCACTCCGGTTCTTCCCATTGCACAACAGTTGCCTCTCCAATGACCCCCAACCCCCCCCCCCCCCTTCCTCTTTAGCCCACTCCGCTAACCTCCTGAGGGCTCGGGGTGTTCGCAGTTCACTGATGGTGTACAACCTTTCCTAACCTCATCAGCATCACTTGAGCAGACCTAAAGGAAGCCGCCAGCACACCGCATGTGAAGGCATCCACAGTAAAAGAAAAACACAGCAACGAATTTAATTCACTTTAAAAATGACCACAGGTAATGTGGACAAGTGCTGAAAGGACAGGAATCGAGTGATTCCGATATATTTGTTTTTTCCAAATCATACATGATTACACATAAGATCTGTTTATCAAGTACCAAATAACATCCTTTTTTATCAAGGGGGATAATGGTCATTTAAATAGTTACGGTGGCAAAGTTTGTTACCAATGCAAATGAACAAGAATAACAATCGCCAACGGTAACATTTTTATGGCTTAAACCCAACACTATGCATTCGGGATGTTTTTCTTACATTTCTTTCATTGCAAAATAGTCTTTAAAAATGCAGTTAACATATTTTACTGTGAGGTACAATGAAATAAACATAGACCTAAGTACTGTAACCCATGTCAGTTGATTATTTATTGTTAAATTTTGCTTATTTAGTTAACTGTATAACCTAATGTGGCATAAAATTGTCCTGTTATATAGCTATTATGCATGTCATTCATATCAGATAACTAGAACAAGTATCTGTCTTTTATATTACCTGCTTTTGCCAACTCAGCATTGTGAAAACAAGACAGTTTAGATTATTTACAAAATCATCATTAATAAGCTACATTTTTGGTGGCTTTATGTGAACGAATAACAGTGTTGTCTATGAGTGAATGTACAGCATGTTCATGATCTCAAATATATATATATATATATATATATATATATATATATAATGCGATAGTATGTAGACAGTGTATTACAAGGATATGTAAATGTATACATCATATATATCAGATGTGACGCTAAAATTATAATTTGAGTTTTGGCATGTAAGGACTTATTTTGAAGGACTATAGTGAGATTCATTATGCCTCCTAGTGGAGTCATAAACCAGTGCAGTTGTTTCCTTGGTCATATATGTTGCACTGTTTCCTGCAGTATGGCAAATATGAACATAAGCTCAGAAACCCAATAAAATGACGTTAAAATGATGTTAGTGGTCAGTGTCTGAGATCCATAAACACCCTCGTTAACATTTGAGCCAGCACAGATCCTCTGATGGGGAAGCGGCCTGTCGAGGAGATGGGCAGTATAAACAAATGGCCGGGCTTATTATCTTCAGGGGAGGCCTCTAGCTGTGGCGATGCTTCACCAGCGTTTGTTCCACTTCCATCAGTCACCGAGTGCTGGCCTGGCAGGCATTCCACAGCCAGCACCAGCTTCTCCAGCTCAGTCAACAAAGCTGAACTTGGTCTATTTAGCTAGAAGGCAGACTGTCACGAAAAGTAAGACAAATGGGGTGTCCTGATTGACTCTTTCCTTAGATACTGAATCAATAGGCTTATTATCACAGCAATTACAGTACTAATACAAACAGATGCTTTGGGTAGACATCTGTTTAAATGGATGGGGCAACTGGATTTCCAGTCAATAGGATAGAGAGACCCAGCCTTTAACACAAACATTTCAGCCTTCCCTTTAAAAGTATTTAAATGGTCCTTTCTGGAGGGTTCAATAGCCCTACTGGACAACCAAAGTATGGTCTGTTATATTTTATTTTTAATTTGACAGCATTTAAATGCAGCCTATAAGGTTCAGTGGTCAAACAAAAATATATTTATTTTTCTTCAAAGCTAAAAAATACATTTATTCACAACTCATTAATATAAAGGTCATTGTTACCCCCCCCCCCCAAAAAAAAATTCTATGCTTTTCTCAAAGAGAGAATATAAAGTATATAGCCTTTTCCAAATGTAAATAATCAATAAAATTATCTTTATCAATCCATGTGGACATACACGGGTCCACTTTTTCTATTCTTAAATATTGAATATGTTAATTATTAGGAATGAAGTGCAATTGTTCAGTAAATTATTTTTGCAGTCTGCAAAAATCCTTTAGCTGAAAAGACAAAGGTATTTAAGAGAGATATAAAGTGGACTCTGCCACTTAGTCCTGTGACCTGTGGATGAATACTTCCTTGCCATGGAAAGGGTCTCCTGGCTTACTTCCTTATTATGATGTGTTTCGGGAGAGAGACCTCATTGCACCCCAACAGAGACACGTTATTTTAACATTTCCCCTCTATTCTCTCTCCTTACAATAGTCACACCTCCTTCTGCTCCACCCACGATCCTAATACTGCACGTATTCAATGGGGTTTTGGCCAAGAGGCATATCATTGGAGGTGAAAACATGCTATGAGCTGGACCTTTTCTGGGGCCTGATGGCAGTGGTGCCACTCGAGAAGGACATGGCTGGCTTGCCCGTCCCTAACAACCAACTGTGTTTGCTAGGTGGAGCATTCAGGGTCGGTGTTGTGCTATTGTTCTGGGCTGCACTCCCCCTTCCCGGCCCTCCCGTTCCACCCCGTCCTCACCACAGGCCTGGGCTCTGCTCGGCTGAGCAGGTGTCCTCAGGAAAGTAGCCAAGCAGAAAGCCCATCCTCTTTTTCTCGCCCGTTTCTCACATTTATTTATTTGATTCCCCTCTTTTTTCCTTTGGTCAGTGATAGAATGAAATTACACCTCACGCCCTGTCGGCATCGAGAGCCACTGATTGTTTCCGCCCAGAGCCATAGCCGGGGGAACAAAGAGATAGAGAAATATCCTCGTTTCACATCAGATATTAGGCCTCCACACAAGTGCGAGTGTTCATGGTCGCTGGGCCTGCATTAGGAGTCAATGAGGACCACATTTCTCCCGTGTCACCCTGGCATTTCAAGAAAGGGAAATCTTTATCTGCTATCAGTTGCCCGGAAACAAGTGATGTCGAGCCACGGGCCTTTCAGAAATCGGACACGCTGTTAAACTGTCCATTGCAAATTATGATGATAGCGGTTTCAAAGTCAAATCATGAGAGAACGGGCTGCTGGTTCTGAGACATGAGAACATTCTGCGATTTTTTTTTCTGTTTTTAATTCAACAAGGCAGTTACTATAACATTAGCAGGACTCTGTATTTACAGTAAGTGCCGATAGACAAAGTGAGAAGCAGTAAGAAAACCTCAAAAAGCTCAAACTGGATTCCGTTCCTATCGGTTAAAAAAAAAAAACATATTATAGCAAAGCAATAGAAAAAGAAAATGTTAAAAGCACAAAACAAGGTACAACAATTTATAAAGAAAAAAAGTAGCATTGAATTCATCCACCTTTGGTTATCTTAAAATAACACACGAAAATTACTTTTTCAGTAATTTTTCATGAAATTTGAAATTCTTAATGCTATTTCCTGATTACTGTGGATTTTGCGTGACGGATGATAATGATGAAAATAATAATTATGATGACAACAGTTTATAATTGTTATGGTACTACTTTTGATAATCCAAAATACATAGCCCAGGGGCTACTTGCTGAAGGCAAATATATAATTGCATGACTAGCTACCATGTTTACACGTTTTATTCAAATGTTTATTAACGAGAATCAGAAGTACTGAAACACTTCGTGTTAGCGACACCCTTTTGTAAATGACTTTCACAAGGTTCGCAGACTCTTAGCCTGTTGACGTCACTGCTACTTAGCGGCTTCCTTCGCAGTTTAACCTGCCACTGTTGCGAGGTCTAAGAATGAAGGGGGAAATCTGCCAGAAGGGATAAAGAGTGAAGGACAGCAGGGAAGTGGATTTCAGCCAAAGATGAGGATCAAGCAGGTAGGTGAGTCCAGCCTGCTTCAGGGGTAATACTTCGCTCTAGCTGGGGTAAGGCGGCAGGCCGAGGTCTTAGATATCCCCAAATGGACACCAAGCCACCTTTCATAGAGCACACAACCAACTGATTTTTTTCTACCTTGCATCATCCTCACACTGTTTTTGAAATTCAGATGAGGTCTCCTACCTTGGTCTTCTAATAGAACGGTGCAGAGGTACACAAACCCTTAAAAAAATCCCGCATTTCTCGGATGTTTGGGATTTCTTTATTCTTCAACATTTAATCTCACAATCTTTTTTTTGTGCGTGTGGTATAGCTATAGACTACGGAGCTACTGTTCTGCTACCAGGCTGAGGTGAATAGGGTAGGAAATGAAACCTCCACTTATGCAGCGGCCGCATTTGAAATTCGCCTAATTAGGTGATTATGTCATTAGGGGGGATATGTGCATTTCAAAAGTCCCCCCGCGAGCCGCTAAAATTAAAGGAGATAAAGACAAGATTCGTATTTCTTCAGGGCTGAAAGGTAATTAATGCATTTAACTCAAGCTCCTGATGCTTCAGACAACAGAAGGAAAAAGGGCCAAAAGAATGAAAGAATGAAGTGGATTGCTTCGAAGGACAGGCCTTTGAAATATATACAAGAATGTCAAATGCTTCATTCTGTAGCTCAGAAGCAGGAAGTCACTATGCCAAGGAGCAAGGGCAGAATGCTGCAGACTGCATGGACCCTTAAGGGCTGATTCCTGTTATTCCTATGAGTCGCCTCATCATTTACCTTCAACCCTAACATAACGGCTTTACCCTTTGGTAACCTCACAAACTTTTAAAAACATTTCCATCATAACAAAACTCCAGATCCGATGAAGTACCTGTGCCAACTTTAAGCAAGGAGTAAGTTCTTAATGTTAAGAAGCTTCAGAACCAGACACTGGCGAAAGATTAGCTCACTCTTCAGTTATGATGACCGATTCAGATTGAACCTATTTTATCATAGGAACAAACTACTCAAACCAGAAGTGCAGGACATCCATCCATCCATCCATTTTCTGTAACCGCTTGTCGGGGTCGCAGGGGGTCTGAAGCCTATCCTGGAGGCAACTGGCACAATCTGGGAACAACCTCGGATGAGGCATGTTTGCAGGGCATACCTCCCAATGCACACATTTCTTTTATTTTATTATTATTTTTTTTATTTTCAGTTGTACATGTTTTTCACAAGTGGACAATTATAAAACTTTAAAAAAAACGATAAAACTGCTTTAAAAGTTCAAGCTTTTGTCATTTATCTCAGCAATAAAAAATTATTTTTGTTCTCTAAAAATGCAATTAATTCACTTACATGATGCCTTCAAGGGTCATTTTTGAGATACGTCTGAAGAATCTGCAACATTCCAGAACGCGTTCCAAAAACCTAAAGCCATCGGATACTGGTGCCGTGTTTACAAATCATTAATCAGTTGGGCAAGTCTAAAGTAGCTGTCACTGGCACAGCTGTGAATAACTATCAGAGAATAGGTGTGATCCCACAAAAGCAGGACACCAGGGCAGTGTGACCAGAGATAATACTTTACCGAGTGAAAAAAGTTTTATATTAACTAAAATGGGGCAAAAGCTCTGCAGAAGAGGGGCAAGGTGGGGCAAATGCAGCAATTTGGAACAACAGGTTGCTAGGCAGTCTGTGCTGGCCTCTGAAATGTCCCCTCTAAGCTCAAACTGGACCATTAAAATGCACTAAGAAAGGCCCCTTTCAGGCCTTTGAAGGCAGCCTCTAACCCAATTGTTTGCAAGGGTCATTAAAATGCACTAGACTTCCTCTTATACTTAAATGAAGACGCCTCTTACTAGCTATGCTTTAACAGCTTTGGCACACTGTTGATCCATAATAGAAAACCACTATAAGCCCGTCCTCCCGGGCCTGGTACGTCAGGAAATATTTCTGCGCCTATATGTCGCGTATATCAGCACTGCATTTATTGCTCTGTAGCTATGTTAATGCGACAGAGGCTTACGTAGAGCTACAGGTTACCTGAAATGTAAAATCCACATACAGGTGATGTTAAAGCATTAAATGAAGAGATCGACAAGTGAGTGAATAAATGTTAAAATTAAGTCCTGTCAGAAATACACAAAATCATCTTCTTTTGTCTTATTGTCAAATTTGTGCAAGTAGTCATAGTGTAGTATTGTGAAAATAAAATACATAAAAAAGTGATTCCCTTCATTAATATTCCTATTGATAAATAGCAACTGATAAATACTCAAGAGTAAGTTCTACAGAGGCCAAATTGTTTGAATTTCACTTAAAAATTATACACACATGTGCCATATATTTACAGTATATATAAAATTTACAGGTCTACTGATGGTTTTATATGTTGTAGCACTTGATAAATTTTAATGGCCCATGTTATTAATAAGGGCGGTTGCATCCCCTAATGCACTCGGTTTGTCACCTATAGTAACTGATACATAATGCATGAACGTCCTCAGCCTATTTAAGACTGACAGGGCAAGTGGTCTGCTCAGATCGGACACTAAAAAAGGGTCTGTGTCATAGCTAAGAAGATGGGAACACAGCTTACAAGCCAGTTATACTGTCGAGAATGCATAAGAAATAAAAAACAATAATGGGAAGAATATAGATCTTATTGTTTATTAAGTACAGAATATTAAATCAACGTTATACCTTAACATACTTTAATAGCTTTAATATACATTATTAATAAACATTATTTTATAATGTTTGCTATTAATGTATATTATACCTGTTAAAGTATGTTAGGATGTTAAAGTATACTTAGATGTTGCTTAAGAATGTTCTAAGAATACATTATGAAGGTGCACTGAATGTTCTACAAATGCATCATAAAGGCATTATGAAGGTGCAGTTAATGTAAAGCGAATAAACTGCTGGTAATGTATGTGCTGTCAGATTCAATAAGAACTGGACATGTCAATATGATGACACCTTTCAAAAAATGTTTTGGAACATGAGGTGTCCCTCTTGTACACTGACACTGAAGCCGCTGTAGCTCACCGCAGCGCGTAGAGCAATAACTCACAAACCTGTCCTTGTAGTGCCACCAGAGTCGATGATAAATATGTCAACCTTTACGGCCTGCCTCAGAAGCTAAGGAGGTTCATTTGTGAATAAAAGCCGAAGATTTCCCCCTAGATGCTACAGTTGCAAATCAACGTTATATTTAATAATACGTTAAATCCAGTAATGAAAAAAGGTTTGACGTCAAGCATTATTTTCTTAAGTAGCTGGATCTGTTGACACACTACTATAATCTATGATTTATGCTGGATATATCATATAACTTTCATTCTATAGCTAAGTGACATTTTCACAATTTTGTTATTTATGATGACAAGGTTGAGTTATGATCGCCATCAATTCTCAGTTTAGATCCTAAACAGGACTTTTGTTTGTTTACTTTTTGACAATTTTATGTCAGCCCCACATTTATTGTTTCTTAATATGAATGATAAAAGTATTTTTGTTGTTTTGTTGTGTTGTAAAGAAATGCAATATATCAACTTGCCTGCAGTCCATTTCATTGTCATCCATTTAATTGTAGGGAGACTTATCTTGAGGTGTTTTACAATGTGAAATGACTCCAAGCAACGGGACAATGGTAAATAGCACAGCACTTAATGCCAGCCATTTTACATCAACGAGTAAATT
Source organism: Petrocephalus schoutedeni (assembly GCA_026780765.1). Classification (NCBI taxonomy): domain Eukaryota; kingdom Metazoa; phylum Chordata; class Actinopteri; order Osteoglossiformes; family Mormyridae; genus Petrocephalus; species Petrocephalus schoutedeni. Next base: position 4,062,067 of record JAODKL010000135.1, read on the forward strand.
ATACTCCACATAAAAGACAAATTTGTTCATTATAAACATAAATCAAACAATAAAAACATTGCACTGTAAACACAGCCTGCTCACAGGGTCGGAGGACAAAGGAAAATATTTTGGATAGGTGTGTATTAAATGGGAGTATTCGTAGAGGAGGCTAACGCCTGAGGTTCTGAGCTATCTCTTTTGTTCAAAAGTAAAGAGCGCATACACCTAGCTTTAAGAACTCGACATGATTCCTGATGAAAAGGGGGGAAAATATTAAATAATCACACAGGCTACCGCTGGCTTCCAAGAAACTGTAGGTGTCTCTTGGACCGGGATTCAGACAGATTGGGTGAGCAGCGTGTTGCCGCTTGGCAGAGTCATTAGTGCAGATCCTGCTCTTTTGGGAAAGGAAAGTTTTGGCCCTCCCCTCCATATCTATTTAATTTTTGCCATTACCGTCATCTCAATAAGACATCAAGGTACTGCTTCTTAATTTCTCAAACTCTCGTTACGGAATCGGGACCAAAAACATGGCGGAGTTGGAACATCGCTAATCACTCCCAAGGCCTCAGAATCACCTGGCCGGCAGAATTCATATTTGAACTTAATTCGGAAATGAAACTGATCGTGAATATAACAGTGACACGAAAGCCTGAGTCAGACTCACACACATCGTTTTTGTGCCCATTTTCTACTTGTTTATGCAGTTGTAGCTTGCATTTTATGCCAGTTGCTGTGTACACTGCCATGTGTTATCTTTGGACACATATGTCAGTCAACTGAGAAAATAACACAAATATGTATGATAACATGTCTAGAAGAGTACCCTGAAATGATATTACTCACGTTCGAGCTGAAATTAGTTATTTGTACTATTATTATAATTATTATTAGTTACTTTAAATTTAACGCTAACCTATGTTGAACAATGCCACCTGTAGCACAAAGAAACACACAAGGCCAATACGGCATTAAGGAAGAAAAAAAATGATAGCATTAAATGAAAGCGATACGGTCTACGCTAAACCATGGCGGTCACCTGCCTTCCTGGCGACAACTGGATCAGAGATGAACGACAGCCAGAGGTATAAAACCTGAGCTGCCCTGTAGGCCGAGAACCTGGATGTGCAACTCTCACCCCCGCTCAGCTCCAGCCCCCCCTCGCCCACCGCCCCACCCCCCTAGCCGAGGCCAGCAGCAAGTCAGAGAGAAATCTGCACGAGAGGATACAGAGTGAGGCGGGCTGGTGACCGTCACCGAGGATAGGGGTCGCTGCTGAACAAGGAGTTCGCTGAGCTGTGCGGTCGACGCCGAATCCGGCGGAAAACAACAAACACAGCCACCCATGATAAGTTACGCCCTCTGCCCACGGGCTCGGGCATGCGGTCTACTGTAGGCGTCCACTTCTCCTCTCCTTCCCTCTCTTCCTACGTGCCCCTTTCAAGCATTTTCCCCAGCAACTCTGCAGCTAGTAGGCTGTAAAATGGCCAGAGTAAAAACTATTAAATTCAAAACAGCGGGGGCCCCCATTATCTCTGTAATCTGGTGATAATTAGAATTAGTGCAAGAGCTCCCCCAGGGTGTGAATTTGAATGCTTTCCAATGCTTATAAAGGGATGAAGGCACAACCCCCCCCCCCTCCCCCC
>JAODKL010000135.1:4070778-4093576 GCA_026780765.1 Petrocephalus schoutedeni
TGTCCCCTTCAAAAATTGCTCATGAGAAATTTAATATTTATTGTCCCCCCCTACTGTTAAATTAAATTTACGCCCATGCACACACATACACACACACATATAAATACAAATAAATATATATACACACATACACACACACACACACATATATATATATATATATATTTATTATGGAAATGTGGCAAACTGGGGCATAATGGTTGGGGAAGCCGCTGTGAGCTGTGTGGTACCCTGAGCAAGATACTACTCCCCGGCTAGAGTTAGCTGTTCACTGCTATGTCACACATGGCTTAATGCAGAGGACGCATTTCGCTGTTCTGGTATGACAACTAATCACACTTCCTAAATTTAAGTTTCCTGCTGTGTAAAAATTTTACATTTTCAATTACATTTTTGGGAAAAGAACTAACCACTTTTGTGACATGAATGGAAAGGTATTCTTCTTTAGTAGGCCAAAGCTTTAAAACTGTTGGGTAAGAAGTGAGTGAATTAAGCAAAAGGCACCTAATAAAATAAATAAAAGCCACCCATGCGTCTTCCATAACAGAAATGGTTCATCCAGTTGCAGTGAGCCTGGTGCCTAACCCAGAATTCACAGGGTGTAAGGCAGGATACATCCTGGATTAGATGCCAGTCCATTGCAGAGCACACACGTGCACAGAAGTACACTCACTAACGGCAGTTTACAGGCACCAGTTCACCTACACCATCCCTCTTTGGAATGTGAGAGAATACTGGAGTACCCAGAGGAAACCTACATGAACATGGGAAGTACAAGCAATCTTCAGAGATGGGGGAGTGGAATCAAGTGGTCACCTCTGGAGGTTTCAGGCCATAGTGACACCCACTGAGCCACCACGCCACCTACTGGCCAATATGGAAAGCGCAAAAACATGCATACGTAACACCAAACAGAATACTCTGCACTGCAAAGTACCATTAAATAGTTGTATTATTATTGAAGTGTCTACCCGACTTAATATTTGAACTGTTGATGTTCTCACAGTGCACAATGTCACATGATTCTTTATGCATATGGTCATAGAAAGGAATGTACAGATATCACTGTTTATGTTAAGTGTATTCCTCGACAGAAACACATAGGCTACATGTCAGCAGCCTCCTGTGAATGTCACTTGACTTCCATTGTGTAACCTTTAACAATAAACAGGGTCCTTAAAGGTCTTAGCAAAAATCACCAGATAGCAGACATTAAGATTAAAGGAATAATGCTGTAAATGTTGTGCATCATTGCTAGGATTTTGTTTGTTGATGGTGCAAAACAAGTATGGAAGGGCTTGCAGATTTTTGTACAGCAAAGCTCTTTATTTTTATTATTATAATAAAAAATAATAATCAAGAAGAAGAGAAGGAGATTAAAATTATTATTGTTGTTGTTGTTACTATATAGTGGGGGATTGAAATGGGATTTCATGGGTACATGTACATAATGCAAATAACTAAACAAAGATAGCCTGATATCACTTAAACCAAGGACAGAACAAATTCCAGTATGCAAGTAGGTAATTTAATTTATATTCGGTATGCTTCTCAAAAATAGGAAATATAACAAGATAAAATACTACAAAATAGCTATGATGAAATGTCCTGTCCAGGTGTACCGCAAGTTCTTTGTGTCCCAGACACAGATTACCAGAATCCCCGATTCAAGTAACTATATATCATAATATTTTGTAAGCAACAGTGTAAATATTTGAATGTCAGCAGAATGTTCAAAACTAATGACCTTTAAATCTTTTACTGTATAGAGAAATTTTATGGACAGAAGTCACCTGTCGTCACTGTGTTTGAAATTTAATTATTCGTACAGTGGCAGTTCTAAACCATTTCAATTTCGGGGGGGGCAAACTGAAGCCAGTTGTTCTGTAAGGGGCCCCAAATGCATTTGACCCTCATGTCCTCCAAGTATTACTTACACTAGATTGCCAGCATTAAGAAGCAAAAGACAATTTTTAAAACCAATGAGTTATTTATGCAATACTTAGCAGTTACATTATACAGTTGTTACAAATATGTAACACTCTGATTTCTTGTTTAGAGTGTCTTGCTTCCACAAGCATATTTTTTTTTTGGTAGCTAACTTCGCGTTTCACCACCTGAAGCAACTCAACCCCCAAGCGCACTTGCGTTAAGAGTCCGTCAAGTACAGAAATTATTTATGCCATCATTAATATCTAGCTATCTATATAATGGCTGGTATAAATTAATGTCTGTGACGATTTTTTTTTTGTAATTTTGTGCTCTTATATGTTTTGTACCTCTAGGGAATCATCTTTAAACCCCGTGAATATGGCAGATGCCAACAGCTGTTGCATTACAGGAATTGTTTGGTACGTGACGTCACTCCTAGCCTGACAAGTTAGAGTTCAAATCACTATGCTTTCAGGTCATCATTACAGTGCAGAGTGTCTCTTTACTTTACAGTGCATTGTTTTGTTATAAATATTGGGATGCCTGGGATGTCTGCATGCCTCATTTTGCGAGTTACCTTAGAGTTGTTATGATGATGACTTCAGAAATACATCAACAGTTATATTGGCAGCTGAACTAACTGGTATTTAGCCATAAAAGTAACGTGCAGATTAGACATTGTTTTAAAATGTAACCAGTATATTTCCTGTTAAATGACACAGCAACTGCCTACATGTATCCTAAAAATTAAAAGAAGTAACCCGGCAAATATATACTAAATATGTTATTCCCATTGCTCAAGCAGATGTATGAAAAAAAGTTGATTTGGAGAAGTGATTTATGAGATATTTATGCTACTGCTACAAATGCACAAAGTTTTCTTGTGGTTCTTTGTCTAATGGTACATTTTGTTTTGAATCAAGTTTGGCTATAGACAAAATCATGTTTGGTCATCAAGTGCAATTCAGTTCGGCCAGGTTTGAGTTGGTCTCCGGCCCAGGTCTTAGGCCTGGCTTCATGGGTCCAACTAGACTTTAGTTTGCCCACACACCCAGTTCTTGCTTGCCATTCCTGTTTTACCCCAGGGGGTTTAAGTCTTCATTACCTGGCCGCTTGATATGCAAGCGAGGCCACTGCCATGCAACCTGGTATGTCAGTTTCAATTAATCATATTGTCCAGGTTCTGAGAAAGAATTAAAATGCACTGAAATTGGCCACACTTGTACGAAATCACAAAGAGATTTACAGATAGCAGAGACGGGGGGACTGTATCAGTCAAAATCTCACTGAAGGCACAGCAATAATAACAAAGATTTTTGCCTACAGTCCTAAAACATTTTAAATAAGCAAACTGAGGTCTTGCAGTCTTCATGGAGGAAGGGGAGATGTGGCCACCGGCCAGCTCAGGAAGGAGGCCAGGTGACTGGGTTTAGCTGCGTCTGATCCAGTATTGACCGTCATCCCAAGACTGGCGATTTCCAGATGCTACTGTGATTCCCCATTCAGCTCTGATGCATGAGTCCCAAATTTCCTCCCTTTTTTGTATATTTTGGTCTAAGCAGCTCCTTCGTTTAGCATTTACATTACCACCATTGTTCCATCTCCATCCATCCATGGAAAGCTGTAAAAAAGCCTGTGCCTTTCTGGCAGCTTCCTCCCCATGCAGTCCCGCTTGTGTCTCCGATCCAAAGAGCATGCTCACACATTCCAAAGCACGAGGAAATCTCAAGTGCCCTACTCTGCTTTTTGTGAAAAGCACTCTAAAGCTCTATGACTTAGACACATGTTACAATGACAAAAGACAAAGATAAGTTTTGACAAGGCAAGATTTAATACTGTACTCATAATACTATAATTCAAGTACTGCAAACACATTATTGGAAATAACAGACAATCTTTCTGCAATGATGAACATTTAGCAAAATACCGACATTTCATGCATTTCTCTAAAGAATGTCAGGCCAGTATGTTTCAAATAAAGCCTTTTTACTAAATATCAGCAAGATGTGAATATTTTTATTTCTTTTACACAAAATACACTCAGTGGCCACAGTACAGATATCGTGAGATTGAGCATTAGTACGGATAAGATACGTGATCAAAGCAATTTTATTTGTGGGATGATTATTGGTGCCTTAGATGGAGGATCCAGCATTTCATAAAAGCTGCCCTCCTGGGCTTTTCACACACTACAATGTCTATAGTTTACAAAGAATGTTGTGATAAGCAGAAAATATCCACTCAGAGGGTGTTCTGTTGCTGAAAACACCTCATTAATGAAAGAGGTCAGAGAATGATGGCCAGACTCTTTAAAGTGAACAGAATCAGACCTCTGGACAATGGTGCAAGCAAGATTTCTCTCAATACACAAGTGCTATAGCCTTAAAGTGGCGCTGGAAACAAAAGGGGTTTATACCAAGTTCTGCATACATGTAGGTGTACCTAAAATAGTGGCCACTGAGTGTATGCGCAATATTAACCCACTAAGAGTCATCTGCTGCAATTCTAAATGTGACAGTCCTGATTAGTGCTTGTTTGTCCTTAAATTTAAAAATTCGAGAAAATGACATGGGAATCGACTTGTGTACATCAATCAGTACAACATGAAAGGACCGTGGTAATTAGTTCATGGTGATTAGCAAGTGTTGATATGAAATTTTAAGAAAACATACGAAAAAATATATATTATCTTGTTGTTAAAACAGCATCCCTCTGGGAAAGCTCTCATAGGTCTTATCAAAACAAAAATATGAAACTGAAAGTAATTTCTACTATAGCTGTCCAGCACAGCATCATCTTAATGCATGACATCTGTTTACCACATTTTGCAGAATGTACCAAATATTAATAATATGCATATTCATAGTAACACATTATGTATAGTTTTATAAGAGAATGTTTACACTGCCTATGTGTGTTCTCATAACACACATCACATGCCCAAGCCCGTTCCTAGGTGAGGATAGTCTTCTCTTTTACCATGCCAAGATTTATAATTTCCACTGCAGTTTTATGCATGCATTTAGATCAGATGTGGCAACATAAAGATAAATTTCACAGGGAGCATGTTGACTTATAGATCCCAAACACTTACGGCTGTTATCCAACAATGATGCACCAGACTCTGTTTGGTTGCACTCTCTGCTTGAGCAGCGTGTTTGTTTAGGAAAATTAACAAGAATGACTTTTTAGATGAGAACACCTGCAGAAACAGTGTATCCTTGGAGCAAGCGTGGGACTCAAACCCAAACGTGTCATCTGGAAATGCCTCTGAAATGACATCTCCTTGCAGACTCCGTCATCTGTGCTGGTAGTGCTTCCAGGTCCATAGCATCTTAAACAAATGATTCAAGAAATGAATGGCTTTTGAGACTTTTTTGTCATTGGCTATCAGAACTCTGTCCTTAAAAGTCAAGAAAAACACCAGTATTCCTGTGGCAATTACAGTAGGCCGATAAAAGGGGTCAACCTTAAAAAGATGAAGCAATGGGCCATCTGAAAATCATTTATAATTATTTTAAGTTTTATGTTGATCAATTCTTTATAATCACATTATCTGCCATGTATCCTAGTTAAATTTGATTCTGGTCATGTTCACTAAACCTGCTTTGACTTTAAAAGGTGTATTAGAAAGATTAATTTTAATACTATTGAATGCATAACTGTCTTTAGCAATCATCACATGGGTACATCACAAAAATCAGATCCGAAGTAACAGACTACATCTGAACTGATGTGTCATGTGACTACATACATTAAGATTAATAAATGGCCAAAGAGCTGTAAATGACATTTCTTCTGTTAAACTCTGGAACGACGATCATTGTTATCAATTTTCGTATTGTGACGCCAGATTTTTTCCCCAGTCCGCCACATTTTCAAAAGTTTCCATTTAGCATAACAATTCAACTTCTGGTCTAGTCAAATAAAGCTCTTCGGCCGTGTATAGGTGACTGTAAAGAAAATGAGCAATAGTAACTATTTATGAGCCAATAGTCATCTCAAACCTTTTTTTTCCATTAGAGTGTTCCTGACATGGAAAGTTCCAGAACCCCCTTCAGATCAGCTGATCTCCTCAGACCCATAACTGCTCATTCCCCCATGTCACCCCCCCGGACAGGCTGGGGCCGAGAGGGATACAGATGGACTGAAACGAATGGCCCATTCCCCATCCCGGCATCTTCTCTCTTTTTTTTGTTTTTGACCTGAGAAGGTGGACAAGGTGAGGCCTACAGTGACAGTAAATCATTCCGGTCCAGGGGAGGGGCGGAACGCTGGGACACGGGCGTCTATTTTCATCATCCCCCGAAAAGTACAGAGGAAGTATGTCAAGTTCCTCGTATCTGCAGAAGGAATGGCAGAGTGCAAATGGCAAACTCGTGAGGCCTCTCTACGATCGGTACTACCAATACCTCATTAAGGAGATTACGAACGTGCCTGTAATTATAATAACGTCTGCCACGTACCACTTTTGTTGTTTTGTCCGGAAAACTTCCGAAAGGGTTATGCCGTGCTTCAGAAGAACTTCGCAGACTGTCCTGGATGCTACATGACCTCCGATTTCACCACATTGCATCACATGCATAAAGGAATCGTTGCTGACAAAACAATGCGAGAGCGATCCCCTTTTGTATTGTAAATTCACAGTTATATATTTGAAGTGGCTGTTAAGGTTGTCATCATCTCAAATAGGCAATAGATGCACCAGCTGTGTCTGCCAGGTCACCAGTGAAGGTCAGACCGCAAGGGCAGGACTAGTTGACATCCTTGCTTGAAAACTACGGCACGTAAACACATACACAGATTCAGCTGACATTGCTTTACTTGTTACCTATATACATGCTTACATATTACCTATTTACATTTACTTATTACTATCATACGTATTATGCTTTGTTTATAAATGAAACCATTGAGACCCGCCAAAATAAATAAGTAGTCAGTTTTTTTTTTTATAAAAGAAAAGTTAAAAACATTGAAAAAATCTTTCATGAGAAGAATATTTTACTTAATTAATGATAAACATGTTGATCTCCAGGCATCCCAAACACTTCTATATAAATAGTTTCTAATAATGGCACTAATAATAGTAATTGTATTAATAGTTATTTACTAATTTAGTTATGTATAGCCTGCCATTCCCTCTGGTTAGTCTCCTTACTGTAATTATTTTTCTGCAATTATAGGCGTGGGCTTAAACCCCTTTATAATTTTCAAATCCATTTCTCAGGGGGTAGACTGCATTGAGTCAGTCACAGGGGTAATTTACATTTACTTAACTTTTCCTTTGAAAATTGCCGAAATGAAAAGGAAGAAAACACATGGGTTCCACCAAGAGGAACAGCAGTAGAGGAGAGCGATGCACTATCCAGTGACACCTTGTCTGCTGTGTAGCTAAAGGTATTCGGCCTCAATGAGCTGACAAATCAGATAATGCGACAGGCGCTATAAATTAAGCCAACCAAAACACTAGCATCCGATACAATATGCTCTATAATATTTTCCTTCCAAATGACGAACTCTGAATATATTTTATTCCATAAATGGCTTGAAACACCTTACCCAGAACTCTCATAAAAAAGAAACTAACCATGGATGTTTTCATAAGGGAAGTAAGGCTATATATAGGAATTAAGTGGTTAACATTCATGTGATTTTTCGCAAGGTTTTATACGGTCGACTTCCCTCATCCTCTGTGGCTTCAGGACAGGAGAGTCGTTAAGAGAGAAAGCTAATAAAACGGTTATTGCTGCTAACTTTAACATGCTGTGAACGGGCCGGGGCCTTAAACAAACCCGACATGGCGCTGGGGAAGTGATTAACGGCTCTTTATGACGTTCGCCTTGCAAAGCACCCCCCCCCCCCCATTTTCTCTCGAAAAATAATTTATTATTATTTTTTAATCATTTATGTGACAGAACTTTCCAGAAGCCCCAGCCAGAAGCCAGCTACCTGAGACCAGGCACACGCGGCATGAATGTCACAGATTTGATGTGAAATATAGTTATGTATTCAGCCATCATTTTATTAATTTAGCTTTATGTACCTCTTGCTATTTGGTTGCATTACGAGTAAAACGCGAGTTATTTACAGACTGTTTACCGATTATTAAAACTGCCAGATTTAGGCAGATTACACAGGACTGTAAAATATGGCCGGATCGCAAGTGCATTACAGCAGTAAATCAGTTTGGTATTAAATCACTGACCACAGGGCTTGGTCCTCAGCCTGAAGCACAGTTGTTGTCTAAGTGATTTAAGACCCCATATAACCTTTAAGAACAATTAGCCTTTCATTTTAGGGTCATAACTCTCTTATAATTAATATGACGGTATAAGTCAGTATTTATTTTTATGACTGAAACAGGGTGTCCCGCCATAGACGTGTGTGTGTCTGTATGTACATATATACACATGAAGGTATGTAAGCTTGTAGTGTGTCTGTTTTAGCTTGGGTCCTAGTGGAGTGGCTTCGTTGCACTATCTCAGTGAAGGAATTTAAGACAATTGCTTGTTACTAAAAACAAAATCACATTATTGACTGTGTGGTCTCAGTAGAAGTGTAATTAAATCCATTTGAATATTGCCATCTTTACATTAGCTATCCATGCAAATTTAGGTTCAATTAATATATTGGAAAAATAAGGATTTGCTTCTTTATGGCCTTCGAGCCAATACATACAAGACGCTTAAAGTAATGCAGATTCCCACAAAGCTCGCTTTAAGCCTCATCTGGCTAAGTATTTAAATAAACCCAGCCAAGTAATTACTGCACAGACCATAATCTCATCTACATTTGTATGTGACCTATCAATTCTAAAATTATAAACATTTTCAATATCGGCATGCCAATCTTTAAGACCGCGGCATAGATTATGTCATGGAATATCTAATAGATGGGCTGCTGATCTACAGCTACAAAGGTAGGTAGCTACACCATTTCTTTGACAAATGCGCATTAACTTCTAGGGAGGATCTTAAATGGCTCTCTTTAATTGGCCTTTGAGGCCATGGTACCAATTAATAATCAATGGTGCCAAGGGAGCTGGGCCTTGTTTGTGTTTTAAGCAATAAATTACAGCATTATATTCATATTTATTCTAAGTAGGCCTCCTTTGTAATTGGCATGCTATTAAGCCAGAGGCTTTTAAGCTGTATCAAAGTAATTAAATTATAAAGAAAAATATAGATCCGTCTCTGATAAACAAACAACCGGTTGTAATATGACAGATATGCAGGGAAGAGTCCGGTTAAGTGTCTCATTATTTCTGGCCCACCTTCAGAGGGGGAAAAAAAAGCTTTCTCAGGAATATGGTCTACAATGCAGAGTCCAGGAGCATTGATAATTAAAGTGCAGGGCCTCCTCATTAATCTACTTATCCTCATTCCACCACTGAATAATCTCAGTGTTTGACACTAATGGGAAGGTTCCCCGATGGAAAAAAAAATAATATACACTGGATCCAGCCAACATGCATATCTCGACTCACTTTATTATAGTGTTCAGTCTAGTGGTAATCCTAAGCTTCTTTGCTTATCTGTAAGTGGGATTCTGGCGCTAGCCGCGATAACGCAAAGGTCTTCATATATAGACGGGGAAGCAAATAAATAAATAAGTGAAAGCCAACAATGGAGTCAGTAAGGAAATGGTGCAACTTCTGTTATTTTTTATTTATTAAATTTGTTTATTTATTTATATCTTTGTTGTAATTATCTTTTTAACTTTGTTAGTCGAATTAAGTCTATTCATTAGTAACATTTTGCAAGCCTATGTGGTCCAGTTATTTTCACGTTGTTGTGTGTAATCTTACAGTACTGTGCAAAAGTCTTAGGCAGCCAAAGGAAATGTTTAAAGCTATTTTTCTGGAAAGTAACTATATTCGCTCAGAACAAAACCAGAATTTAACATTATAACATATGAAAATGAAGAATAACACAATACAAACTACCAGGATTTTTTTTCTGTACTCCAATCTTCTTACTGATGGCTTGTTGGATGGCTAGATGACCGCTTTGGTTCCCAAACCTCTCCTCAGGGGCACCTCAGCCATTCCATGAATTTATTAAATTTCACCACAAGATCACTTAATTGGTTGATTAAATTAGTTTGAAAAGTCAATGAAATAGTGATTACCTACACAAGGTGTGCTAGTGGTTGAGTCAAAAAATACATTGGTGTACTAGATGGCTATTGAAAATACTGGGGTGAATAAAGTTTTAAAATGACTAAGGTAACATTTTGACAGGCAAAACTTCATAGTTTTACATCAGCATGAAGATCATTTAAACGTCATTTCCTTTGACTGCCTAAAACTTTTGCACAGGACTGTATGTGGCTATACAGCATAAGCATCACGATCTCAAAAACTTGCTGAATATTAAAGAACATTGAATGCAGTGGTCTTGATTTTTGATATTTTCCTCAAGAAGCAGGTTTGGATCCATTGGTAAGTGAGCGTACAAGACCCTAAATCACAAGCACTTCAATGAAAAGCCATTGCCGTCCATGATTTACGCTACAGATGTATTTGCAAATTGTGCATAAGATCTCATAAAACAGATTGAACAAAGTCTACAGAGATTACCAGACTCCACTGGAAGACAAAGCTATGCAACATTTAAAACCTGCTTTTCCTTTGGATAAGAAAATACTGGCATGACTATTTGATTGCAGTTCAGGGAACTTTTGAACATGTGTTCCAGAAAATGGCAGCGGGCAGGATACCTACGTTCTTATTTGTGTGATTCCCTCCATTTGGTGGTTTGTAAAATGCTCAAATCCTAATGAAAATGTGCAGAGCCACCTTTATGACTGAAAAAAACTGGATATTAAACCATGATGTGCAGTGATAATTTGGCTTCAGAACCAGTCAAGTGATTTATGACTCAAAAGGGGGGTTTTCACAACATGCAGAGTGAAAGCTTATTGGCATGAAAATTAAGGCCACTGCTTCTGGATAGCCTGTGGATTAATAAATTCGCTAACACTAAATAAGGTCACTTTACATATCCACAAATCCATGCTTAGAAAGAATTCTTTATAACGTGGAGGCAGACATATAGCAAACAGCTTTTATTTTTAAAAAATGTTTTTTCAAACCCAAATCCAGCTAAACTGACATTAAGTACCAGAGTGAAATATTAAGCTTACGCTTAAAGCAAAATCATATAACTTAGATAACAAGAAAATCTTAGACACCCAAATATTTATTTATTAGTAAAAATGAGTCTCGACAGACTGCAGTGCCAGGGCATTTGCTGCGGTGAAAAATGAATTGCAATATTTTATGTGCGATAGAAATCGGAGAGGACTGGCAGAGTACTGTGATTTACAGCATTCGAAAATGGCTGCCCTTTTGGAAGGAGGGTGGCTGGGAGATTTATCATTTCCATGAACTTTTTACAAGAGTCTTCCCCTTTCCAGAAACAACAACACAGGTATTTAACCTGTTCCATGTCAACTCCTCATGGAAATATGGCATCGTTCATCAGGGAGTAAGTGCACATTTGTTTACTTTCAAATTTTCCTAAATGACCAAACAATCTCTACTTGTTTTTTTTTCATTTTCAAATTGAGGGTAGCTGCATTCCAAAACCTGAAGAAATAAGTTCACGCAAAGGTTAAGCGTGCACCCAGTGAAGGGTTTGACAGTTAGGTATCAGGACTAGTTCTAGGCTTGCTAAAGCTGCGTCTAATAGTGCTTTCAAACTGCACAAATGTGAACAGTTATTTTTACTTAATATTAGCAAGATACTTTGCATATTTGCATTTTATTTATTTAGCAGATGTCTTTATCCAGAGCGACGTGCAGTAGAGAAAGCAGGGTCAGATAGTCCCTGGAGCAGTTGGGGTTAAGGGCCTTATTCAAGGCACTCAGTGGAATCACTGAGCTGACCGTGGGACTTGAACCGGTCACTTTCTGATTGCAGGTACAGGGCCCTAACCCCCCCGAGTCACACACCATACCCCTTAAATATTTAAGATCAGTTATTTAGAAACTAAATGGAATGTCAGAATAGGCCTAGGTCGTGCTGACACCTCTTCCAGAGTTTCCTCTGTTTTCTGCTTTATGCCTCCCAGGGTAGGTCAGTCATGCAGCACAGCTGGAGAAGCAAATATCCAAAATAGAAGGACAGATGAATATTTCCAAACATTACCAATAGCAACATCAATCCATCTTCCATAACCACTTATGCAGTCCATGGTCGCAATGAGCCTGGAGCTTATTCTATGTACAGTATGCATGCATGCATATGTATGTATGTATGTATGTGTGTGTATATATATATATATACACATATATATACACACACACGCGCACACATACACACGCACATATACACACACACGCGCGCGCACACACACACACACACACACACACATACATACATAAATACATATGTACACATGCATGCTGGTGTACATGTTTATTTATTCAAAATATTTTATTTGTAGGTTGGATGTATCATTGATTGACAGATGTGTGACTGCTTTTGTAGTTTTATGTTTTCATCTTTAAAAATTTTTTCTTCATCCCAAATTACATGTTGGCCACAGAGAAAGGACATTTCATGGTAGCCATGTGGGACATGGTACAGAAGTGTTTGTGCGCGGGTCCTTACGTAGCAGAATGACATTAATGACATCAATCTTGGGCAATAAAGAATAGAGATAGAAACTTGTTTTTTGCATGTAGAAATAAATGCGTGGCAGCACGGTTAGGACATGCAAACTGAACACACAATGAACTGGACCCAGGAATCGGAGACCACACTTATGAGGTATGAGGCCACAGCCCTGCTGTTTGCTAAGTAAATGCACACAGAGTTACTTCAAAGCAAACTGCTTCCCTCCTGTTAGGCAGCAAAGAGAGACTTTAGATTCCATCCTGCCATTGATATTAGATGATGTTGATGCAATCACCTTGCAAGGTTTACAAAATTCCATATGGAGGTTGTGGCCCTAAATTTTATTTCCAGAATATGCAGAGCTGGAAAATATGAAGGAAAAGTATCAAGAGATTCTATAAACTGTGCCATTATGCGAAGTTCAGCACACACTTGTTTGAAACTTACTTTCAATTCAGTGATGTTGAGTTTTAGGGAATATCTGAAACATAGTAGCCTGCTGAAGCACTTTATTCACCAGTCAGACTATCAGAAAGAAGAAAGTAGGCACTTCACTTTTGTCAGGAATGTGCTTCACTTTTGTCAGGAATGTGCTTCACATTTGTTAGGAATATCCTTTACGTTTGTCGGCAATGTCCTTCACGTTTGTCAGGAATATCCTTTACATTTGTCGGGAATGTCCTTCATGTTTGTCAGGAATATCTTTTACGCTTGTCGGGAATGTCCTTCACGTTTGTCAGGAATATCCTTTACGTTTGTTGGGAATGTCATTCACGTTTTTCTGGAATTTCCTTTTTGTTAATAAAGTTGGTTGTGTGTTTGTATCAAGTGTTCTGATAAAAATTTAGTTTTAATCACAGACTTCAGCGAAAGCCATTGCCTCCATTATTTACCTGCTCACGCTTTCCCGTTGTGCCTAAGTAGAGACATCTCTATAGTATGAAAACCCTATAGGATACTACCATCTGTTGACCTTTTGCTTCATGTTTTGATCTCTCAGGTTCTGTTTTCTTGTAAACTCCACATGGACTTCGACTGTACTCCTTTTCATTAATGCCTTTTGGCTCTCCTGCCATATAAGGTTTACCTGAAAAAAATGGAAATTAGAGTCAGCTGTAAAATGCTGTACTCAGGATATTTATCAGTTCTTACCTTTTGAGTCTGGAAAAAATGAGCAACAACCGTGCTCTCTTTAATAACCATTTAACTTGTTTTTAATCGACATCGCTTGCCCTGTCTGCTCTGTGTTGGCTTCGATCTATCACATTACAAGTTGAGCAGAGAAGAAGGTCACCTGTGACAGTCTGTTAACAAATGCGGTAGAACGTCTTTTTAATTCATTTACTGGAGGACATATAAAGAGCTCACGCGTGTCTCAGGGCTCGTCCGGGTCGCCAATGGCAGCATGCTGTAATTACGGTTTACTTAAATTGCTGTGTGTTTTTGGTAGTTAAGGGGTCAAGGCTCATGAAGACCTAAGGTTGTACGACAGTAACTGTAAATGTAAAAGCCTTGAAAGCTATACTGGTGTCTCTCCAATTAATGATTTTTAAATGGGCTGCGCCAGCGTAATCAATGTCTGCTATAGCGTGAATGCTCGCCCAGCAGTGAATTAAGACTACAAGTGCTACAGCACGAGAGGTTGCTGTTACAGATCCAATAACCAAATGGTACAGGATGTTCGGCTATTTTCAATTGCACTCAGAAGGATGATTACTGAAGTCAGAGACTGGCGAGAGTATAAGGTCAGCATTTTAGCATCCAACCTTACGTTCTACTTTGGATGTAGATAGCAGAATAGTAGCAGGAGCTGTTATATACTACATTTGTAATATAGAGCAGTAGAAATGAAAAGGTTAGAGCATTGGTTTCATTCTGCTAATGTGATCATGAGAGGCTTATCTGTTAATTTTGAATTTTGAGTCAGATTGCTGTATGGTACTGAGCTGAAATCCATAGTAGCACTTATAATCAGCAGATTTACTACCAGGGGTTTGGGCAGTTTTTCTTGGCATAGCTTTTTATAAGTCCCATTTGCAAAAGGCCTAGGAAACATATTACATACATTTAATTATCTAGCATTAAATATAAGATTGTAGGTCAAAGATGTAAAAATCAGTATGAGAGTAAATGTTACTCTATTATTTATGTATGTAAAAAACATTTTTATGGTTAGGGTAACCATAGCTGGTGAGATGGTGTTATCCTTCCCTCCATCCATCCATCCATCCATGCATCCATCTATTTTCTGTAACTGTTTGTCCTATTCAGGGTCACAGGCGGTCTGGGGCCAACCCAGAATGGGGTGCCAACCCATCACAGGGCACACTCACACAGGTGACCCTGCTTTTTATAAAGAAAGTTGGCCTCTGCATATTATTGGATCAAATAGGTTAAATGTACAGATAGATAGTTATTCTACTTTCTTAAACTTTTAAACACAGAAAATTAACTTAAATCTAAGTAGCTTTTTATGCAGAGAAATATAAAAACACTATGTTTGGAACTATAGTTCACTGGGCAGCATTTCTTAAATACTTTTAAATGTAAAAATATTTTAGCTAGCTTCATAAAGCCAGGACTTTATGTGACCACGACCCTTCCCAATCCCTAGGTACTTATAGAAGTAGAAGCAAACAGTCCATTGAGTCTCAAGTTTCCTTTTTCAACTAGACTTTAGCTGAAGGTGACTAGAGGGCTATCCTCAAGAGAAGCACAAACGTGGACAAGACTCAAGTCTGGTCAAGTGAGCAATTTTCAGAAGTTGGGAACTAAGGATCAAAGATTGTTTGCAGCAGGTATACAGCAGGAGGCCTGGACTGGAGGTAACAGAGCAAAGGTTGTAAAGACAGAGTTAGTCAAAATGAGTAAGCAGTGGAACAAAGCCAAAACACACAGTCACCGCCACGGAGTGACTGTCTGAACTTTTTAAAGACTGAAAAGGAGAGCCAAATGTCAACCAGCTTTATAGTCTGACATCCTTCTAAAATGAACATACACCCTGAGGGGAGACATTGAGGAAAAAAATGCACTGCCCTCTGGTGGCCAGGAGGAACTCCTATATTATTTATATCACTACGGATGAATTAGCTAGCAAAGGAACTTATGTCCTAAAAATGGCAGGATGGGCTACAAAAATATTTATGTTTTTCATGGAGGAGGTAACTGCAGTAAAAAAAAAATTGCAGTATGGAAATTCTTCTCAAAATAACATCAGTGTCCCATACGTATTTTGTTGTATTACGTGTATATTTAAACCAAGTCATGTAAAGTTAAACACTGAACAGACCACCGTTCGTGGTTTACACGGCAAAGAAAGTCTATGGGAATTTTGTGGCTGAAAAGAGATCAGTGACAAAACTAACTGAAGAAGACAGATTAATGTAAAGTGATTTGAGGAAGTTATTGGTTTAGGTAACAGAAGCCAAAGCGAAGGAACCTGGGGAGTTCTTCTTGCCTGAGATGTGAAACATCATCAGCTGTCATCGTCTCCAAAGAGAGTTCACATTAGGCCAAACTTTATTTAGAAAAGGAAAATTTAATTATGGACATTCAACAGACAGGTTTATTTCCCTAGGGCATGCGCTGAGAGATAATATTCAGATTTCATTGTTTTAATGGGAGAAATGTCAGCAGCTGATCCTATGGTACATTTGAACCTTCTGGCCTGGCTCTCTCGCGGCTCTAGCTATCAGATTGTATTAAGGGATTATGGCATCTGGAATGTGCTCCTTAAGGTTTTTCGATTTTACATGCACTCATTGTACCTGTGCCTGTTTAAACTCATACAGGCAACTGCAAAATGTTTTGTTGTACATTGTAAAATGATTACTCACTAAATAGATTTGAGTCCTACATGTCTTACTGTATCAATGTTATGACTTCATGGAAATTATGGGGATGTTAACTCAGGGTTTGCTCAGAGTATCCAGGGTATTTGTACGTACCGTACAGCGAAATCCATATACCTTTCAACATAAATATTCTGCCTCACACTCAAATGCAGCAACACTACAGGAGCCATTATGGTCACAGATAGTTTTGGATTTCCTAAGTTTCCTAAGGATGTAACTCAAGAAACAGAATCAAGCAAATCAATATGTCACAATGTTTTACAATTGCCATGGAATGCCATTGTTATAGATTACAGTAGAACTGCAATTTTGACATATACAGAATGTTAAATGGCCATTGGTCACTGCCTAATGACACCTTCCCTTCTGCAATGAGTTTTTTGACAACAGTGGGATGATATTTAGATTAATTTTGGTATCAGAGAAAATTGTAGTTTTGTCCTTGATCAGATATTTCATCTTAAATATCTCACCCTGAAAACTAGACATGGGAGATTCTCAACGGTTATAATAAATATTATACATGTGATATTAATAGGAACTTAAAACAATACTATTTATATTTGGATATATCCTTAAAAAACAGATGAAATCTATACAGAAGTTTTCATTTGCGGGTTTCTTTTTTCTTTTGATTGTCAAAGTCCCGGTTACTAATTTCTCTTAGATCAGGAAAAGACTTTTCCAGTAAGTACAGAATCACCTGCGCCAGAATGTGTTCCACTACATCTATTTTAAAACCAAGATACTAATTTCTCTGCAGGGACATGGACACGGTACAGAACCGGAGTGTAGAAAATATTAACAGAGTGCACTAGATAGCTTCCTTACAGACATATTAAATGACAAAAGCCGTGATACGGCAGAGCAGGCTACAAAGATTTATTTCCGAATCCAAGGAGATCACATAACTGTCCAGGGAACTCTAAAGTTCTTCAGCTCCTGACATCAGCATTCTCATGCCATGTAAAACCACTACCTCCCGTTTTCCATATGTACTTCTGAAACAAGTGCAAATGCCTTTCAAAGTAAAACTACTCGTGCTGTTCTCCCTGAATTTTTGTCTATGTCTTCCAACACAAAGTACTACACGCCGTGCGATAAAATTAGCTTGCCATGGATTTATTTAAAACGACCCCAAAAAGCCCTTGATTGCAACTAAATATCTTCATGTCTCAGAGTCATGTGGTTTACTATTAGCAGAAGGCTCAGGCTTTTTCCCCCTCAATATCTGTGGAGCAACAATGTCCCTTGACACTGGGCAATGCCCTTCAGTGTGTGTCACTTGGAATACTCTCCAAACTGTGATCTCAGAGTCCCCCTTTTTTTTTAATTTGTGCGCAGATCTTGCATGGGGAGACAAGGTTCGACTGAAGCTTTTGTGAGAGGGGACCAGGACGGGGGGACACAACAGCGACCATATGTTCAATGTGACCCTCATTATTCTCAATTAGGGCAGCCATCCATGCGATGGTCTTGCTGATAACAGCCCGTAGCACCTTCGGTGGAATGGCGCGAGGCTTCTCCAGTGGGAAGTCGACCGCGGGTTCTGGAACCTTTTCAGGATGATCAGGGTAAAGTCTCATCTGCGGGGCGTCTGGATGGATGACTTGATTGAGAATAATGGGGTCACATTGAGCATATGATGTAAAGGACTAACCTTATGTCTGCAAGTTAATGATATTATGAATTTGGCAGGGCAATCCTTCTTTTCCATGGTATTACAAAAATTTGCAGAGATGTTGTATTAGCTAATCTTTCTAAATTTTTTTGCATTTGCATTGATGCCAGTTGCTATATAATAAAAACAATAACAATAATAATAAAAATTAATAACAACAATAAATATTATTATTAATAATACTACTACTAATAATAACAATAATAATAATTATTAATATTGCTATTATTGTTGTTGTTGTTATCATTATTATAGGGGTTGCAATTGATGAACAAAATCCTTAATAAGACTTCCTTAATGCATTTTAATAAATTTAACAAATATAAAATATTTAATAAAAACTACCTGTAAATGTTAAAGGATGCAGACCAATTTGAGAGTAAATGAAAATATGTCTGTCAATGCACTTTTCTTCAATCTTGCGTGCATTCAGTATAAGTTTTATAGCAAATTTAAAATGAATCTGAAACACCCATCACCTTCACACACATGTTGCTTAAAGGGGTATACAAAAATGACCTAGCATACATTGGTTCTTAACCTTGCATCTCCAATTTAATCAGACAAGGCCAAACGCAAGAACCAGAACATTTTAATGTCTTTCCATCACGTTAAATCTCCTTTAGGAGTTTTGCAGGCTTTATTTCACGTGCAAAATCAATGTACAAATATATCTTTCGTTTTACTCTTTTTTTCTGTAAGTCTACTACATACAACATTTGAGGAATTTAGAGACGGCAAATTCAGGGAACTTTTACGTCAAACAGTGATTAGCCCACGCTCTAAATAACTAGCAGTTAAGTAATCAACAACAAGCACTACAAAAACTGAATTCTGAAAGAGTATCCTTGTGTTCATATTAATAACAACTAAAGCCTGTATTTCATATTTACCAGTTATAAGAAGTTTTGGATGTAATTTGTATTCTTTTCAGTGGCTTTTTGTAAAATTGGAAGGAAATATTAATTTTTGAATTGACTAAGTAACCACTTGATTATTCCAAATGTTAAATTTATTGCAACATGAATGAGACATATAGCACAACTATATATTTATTATAGTGAATACCTGTCATTGTCTTGCCTACACATGGACAGGGTTTGGTAAGGATATAATTTTGCTGCCTGAAACTTATAATCTTTTTTTACCACAAATGGGAAAAAAGTATTAGCCCAATCTTAGTGTCCGAAATGAAATACAGAAATGTACAATTTAATTGATACTGTGGGTTAATCACCTGGAAGGAAAAACATAACATTTTGGAAAAAACAAGATTAGAGGGACGGAAAGTTCCAGCTCACACAAGGGGGAAAGGGATTAAACAATATGTGCACTGTCAAGAGCTGCTATCTCTTTAAGATGGCAGGGAAAAAAGTCACAATGGAAAAAAAATAAAAGGAGGGTCCTTGAACACCTGGGTGACCTTAAAGGCACGCACGCACCAAATGGCATTCATAGCCAATTGCATATCACTAGAATTATAAAAGTATATCCTGACTGACACGCATGCAGTATCTTATAATAATAACCATGCTCTTTTGTACATTTTAAGAGAACAAGGCCATACAAGTTTGAAATTGATGAGTATGCTACTACAAGTTCATGGCTGTGACCTACAGGGCATTTGATCCCATGACACCAAGTTTATTTTTCCAAAGCCAAAGCTTGATATTCCAGCACTTAATTTAAGAGCGCAGTTAAATCACAGAAGCCATAATATGTCAAGCGATCCCACTGGTAGGGAAAAGGGGGGTGGGGGGAGAACAGTAAGTAATGAAAAAGCTATGATTGCTTTTCTGTCCCTCCAAATGACAGTTATCACCTCGATGACCCGCTCCGGGCAGGCCCATCTAGAAATGACACGCTAAGACATAACGTCATCTAGCAGGGTAGTTACTAAAATCAATACAAAACCCATTTCAAAGATACTCCGTGTGTGTGTGAGAGGGGGCCGCTGTAATGTTCATTTATTGAATCGGCCCGAGGAGGGAAAGGAAAAAAAAATAAAAAAAACTTTTCTGATATACACATATCCTACCAAGCACAGGATTTGAAAGATAATCAGTAATTGTATTATCATTCTAGTGCTTTGCTATACTCCACAACTCATTCATTGCTAGTGCGCAATAACAATTTTTAGGCTTTTTGATAGTATTAACCAAACAATACTTTAGCTACAAATGCACAGTTTTTATAACAGTCTAGCACTTCTTTCAGTTCTTCAGTTTTGACCTGATCAGTGGATCGATATCATCATCGATGCCTTCAAGTGTATGTATACTTACAAAGCTCATCTCAAGCTTACGTACGTAAGCATATCCATATATTATTCCTTTCTGATTTATGGTCGATACACAATCAAGGGAAAAAAAAGTTTGATCTACTGAGCAGAGAGACACTGAAGAGTATAAAATAAGACAAATGGTCTGGAAAGACATCCATCAGACGGGGGATGTCACCTCATCTGATGAAATGCTTTGATGTTGAGGGGTGAAATTTATAGACAGCAACATGCGAATGTACTCACTTGGCGAGAGGTCAATATCCACTAACAGAGGTACATTTATGACATGAGAGTTGGGAGGATTCAAGTACCGCTAGCATTTACCGTTAAACAAGTTTAGGGCATCCTCTCACTCCAGCTATAACACGCACATTTCAATAAAAAAGTGATGCTGACTGAACATAAATGAATCACTATTGCTAGCTAAGCCTGTGATCTGCCACTTCATTTTTTTGCAGTTGGTTTGTGTATGATATGTGTGCTAATAGGGGGACGGTAAAAAGCCGGAAGTATAGGGGCCCAAATATTATGCACAATTATAATATTATACTACACACTCAAGTCTAAACCATCACTCTCTGGCATTCGGAAGAACGTTGAGCATTAAAAACAGGCGTCAAAAAATTTGACTAATTGTAAACCACCAATCCTTTCATCTCATACATAAAAGGGTTCTGCAAAGGGCTTTCCTTTGAAAATTAATATCAAAAGAGATACTTTGGTTTGTGGCGAATTCGTAAACATTAATGGTTTGTATACAAACTGGCCCAGAAAAAACACAAAGAATGGGCGCCATTTCTTCACATAATGTTAACGGCGATATTCAGGCTTATCTACACTACGCAGCATGATAATTGTAAATGACGTACAAGGCAAGAGAATTTGTTACACCTAAGATTTTGCTGTAACTGTGATCAACGTAAATACAAAAACACAAACAAAGACTGTGTACTGTTACATTTCCCCTCGAAGCCTTTGGTGGCAACAAAGACGGAACAGTAATTCTAAGTAATCAAAAGAGTGCATTGCAAAATAAATTTTGAAGCGACACGCAGTTCAGGCAGAAAGGCAGTCAGTGGATTTAATGCATTTTGATGTATATTTAAGGCTTCGACACTGGGCCACAGATGTACAAGTGATGTGTTTTTATATTGCAAAAGATATGGCTTGTGATAACCTATTATAGGAGATCATCGACTTCAACTTCCTAACCTGGGAAAGGAAAAATTCCATCACATGCCGACTCCGAAGATGTAATATAGGAACAAATTATGGCTGGAATTGAAAAGTCACAGGCTTATTTCATCTTAATAAATCCCTGCCAAAAGGCTAAGTGTGGAAGTGGGGATACTCCCAAAATGCTTTTACTGCATTATCATCTCTGACATCAAGCATGGTTTGACTTGAATTGGTTTTACTTCTCCTTTAGTAATGTATGTGTATATATAGATAGATAGTCAAACAAATAAACAAAGAAAAAGTTAGGAATCTCTGGAAAAGGTGGTAAAACTGAAAAACATATAACCAAAGTGGATGAACTGTCACGAGTTTCCCACAAGTACGTTCAGGAGGCGGAAAAGGATATGAATCCCGTAAGCCTACCGGAAGATCACTGAAAACCTCTACACATCTTGCCCCGTGGCCTTTGTTCATGTCATGACATGGAAAGTTATAGTATCAACATATTTGCATTTTCTCAAAATAGCGGCTTTTTGTGTCCGTGAGCCAATTCAGCTAATCTGTTTACTACAGATTTTATTTGGTGTGTGCTGTCATTTAATGTTTTGCACTCTATACGCTTGGTTTTATGTATGGAAACCTTAAAATTTTTTATATTAATATTTTTTTCCCCTTGGGAAAATTGGCACCCTTTACTGTAACTGATATGAAGCAAGAAAAAAAAATACAGATTTGCTCAATAAGACATTCCAGGTCACTAATCATACTGTTGTCTTCCACTTCTGTCAGTGAGAATGGGAAACATTTAGTAAGTCATTATATATAAAAAGAAAAACAAACAAATAAACCATGATACATTAATAAAACCATCTGTTTCGGAAAAGGTGACTAGCTAAAGTCATTATTGGGACAATACTGCTGACACTCCCTATGACAAATATATTATCCGAGTGTAAAAATATTGGGGTTTGATTACATGAGACCATATTTTTGTTCGCTCATATTAAAAGGAACCAAAACTGTTTTATAATTCGGATTACTTGAACAAGTTAAAAGCTTGTACATTGGCCCTGAGGCATTTTATACTGATCAATCTTGACATGCTGGCCCCATTCAGCAGAGTTAAAAATTACAATTATCATGCAGAATGATTCTAACTCGTGGTCTTTAGAAATTATAATTGGAAACTCTCCGTGGCTGTGCTACGTACATAATTTTGAAACTGTGTGGTACAATTGAT